>JARFIW010001730.1:6267500-6867500 GCA_036346225.1 Platerodrilus igneus | reverse complement strand
GAGACTGAAAGTGTAACTAGAGCGTTTGTCGAGAATTTTATTTTACGATACGGCATCCCACGCGAAATTTTAACAGATAAAGGTTCAGAGTTCATGTCGGAGATTCGTAAGGAAACTTGCAAATTATTAAATATAAAACAGTTGAATTCTACAGCTTATCACCATGAAACTATCGGTGCGCTCAAAAACTCACATAAAAATTTAGCAGCATATTTAAGGATCCAATGTCCGCAGTATTTAAATAATTGGAGCAGTTGGATACCTTATTGGTGTTTTGCATACAATAATTCAGTGCATACTGAAACTAAATATACCCCGCACGAATTAGTGTTTGGGAAAATTAATCAAATACCGTCAAACGTGGTAAACTTAGTAGACCCACTATATAATTTTGATAATTATCCAGCAGAACTAAAGTATAGATTGCAAGTCGCTGGAAATGAAGCGAGATATAATTTATTACAATCCAAAAGTAAACGAAAGCATAAGTTTGATATCAAAACTAAGCATGTTAATTATAAATTAGGAGATAAGTTGTTGGTTAAGAATACATCTCTTAATAATAGAGATCCAATATTTGTAGGCCCATATGAAGTAGTTTTAGATAAGAATCCTAATGTTATAGTTAAGATAGATAATAAGTTAGTAGAAATCCATAAGAATAGGACAAAATTATATAACTTATTGTAATTTAGAAAAATTTTTTTTATTTGAAAAACAAAAATTTTTTAGTGCACCCCGTGGAGGTGTGATGGTGTAATAGCCAAATATCATAATAATTTATAGTTATTTCTTCGAATTAAGTTTTATGCATTTAAAAGGTGAGTGACTTGTATAGGAAGTGAAAAGTGCGAAATCGTACCGGAAGACAATCGATAGGAAGTACATGTGCAACGAACTCTAGGCTAGGTGTAATTGGAATTAGTAAATAAGCATAATTGCATAATCATTGTTAGCAGTTAAGGATTAATATAGAATAAGAGCATTATAAGTCTAACCCTCCGATGTAACAGTTGTACTGCACCTTAAAGTGACAAGTAAAGTAAAGATGTGAAATAGTCTTCGACTTTGTTTTAATCACCTCTAATAAAGACCCCAAGAGAACACTACACATACCCTACAGAATTCTAAATTGTTATTTAATTTATTTGGCTAAATGGAAATAATAGAAATCACTGATTTCATATTAAATCATGTATAATAACTACCAATGGAACACTGCTGTAGTAAACATTGAACCGTTGTATATCCTTAGTAGGATTTGGAAAACGGTGTCTGATGACAGTTCTATTAACACAAGTAGGCACGCAACAAGGAACATATCCACCACCCATGACGAAGCTACAAAAACATCGAAATCAATACTATTTAAAGATATAATTTAAAAAAAGTTTAAATTATCTAAGGTTTAAGTTTAAACCAACAAGCCTTACTAAAAATTTGAAAATCGTTTTCACTGCAATTATAGGAATGGAAAAATATATTTAATTAATTTTAACAAAAAATACATACCTTTTTACACACAAATACAGTTGAAATAATTACGAAAGCGTAAACACAACAGACCAAATACAGAAATTTTTAATAAATAAATATAAAACATGTGCATAGTTTTAGATACTTGTAGCCTGGCGTGGCGTCTAAATTTAGATCTAGGGTATTTAAAATTACTTAGGGACCCTAGATTTAAAACAGCGCCATCTGAACGGATTGTATTACCATTAAAATCGTAATAACAATGCTGTGCTTAATGTGACTACACCCTGGTTGAAACATGAAAGGTTTTACAACACTTTCAATATAAACAGAACTTCAGGACACATATTATTATTTACATGCAAACAAGTTGAGGAACTACGGTTACAGATACCTGCTAAAAAGATGTCTAGGTTCTTTACTATTAACGTATAGAAGTAGTTATGATTTAGTTTTCAGACTGTAGATGGCAGGACCTATTATTCTAAAAAGAATTACTGTGGACCACTTTACCACAGGTTGTTCACTTCACCCCAGATGACGGTACTTTGCATTTGAATTTGGCCATGCAAATTATCGCCTGCATTGTCAGGACGTTTTTTTTTGTGGTAAAAGATTTTATATCCGCTGTGTGGGACTCTTCCTTGCCGGAGCAAGGACATACCCACTAAAAATCCACTTTGATGTCGGACTCGAGATCCCTTGTCAAAGGACGTTTATAGGGATCCCGTGACTAGCGTACCTGGACTAGGTCCTTCACCGTTCATTTACATTTCCAATGCTCCACCCGAAGGTACTACATTGGCCAGGAGGCGAGTTTTTTTACCTGGAAAATTTAGAATTTTGCCAAACCCTTGCCGTTCCAAGCAAGGTAGGGATCTTTAACGTGCGTAACAACACTCACACACGGGACCTCCATTTAACCTCTCATCCGAACGAGGGCGTAATTTTTGTGAAAAATGCTCACCTGCCATTTTTCAAGCAGTCGGCCGTGTCGGGATTTGAACCCAGGACCTTGGGATCCGTAGTCTTACGCTTACTACATTGATCCACGGAGACGCCTACTAGGTCCTTCACCGCCGTCGCGATTGGAAAAAACATGGCGTTACGCGCAGTTTATTCCTTTCGGACGTCTGATGGAATCGCAGCAATTTTCATTGTCGGAGCATCGCACTGGGGTGCTTATGTCGTCGCCATAGGGCTTCTTCATACGCGCCCAGAGGACGTATGAGCTGGTTTTCGTGATCTTCAAGAGATCCGTAAAACCTCTCTGCGTTCAACCGGAGCCATTCCTTGACGGTTTGCAGATTTGCCTCTCTGTGAAGCTGAGCGTTTCTGATGAACCAGGGAGCTCCGAAGGCTCCCCTTAGGGCCTTGTTCTGGATCACCTGGAGTTTCCGCATGTGCGTTTCCGCTGCGTTGCCCCACACCGCTGATGCGTATGCAAACGTCGGTCTGGTTATCGCCTGGTAGAGCCTAAGCTTGTTTGAAGCGTTCAGCCTACTTCGGCGATTGGTCAAGGGGTATAGCTGAGCCATAACACCCTTGGCCTTGTTTGCCGCATACTCGATGTGAGCTTTCCAGGTTAGCTTCGAATCAAGGATCACCCCTAGATACTTGACGTCTGAACGCCAAGGTATCGGTTCGTCGAACGCTCTGACATCGTCTCCAGGTCGGTGACGTCGCTTCGAGAAGAAAACTGCCGTGCTCTTTTCTGGATTGACCTCGACTCGCCAGAGTCTTAGCCACTCCTCGAGAGCGTCCATCGCCGTTTGCAGTGTCTGCATAATGAGGTGCTGAGCACGGGACCTGGCTGCGCCGTCGGCGTATAGTGCCATCCTGGTGTCTGCCGTTTTCGGTAGGTCGCTCACGAAGATGCTAAAGAGTGCCGGCGAGAGGAGATAGCCTTGGGGTACCCCAGCCCTGATTCTCCGCCTCATCGACCGCACCCCGTCCAGCCTGATGCAAAACCATCTATCGTGAAGATAGGATCTTGTCAGTTGGACGAGAGCGCGTGGTAAATCCCTCTCCAGCATCTTGTAGAGTAGGCCGTTATGCCAGACCTTGTCGAAAGCTTTAAACACGTCCAGGAACACTGCGCCGGTTGACTGTCGCCAGTTGAAGCTCCACCACTCGCAGTATCTGGTGAACGGTGGAATGCTCCTTACGGAACCCAAACTGTTCGTCCTGGATAACGTCGTGCTCCTGCATCGCCGCCTGGAGTCTCCTTAGAAAGACGGCTTCCGCTATCTTCCCAACTACCGACAGCAAGCTAATGGGCCGGTAGTTCTGTGGGAATGTCGCAGATTTGTCTGCCCTTCGGAGCACTATGACGTCCGCCGTCTTCCATGTGGATGGAAAGTGGCGGAGTCTCAACATGGCGTTGATGATTCCGGTTTCAGAGCCCGGTTGGAGATACCGTCCGGTCCATGAGACTTTCTGACCCTTAAGGCCTTGATAAGGTCCTTGACTTCTTCAACCGTGGTAGGGTCAAGTTCCTGAGGATCGTCGTCGTCCCTTAGCCTCCGTCGGACGTCGCGGTGAACCCGTTCGATATGCCGAAGGTCTGCGTGAAAATAGTTCGGCTCGAACTGACGTTCCATGCTGTCTGCGAAGACTTCTGCCTTTTCAGAGACTGAATAGGCTAAGCCTGTTTCGCCATGGATAGGAGGCATTGGGGACGTCTTGTTCCTCAGTACTTTCGACATCCTCCACAGAGAGTTGTCGTCGGATCGGAGGTTCTCCAGTCTGGCTGCCCAGGCCTCGTTCCGGTGCCGCCGAATTGCTAATCGCATTTCGGCGACCAGTCGATTATACCGGAGTCGTTCCGCAGGATCCCAGGTTCTTTGCCACTGACGCCTGGCGCGGTTCTTCTCCCGAATGAGGTCACGGATGTGCAGAGGGAGGATGTCCCTCTTATCCGCTACCGGTCTCATGGAAGTGGCTCTACTGACCGAGGTCTGTATGCACTCCACGAGGCGGTCCACTTGCACCTACAGCGCGTCAGCCGTCGGTATGTCGTTAGATATCCCTTCGACCGACCTCGCTAGATGGGCGGCAAATGCCGGCCACGAAACCCTAGGGGTTTCGTTAATGGTCGGGGCTCGCTCCCCTCCGAGATGAAGCAGCACCGGGTTGTGGTCAGAACTGAGGTCGCTGACGGCCCGGATCTGCGTGTTCAGCGTCAGTTGGTGGAGGATCGCGACGTCTAGTACATCAGGCCTGCCTCTATTGCCGTAGTGAGTGGGTTCTGCTGGTCCTAAGACCTCGACCTCACGTCCGTCAGCAAACTGTCGAAGTATGCGTCCGTTGCGATTTGCTACCCGACTGTTCCAGGACGGATGTTTGGAGTTAAGGTCCCCTGTTAAAAGCACAGGTTCTCTCGCATCCAACAACGCGTCCAGGTCCTGCATGCTAAGCGCTTCGCCACCTGGCCGGTTATAAACCGAGATCAGGCGTAGAGGGCCGAAACCCTCTAGTACTACGCATACTGCAGTCGCTTCCAGTCGTTCTAGGTCTGGCAGGTCCACCACGTAGTGGTCCAGGCTTGCCTTGACGTACGCCGCTGTGCCTCCTCCGACGCCATCTCGATTGTTCCGGAACAGCCTGTAGTTGGGAAGCCTAGGCTCGTCTCGTGCACTGAGGAACGTTTCGTTCACCAGGACAACGTCTAGGTCGTGTCACAACGCAAACTCCAGCAACTCAAATCGCTTTTCCATCAGCCCTCGCGCATTCCAGAATGCTATCTGCAGGGTTCCTGGATTTGCGCGACGTCTATCCATCAAGATGGGAAGAGTTCGCTGATATCCTTAAACCCATGACTAAATCGCCGAAGTTTTTGGCACGCCTCCACAGGACGGTGTCTCACTGGCTGCCGCTCCACCGCTGGGTGTGGGTTGGGCTGCATGGGCAGGCGTCTCCTCAACTTGCGCAAGAGCAGGGCTCTTGGCTGTCGGGGTAGAGACGGCCTTAGCCGAGCGGTTGGCGACGCTGGCGTAGGAGTGGACTCCCACAGCAGCTGCCCTCGGCGTCGACATCCCAGGGCGGACGCTGACCGGTTCCTTTGGTGCGGTCTCGTTTTGCCTCTTGGCCACCCTTGGCTTCGGGAATGCGGAGCATCCCTTATAGCTCGCTGAATGCGCGCCACCGCAGTTGACGCACACCGCAGGACCTTCCCTGCTTTTGGGGCAGGTGCCGCTAAGGTGGCCGCCGGCGCACTTGACGCACTTAGGCGTGGCTTTGCAGTTCGACTGCGTATGCCCGAATCGCTGGCACCGATGGCACTGTCCTACTTCGGACCGTCGGTGCGGTATCTCCACCTGTACTCTAAGGTGCAGCACATGCTGGAGCTGGAAGATTCGCTTCGCCTCCGTGGACTTGGTCAAGGTGACCATGACCAGGGAATACTAGTTGCCGCTTGAAGCGAGCGAACATGTTTTTGCCGAGCTCCCGCTTCAGCAATAACAGTAAGTTTTTATCTAGGGTTTTATTATTTATTGTTGAATTATTTTATTTAAAGCTTTGCTTTTTATTGTGTTTTATTTTTATAATTGTGTGCCATCAAATTTTAAATACAGGGCAGTAAAATAAAAATTTTAAAACAGAATTTAAACTAAATAAATCGCGTTCTCTTTGTAATTTAAACCAAATCCGCGTTTTAAAATAAAATAAATAAATTTCGGGTTAATAAAACAAAGGTCTACTAAACTAATATTCAAAAATAATTTCGAAATAACTTAAAAAGGCATTTTTAATAATAAATTTAAAATAAAAACCGCGTAAATCGAGTAAAAAACCGGGTAAAACAACCAAAAAGTGTGTGAATTTTTTATAGTGCGCGTATAATCAAATAATAGCCAAAAAACAAAAATCTAAGCCTTTTTAAATCAAATAAATATCTCAAAAACTGTAAATTTTAAAACAATTTTAATATAAATTTTCCGTAATTTAAATACACGCGTACTTAAAAGTTCCTTTAATATCGATTTTTAGTGTAATTAAGCGGTGTAACACTTACAAGTTGTGCTAGTTACCAAGCGATTAAGTGAAAGGTCGTTTCCGGTAACCGCATTCCGATTGCGCTCGACCTTATTTTCTTAATTACACGTTTAAAAATAAAGTGTTGTTGTTTATAAATTAGATATTTTAATATTTTGAAGTAATTAGTTTATTTAAATTTGATTTGGCGGTTTAAAAAATTTAAAATAAATAAATAGTGTTCTTCGCGGTACATTTTGAATCGAATTGCGTTAGGGAATTTATTTGATTCTAGTTGTTATTTTGACGCTTAGTGCTTGTTGTATTTTGTTAAAAATTTAATATTTAATTGGGCGGTTCGAAGTTTAAATAAATACAAGGTTGCTTACGGTTCGGAGTCTGATAGGTCGGAGGCTGAGGGCGCTGTTGGGGGGAAACAGCTGAAGGTAGTGTTAAAGGATGTAATGTTAGGGATTCAGGAGGAGGTAGAGGAGCCTGTGTCTGCGGCGGTCGTGTCGGGGGAGTCGGGGCCCCCTGGGGTGGCTGCGGCGCCTGAATCGCCCTCAACTTCGGGAGCCCAGCGAAAGATGTCGACTAGCAGCGACGTTAGCGTTGCTGCTAGCGACCTCGATGAGCTGGACCTCCTGAGATTGAGGGGTGAGGAAGGCGCACTCGGTCATCTCCGGGAGGGTGCCGACGACCTCCGCCACTATCGTCGTGGAAGACAGAAAGAGGATTCGCTACGCCGTGGATGATTTCCTCGACGCGGCGAATCAACTTATAGGTATGGTTAGGGCGCTGCGGCTTGTGGCTAGTGATTCTGGGAGAGCTGATGTTGTCGGGGGAAGTCCAACGGTGGTTACTTCTGTTTTAGGGCAGCAGTGTTCCAGGAGCCAGGAGGTGCCGATGCCGCGGAAGGCGTCGTATGCTGCAGGTGCGACACCCACTTTTGCAGTTAGGGTCGACGCCAGGCCAGGGGAGAAAGAGGACGTCATGTCGACCCTGAAGAAAAAGGTCGATCCCGCTCGTGATGGGTTTGTCGTGGTCGGAGCTCGTAGGACTCGCAGGGGCGGAGTAGTAGTAGAGTGCGCAGGCAGAGAAGATGCGAAGAAATTGCAGTCGAAGGTCGGCGGTCACTGCAAAGAGCTCGTGGCGAAGACCATCGAGAAGAAGCGCCCACGGGTAGTTCTTCCGGGGGTCGAAGCGGGGATGAAGGCAGAAGAACTGGTTCGGTTGATCGCGAGCCAGAATCCCCGTTTCGGCGATTTGAAGATTGAAGACCACTTGAGGGAGAAATTTAGATTTGGCGGAAGGGGCCCTAGGGATCCCTTCGTCAATCTAGTCTTCGAAGTGACCCCCACACTTCGAGGGCGTTTATTAGCTGACGCTATTAACCTCAGGTGGCGAAGAGTCTGGGCCCAGGACCACTTCTCGATGACCCAGTGCTACAGGTGCTACGAGTACGGCCATAGATTGATGGAGTGCAGGGAGAAGGTACAGTGGTGCGGTAACTGTGCCGAAGTCGGACACGAATTCAAGAATTGCCGGAGGGCAGTCCCCTGCTGTGTGGTTTGCGCTAGGGCAAACGACAGAACTGGCGGTGGCGCGAAGGTCGATACGCGCCACGACGCCAAGTCGAGTAGATGCCCCACGTTGCTGAGATTGAAGAACGCAATCACACGGAACATCGATTATGGACCGTGAAGAAAAAGAAAGATTTAAAAGAAGCAAGAAGATTAAATTCGCGCAACTAAATCTCGGGAAAGGTAAAGGGGCTACAAATAACTTCGTAAAGTTATTCTCCGAAAATAATATCGACATCGGGCTTATACAGGAACCGCACCTGTATAGCCACAAAATAACAGGTTTTGGGAAGGGGGTTACCGTTTTAAACGCAAACAGCGAACGACCGCGTAGCGGAATAATAATAAATAATGGGACGTGCACCGGAATAATCCTAAACAATCTGTCAAATGAGTTCATAACCACCGCAGAAATAAAAACGGGATTGCATACGTTTTACGTGATAAGCACTTACCTTCCGCCGATCGATCCCCGGCGGGAGAATCCTCAAACAGAGGACTTAATAAATCAAATTGAAGGAATCCTTCGTAAAATCGGTAGAAATAGAAATTTAATTATCGCGGGAGACTTTAATGCTAAGTCGCCATTATGTGGCAGCCCTATCGAAGACGATAGAGGCTCGCAGGTTGCTGATCTTTTTACGGGATGGGACCTTAGTGTGATAAACACTAATGATTCACCTACGTTTGAGACGCATAGAGGCAGCAGTTTTATAGATATTACTGCAGTCTCGCACGAAATGTTAGAAACGATTTGTAATTGGAAACTAAGGTCGGACGAGGAAACGCTCTCTGACCATAAATTAATAACATGGGACGTTGAAACCAAAACAAGCGCAAACGAGCAGCTAACTATATCTCCGCGGTTCTGTAATAAAAAGCAAATTGGGAGCGGTTTAAAGAAAAATTTGGCGAAAGTATCCCTGCGCTCGAAAATGAGCTATTTAACTGCCGAGAGGCAGACGAAGTAGAAACACTCGCGAAAAAATTGAACGACGCGGTGGTAGACGCGTCGTCGTATTCCATGCCGCAAAAGAAAACATTTAAAGACAGCGTACCCTGGTGGACCCGGGAACTAACCACCAAGCGGGCAGAAACGCGTAACCTAAGGCGCCGCTATCAATGCGCCTCGGGAGATATAAGAGAACAACGGAGAATAGAATATAATCAAAGTTACCGCGAATATAAAATATTAATAGAAGAAACGCGAACGAATAAATTTAAAGAATTCTGCACGCAAAACTCACAGAAAAACCCTGGGGAACCGCATACCGCGTAATTAGAGGAAAACAACAAAAAATCGCGATCAGTAATATAAAGAAAACAAATGGCGAATACACGGAAGGTTTTAAAACCACAACGGAATATTTACTAGAGAAATTTTTCCCATCGGATAATCCCGAGGGGGATGAAGGGTCGCACGATTTAGTACGTCGGGAAGCTGCAGAGGCGCAAGGAACAGGTGCCGATAAGGCAATCCTAGTTCACGAGGTCGTCAGGGCTCTTAGGAGGATGAACCCTAAGAAGGCACCGGGGCATGATGGAATCACTTCAGACGCAGCTCTGCAGGCGTGCCTGTTAGCCCCGTATGTCTTTGTTGGGTTGTTTAATCTTTGTTTAGAAAGGGCGTTTTTCCGCGTTGCTGGAAAATCCAGAATGTGAAATTTATACCCAAACCTAAAAGGCGGATGCGTCAGATCCGGGCAGCTATCGTCCAATTAGCTTGCTACCGGTGCTGGGGAAAGTTTTAGATCGCGTTATGACTACGCGTGTTGAACACCTAGTGCGAGACAGCGGCGGTTTTAATAACCGACAGTTTGGTTTCGTGGAGGGCAAGTCGACTATCGACGCGTTAGAGTTCGTTGTCGGAGAAATTAAGCAGGCAAGAGATGCTAAAGAGTACTGTGTCGTTGTTGCTTTGGACATTTCAGGAGCATTTGATGCTGCCTGGTGGCCATTAATCGTTTGCGAGTTAGATCGTAGGGGTTGTCCGCGAAACTTGATGTCTTTGGTCAAGAGCTATTTCTCGGGGCGATTGGCACAGGTTGAAATTCCGGGTGAAGTTCTGTCGCGTGAGGTGGAAAGGGGATGCCCGCAAGGGTCATGTTCTGGTCCCACATTTTGGAAGTTGTTGTATGAGAGCATCTTTAGGGTCAAGTTGCCCGCAGGATGCTCAATCGTTGGGTTTGCAGATGACACACTTTTAATTGTAAGATCGAGATTGTTAATGGATATGCGCACAAAACCGAACGAGGCGCTTAATAAATTACACGAATGGTCGCAGGCGGTAAAATTAAAATTTAACACGGCGAAGTCAGAAGCGCTTTATTTCGACACGAAACCAGGACAGAGACCTCCTAGGTTAGAGCTAGGAGGGGAGAAAATCCCGTTTAAAGATTGTATTACCTACCTCGGCGTCAAGATCGATAATAAATTAAATTGGAAAGCGCACGTACAATACGTAAAAAGTAAGGGCGGCGAAATATCAAATAAAATGATGGCGGCGGCTAAAATAAAGTGGGGTTTCAAGGGCGAATCGCTGAGGACGGTTTATGCCGGAGCAATTGAGCCGGCAATACTGTACGCAGCTTCTGTATGGGCAGAAGGTTGTAAAGTCCGGGAGATGCGTCAATTGACGAGCGTACAACGCATAACCGCGGTAAAAGCGGCGAGGGCGTACAGGACCACCTCCACGGAGGCTGTCCTGGTGATCAGTAGGACTCTCCCTATCGAATATGTCGTTAGGGAGATTAGAGATAGACGATTAATAGATATAGGAAAAGGGCGCGAAATTATCGAAGATCTTAATCTTGGTAATAGGGAAATTGCAAGAAAGATCGTTGTATCTGAGTTGGGGCACCCGGCTGATATTAGAGGAATCGAGTTTGTCGAAGGTGATGAGGACGCGATGGGTATCAGAATTTATACGGACGGTTCACGTATGGACGATGGGCAAGCAGGCGCGGCGTTTGTCGTGTATAAGCAGGAAAGGGAGGAGTTTCGGTTTCAAACCAAACTCGCGAACTGGTGCACTATCTTCCAGTGCGAATTGGTAGCCATACGAGAGGCTATCGATTACGTAATAAACCATACGGGCAGAGACGAGTATTATATAATCAGTGATAGTAAATCGGCGCTAACGGCTTTAACAAACATGAACACCTCGACTGATCTCCAAGCGGACGTCTGGAGGATAGCGCGTACGGCGCTCGAGTTTCGACGTTTAAAGTTCTGTTGGGTCAGGTCGCACAATGGTAACGTAGGAAACGATAGGGCTGACGAATTAGCTAAAGAGACCGCGACGGGCGACTTTCGAATATCACATTCGACGATACCGAGGTCTTTAATCAAAAGAAAGCTGCGCGAAAAATCCATTCGACAATGTGAAGAGAGGTGGAACAACGCTGCCACGGGCAGGTTGACCCACAAATTCATACCGAGCATAGAAGCTAGAGGTAGGATCGAGGTCAAGCTCGATCACAAAATGGTGCAGTTGATAACAGGACACGGCGCCCTAAAGGCGTATTTACAAAGGTTCGGACTAAGCAACAGCGACCGCTGCGAATGCGGTGAGGGCGCGGAAAGCGCAGAGCACGTGCTCTTCGACTGCCCGCTTGAGGCGGGAAATCGAGGGTTGGCTGATAGCAAACTAGCTATCCTAAGTCTGGCATGGCCAAAGAGCCTAGAGGAAGTCGGGGAAGTGGTTAACCAGAAGGCGTTCTGGACAGCCTTAAAAGAATTCGCGGGAAGGGTCGCGAGATTAGACAATCAATGACAACCGCGTGTAAAAATTCGGTGGGGTTGGTGGGAGGATTGAAAAATTTTAGTTGACTTGGCGTGAGTAAGGATACGAGCATAACCAAAAGCTGATATTTAAAAAAAAAACATGATAATTATACTCAAATGTCCAATATGCACGAGAAACCCCCGCACCATTAATACAATCACTACCTATCTTCATAATTATGTGCGGAAAATCGAGAAATCGGGAATAAATAATAACAAATAAACAATAACAAATAAATCAGAAATCCTCATTAAATTAAATCAATAAAATAAACAAAGATAATAAAATAGAGTGAAACCGCGCATCCCCCCAGGACTTGAAAGTGAAGTGATAGTGATAGTGATTGTGATCCCCCCCAGAACATTTAGTGCATACCCACCAGGACTTTAGCAGTGCACCCCATCTTCTCCTTAAAAGTAAGTTACAGTTAGATGTAGGCAGACGACCAGATCTTCGGATGCTGGAGAATTTTATTATCGAGGTAAGACTTAAATTGTGGCGGCTGTACTCGCACAAGCATTGATTTACATTAATCAGTAGTTTTTGAAATAATTTAACAAGCACGTTTTGTGCGTAATGGCGCTAGCCGACATAATGCTTGTGCGAGTGCACCTGATAAATAGGGTGATGCTTTTGCTATTTTGTGGACTGCTATATGCTTAACGCTTATTAGACATTTATTTATATAATTATATTTATATATATTTTATATTTATTAGCATGTATTGTAGTATTTTGTGGCATATTTGTTTTGTTTGACGTTCTGTCGCCATTTTGGTTGCAGTATATATTTGGGAAGGAAGAGTAGATTTGTGAAGATTGTAATCATAATATAAATCAGTTAGGGAATGATAGGGAAAGCTAGGGATGGATTTAAATTAGATAGCTAGATTTGGATAGTTTTAAGACGACCCTTCAGGTCGCACTGGTAAGCAGAGCCGGCGTCTGCTATCCGGTATTACGGATCTCTCCCCCTGTCATTTTTTGTGTCTTGTTGATCGGGCACACTTCAAAGTCAGCGCTAGGGATACCATTATTTAAACCCTGTTTTAGTTTTGTTTCAGTTTGTCAGATTTTTAGGTTTGTTAGATTGTTACAGTTTGTTAGGTTTGTTAGATTTTTAGGTTTGTTAGATTTTTATTTAGTTTTTTTGTTTAGGGTGGATTAACTATGAAGTTAGAATAAATTAGAAGCACGATTATTTTCGCGTTTAAACCCAATGTAGTACCTCCGGATGGAGCATTGGGGACGTGGCCGCAAGTATAGCGGCCCTTATTCAAATTATGATGATGACCATGACCAGGGGCAATGCTCGTCTCGGTCGCTTCTTGTGCATGCGTGCACAGGCGAGCACTGGAAGCCCGCATGCGACGAGTTCCGTTCGAACGTCCATGGCGTCGATATCCTCCAGGATGCCCCTCAAGACCGCCCTGAGCGGCTTGTCGTTTTGAAGGCGATAAGTGTGGAACTCTTCGCCTCGCTCGGACAGAAAAGCCGTGATGCCACGGTAGTCTGTTGGGGTCGCCGGAGTGATGCTGATTCCGTCCTGCGTGTTGCGTGCTCTGGTAAATTGGAGTCTGCGTCGGCTGAGCTCTGCTGGTATCGCTACCCACTTGTCCTTCTTGCGAAGGACGATAGGGGGGACGCGGCGGCTCCGGGCCGACGCAGGGTTCGAACAGTTCGCATCGGACTTCATACGTTCTTCTGTTGCTTCTTCTTCTGGCGTAGCAGCAATCGGTTCATACCGATTGGTTGTCGGAAGGTCGGCGGCGCTGGTCTTCTTGGGCTGCTTGGACGTCTTCTTCTTCTTCGTGAAGTCGTCGCCACAGGCCTCCTCCGAAGCGTCCTCAATGGCGCGCTTGCTGGGGTCCTTCGCTTCGGCGTCCGGTGCCATCGCAATGTCCTCTACGTCCATAGTTCCGCTAAAATGCGCGGGTAGCAGTGCAAGCACTACGCCCACGTAATGTGGCGAAGCTTCCCTTCCAGCCACGTGCGATCAGCTGAAATTGCTCCCGGACTAGCAGGCTCACTAGTCCGTTCAGCGCTCAAGGTGTCTTAAGCGGAGCAACTCAACCCAACGCCCGCAGGTTGGATTGTGACGGAGTCGAGGATGTCCTCCTGCAAAAGCGGGGGCGCCCGTAAAAGTACTGCACCCACGCGTTAGCAAAAGGACGGGTTCCGCTACGTTGAGCCGGATCAACTATCTACGCACTGGCAGGCTCACCAGCACGTTCACAGCCAAAGGTGTCTTAGGCTAGACAGTCGAAGCGGATTCAACAGCGGAGCGATTCCTTTTAATGCACTAAAAAGTGCAACGTTTTGACCTCAGCTCAGCAAAAGCACAAAAGTTAATAAAAGCTCCGCGCTATCGCGAACCGAAACCGTTGCGTCTCTCCTTGATGAATTTATTTTCTATAAAATCGCGAAAGCAACTAATTGCTCCCACGCGTTTACAGAAAAACACTTCCAATTCAGTAAAAGTACGAAAGCTAAAAGCTCTCGCACGTTTACGAAATCGAAAACACGATGTAATTCGACGTTAGGTATTATAGAAACGCGGGAACAATAAATTGTTTCCACGTGTCTACAAAAACTTATTACGATTCTATAAATACACGAGAACTGGTTAGTTCCCGCGCATTCAATAGAATTTGTTACGATGACGTGTTCCTGGGCGTTGACCGTTGGAATGCTGCAATTTAAATAATACCGGATGTATTATTTAACGAAGCTCGCTGCTCTGCTGGAATGCGGTGATGGTCTCGGTGAACTAAATTATACTGAAAAGTACAATTTAGTTTTAGTCGCTCTCTGGTCTGCACGTCTGCTCGCTATGAAATCTGGAACTGGACTCCACAAACATGTGGTTTGTGCTGGACTCGCCGTAACTCGTACCGCATTGTCAGGAAAGCATGGATTATCCTTTACTACCAATCTTTGTACTCACGGCTCAACCTTCGAGTCGCTCGGACGTAACTTTGAATGCTCCGCGATTAATTCCAATAAACGTGATTGTGGAGTAGTACATTAATATAATTACGTTTTAGTGTATACTTAAATGCATTGGGTTAACACCCTCAGTTAATATTAGCCCGCATTTAAAGTGAATATAAACAGTAAAGATGGGATGCAAGAAATGTAAGGATAGATTGCCTACAGATGGAAATATTGTTACCTGTAGCGTTTGTGAATGCTCGTATCACATCGGGTGTTCTGGTATGGCAGAAATTACCTTCAAAAAACTATCAACTTCAAGGAGACAGGTTTGGAGGTGCCTTGACTGCAGAGGAGATGAAACCTCTACTAAATTGCCTTGCACTCAAGATGAAGATGAGGTTAAACAAATGCTTAAAGTCATAACAAACAAATTAGATGGGTATAAAAAAAGTTTTGGATGATGTAGCTATGGATGTTAAAGGGCTATCAAACCTTTATGATGGTTTAAGAGAAGAGGTAACATCCATCAAGAAGACTAATATGGAATTTTCAAATAGTATTGCTAAGTTGATGGCTGATAATTCTATAAAAGACCAGAAGATACTTGAACTAGAACAACAAATAAATAATTTAGAGCAGAGAAGTAGAAGCGCTAATCTTGAGATTCATGGATTGGAGACTATTTCCGACGAAAATGAAGAAAAACTCAAGGCTGCAGTCATTCGACTGGCAAATCACCTAGAAGTCGATGTGGTTTTGGATGATTTAGTGGTTGCCCACAGATTACCTAAAAGACGGCAAGATTCGGTACCAACTCTCATCGTCGATGTTCGTCCCAGACCGTGAAATAAGTTTCTAACTAAAAGAAAGTTTCAGTAAGTAATGAGAATGTATTAAGAAATAAAAGTGAACGGAAAATATTTGTGCATGAGAACTTAACTGTATATAATAAAAATTTACTTTGGCAAACGAAAACACGAGCTAAAGAAATAGGCTGGATGTATGTGTGGTCAAAGTATGGTAAAATTTTGGCTAGGAAATCAAGTGATACAAGTATAATTAGGATTGATAATGTAAAAGATTTGTGTAAATTAATTTAATAGCATTTGTGGTAAAGGAATTATATATTTTGTATTAAATTAAAATAAGTTTATTATTCTTCTGGCAAAATGATAGCAGATATAAATTATGAGAATAACAATTTGCATTATCAATCTTATATTAATATAGACAATTGGAACTTTCATATGAATGAAATTTCTAACACATGTTCGAACATCCGCACAAGTTTGTCGCTTGTTTGCTTTAACATCAACGGTATTAAAAGTCATTTCGATGAATTCTTAATCTACATTTCAAAGTCCAAATTTGATTTAATTGTCCTAATCGAAGTTTCCATACATGCAGAACATGTTGAAAATTATCAAATAGAAGGCTATAATATCTATTCTAAGCTTCGTGTTAAAACAAAAGGTGGTGGAATTCTTTTGTATGTAAATCAAAATTTTATGTTTAAGGAAACTAGTTTCACATCCACGTCCTACGAGAATATACAGGGAACTATTACGATGACCAATAATTTATTGTGTAAGGTAATATTTGTATATAGACCTCCCAGCAGCAATGTGTACGATTTTGTTAATGAAGTTAGAATTCAATTACGAAATTGTGGTGATGACAAATATATCCTTTATGGCGGAGATGTTAATATAAATCTGATGGATCACTCTAAAACCACGAATGAGTATGAGGCTACTCTTAGCTCCAAGGGCTTTTATAAATGTATTTTGGGAAATACTAGAGAAGAATTTTACAATGAAACCCTCGTGTGTTCGAGTATAGACCATCTATTCATTCGAGGCATTTGTGAAGAAGTTTATTCTGGAGTATTGCAAACAAATAATTTCGGATCACTATATGTTAGTATTAAAAATATATTATAATCATCTTATCATGGAACATAATGATTTACGGCAAATATATAATGAAAGTAAAGTACTGCGTTCGCTCAAAAATTTTAATTATACGCTTCTCAATTATTCAGAGCATCCTGAGGTTCTCTACAAGCGAATTGTAGGGCAATTTGACAAAATATATAAAAATAGCTGCACAACTATAAACCACTCATTAACGCACAAAAATAGCAAAAATTACAGAAAATTTAAAAAGAATTGGATGACACCGGACTTGTTTCAAAGTATAAAAATGAGGGATAATATGTATAAAAAATGGCAACAATCAAAAAATGAAACGGATCGAGACAATTATAAAAAATTTAGGAATTGGCTACAATTAAAAATACGGAAAGTAAAACAACAGTTTTATAATAACAAATTTCAGTCAGTAGTTAACGACACAAAAGCGTTATGGGGTAATTTAAATGAATTACTACAGAATAAGAAGAAATCAAATACTGATGAGGTAATAAGGAAAGCATTTACAAATGCTGGGGATTTAGTAATCGCAAATAATTTTACTGCATTTTTTTATAACAGTGTCCTTTCTATTAAACACGATTGTAGTGAAAAATTGTTAGACGGGTACCCTGGAATTAATCCACTAAATTGTAGCTTGTACTTAAATAGATTAACGGTTGACTTTGTGAAAAGAGAATTATCAAAATGAACATAAAAATCTCCTGGAATTGATAATATTAGACTAAAAGACCTGCTATTTTTAGGAGAAGATATGTATTCAGTGATCGCAAAATTAATAAATCTCATTATAAAGACTACAGTTGTGCCTCAAAACCTCAAAATAGCAATTGTAAGACCAATACATAAAAAAGGTAGCTTCTCTGAATTCTGTAATTACCGACCCATTTCAATTTTGCCAATAATTGAGAAAATATTTGAGAAATATATAGCAGAGCGCATCTACAAATATATCGACGAAAACATGATTCTAACTAAAACTCAATATGGCTTTGTAAAGGCTTGGGTACGAATAAATTATTATCTAATTTTTCTAACTTTATGTACGATAACCTAAAGAACAATATGAATATCTTATGCTTATTTGTGGATTATTCGAGGGCTTTTGACACCATAGAGCACAAAATATTGTTAGATAAGCTAGAAACATACGGCTTTAGAGGGCCTTCCTCAAACTTTTTCAAAATTATTTACTTTTAGAATGTTTTCTGTCAAAATTGGTAACACTTACAGCAGGAAACAACCACTTGGTATCGGTGTGCCTCAGGGGTCGGTGCTGGGCCCTTTATTATTTATACTTTACATGAACGATTTGCCAAATTTAATTCAGAACTGTAAAATCTTTATGTTTGCAGATGATGTCCTATTAATATCAGTTCACAGAAAGTTACCAGCAGCACAACTGTTTTACAAATTGATACCGATAACATGACTAAATGGTCTCATGATAACTACCTAGTATTGAACAGAGAGAAGACCAAATTAATGCATATCACAACTCCATATATACAAAGAGGTGAACCAAATATTATAATACACTCTTGTAGATGCTTCCAATTGAAAAAAAGAGGCTTTAATTCTTGCACAAGCAGCTGCACGAATATTGCACAGTGCTCCATCTATCAATACCTAGGAATCACAGTGGATAACTTCTTTCGGTGGGATCATCAAATCAATAATGTTTGTAAAAAACTGAAAATGGTCCTTGTTAAAATGTACTATATCAGAAATTTGGTTTCATTAAAAGTTAAGAGGATTTTATACATTGCGCTGGCTGAATCTATAATTAGATATGGATTACCAGCCTGGGGTTTTGCTGGTAATATCCAGTTAAACAAAATTCGAGTTGTACAGCGACAATTATTAAAACTAATTACCAATGCTGACCCAGGTACTAGTATGCAAGAGTTACTTACACAATCTAATGTATTAGGCGTTAAAGCTTTATTTTATTTTAACATTGTTATAGATAATTTTTTTAAAGATACATATCTGGAAAGAAAAACTAACGATTACGGATTAAGATCTAACAATTATGTGGTTCCGTTAGCGCTAAATAAATATGGTGAGAATAATTTGTCATACATAGTTCCCAAACTTTTTAACAAACTTTTGCCTGAAATTCAAAATTTTTCAAACATGAAAAAACTAAAATCTGATTTAAAAGATTTCTTAAACTCACAGTACCCATAAATTAGTATAGAACGAATGCTTTATTATTATACCACGAACAAACATTTATATTTTTAAACATCTGAATTTAGTAATGTTATTTTACTTGTGTTATTTGTTACTTATTTTGATTCATTTAAGGGGTTTAGGAATTATTTAGCACTCTAGGAGTGATTTAATAAGTTTAGGGTAACAGATATACTTAGATTCTTACAAAATTGGTAATTAAGGATGTATTTATTATAAGGAGTATAACGATTAGTAGAAATTTATGTTGGATTCGGGGATTTCTTTTTTTTTTGGGAATTTAAAGGTTTTTATTTTTATTTGTTTTTCTTTTTGGCAGTTAAATACGGTTTTTGCAATTACTTATGTATTTGATATATGTATGTTACAAAATGTATGTTAAGTTATGGAATTGCACTTAGTATTATTACAAGGGTTCGTACTTTGATCTACATATAGAAATTGAAATTATTGTTTTACGTGACTTATGATGTCTTAAGTATATATTGTATAATGATATAAGAAACAGCTGAAAGTGATGAATTCAACCTCTTAAACTGAACATCCCACCTTGCAATTATAATGAACATACGTTCAATGCGGAATGACAACATGAAATTATAGAGGGTTGAGCTTAAATGAATTAATATAACTCTAAGAATCGGAACTAGTTTTACTGTTAGTGTAATTATTTATAAAATAATTAACTTAGGATGTTTATGTGTACTCGCTAGCAGTAATTTATTTGGTTTATAGCGTCTTGTCAAGCAGCAAATGGCTAGCTTAAGATGCAAATGTAAAACAAATTGAATAAAGAAATTGAAATTGAAAAATTGAAATTGAAATTGTTCATTTGAATTCACAATATAGAGTCCTGTTATATCTTCTATACTACATGAAATATTATCTGTTTTACTGCCATTTATCAAAGGTACGTTTTCTGTGTCTTCATTTGGTTCTTGTAAATTTATAGAAACAATTGGTGAAAGAATTTGCACCTCATCACTGCTGCAAATCGAATACAAAGTTTTATCATTGTCATTATTAATGGGTTCTGACTGAGATGCACTTTCTACAGATAAGTTAGTCGAAGCGTTGTTAAATGAATATTCAACATTTTTGTTTGCTTCAGCTTCTATTATTAGTGGATTAATCAACATTTCAGTACCAGCTTCATCCTGACTCCTGTTGAACTCCAAACCAGATGTCGCAGGTGGATTAATCGTTACATTGGTCACTTTGGGAATAACTTTTTCACAAGAAGTATCTGGAAATAACCCTATTAATTTTTTATTGAAAATGCCAAATCGAAAACTGTTTGTGCTTATAGGTTTGTAACAAAACGTTTACTTGAAATACAATCATTGGAAACCGTGTCATGAAAATATTGGAATATATAAAATGATGTCTGCAGTACAGCACCTGCTGTTAGTCGACTAAAAATAAACTCTTGGTTGTAAATTTTACCAAAAATTCTCGTGTTATAATTCTATATATGACGCAGGTCTATTTAGAAATTGCAGACTATATACAGATGATAATATATAGAAATTTAGACTATTAAATTAGTTATGCACACAAATGTAGTTTGATTTTAAAATACTATAAAGTTAACAAAATTTAGGTGCAAAATCAACTTAAGCACAAACGAGCGCAAAGTAATATATCTGAGAAATTTAATGAAGAACGACTTGTCATTTTGGTCAGGACAAATAAAAAATTATCTATGTGGTATTAGTACCCCTAATAATAATAATGATATAACGATAGTAGATACAATTGAGCAGACAAACGAATTGAAACATCCAGAGATTCAGTGGCTTAAGCAAACTTAACCAAAAAGGACTGCTACTAGTTTGCTTAATATTTTAATGCTGTAAATATTTCTATCAAACAGACCTATTCGTGCTAATGCAATCTGTAAAGTTTGAATTTAACAAAATAGATAAGTGACGTGTAAAAAACCCTTAAACAAAAATTAACCAAAAAGTTAAGAAAACTTGTAATAGGAAATGAAATGACATGTCCAACTTGAGCTAACACCATTGCATAGAAGATATCTACAACCCAAGCAACTAAATTGAGTGACTAACCATCTAAGGGATTAGAAAAGCCCCAAAGGGTTATTCCAAATGTACATAATGTACATAATTTCAAAAATACTGTAGACGGAAATGAAATGGCAGTACCAAACCAAGCTTACTTCATTTGCTTAGACTATATCTACAACCCATTAATAGTATATTACATTGCTAGTGTAGAAAGTGACCCATTTCACACGACAATCCCACGAGTGTGAAATGGTACTTTCGACACAATTACTGTACACTATTTTTCCGACGACCACAAATAAAGAAAAAACTTAGAAAAAATATTTTTTGAAAACGTTATTAGTTATGGAATTTTAAAACATCTGTAACGTAAGCAACCAAAATGTCAGTAAATGACGTACACTGTTGCTCTTTACCTCTAATACCTTGATGCATGGCTACACGATCGTATAGTGGTAATGTTGAACAAACTCTACATCGTAAATACTCCCTGTAAGTTTGTTATGGTTGGTTGCTGTTATGTTAATGTCATTTGTAAATTAGTTCACTTTATACATAAGTGTATCAAAGACACTACCCAATTTAGATGTCAATGTTGTAAATGTCATTTATCAATTCAATTGCATTATGGCGCTTGTAAGTAAGCCATGCCGGAAGTAATATTCTATTATTGGATATTAAACTGTTCATTTAATACACCTAGGTGTTTATATGTAATATGTTTCCTTTCAAGAGTTCAAAGTTTATTAAAGCTTAATACACGTTTTCGTATCATTCTTTATATTCTAGTTCAAGATACAACAAACTGGCAACGAGATAAGAAACGAACACTACATATAAATCTGTTCAATATTGATTATTAAAATGGATCCAGTTACATTATTTAAGGAGTACAATTCGAACGATGAAGAATTCGACGCCTACATGGATAGGTTTGAATGTTTTTGTACATTGAACAAAGTTACCGAAGAAAACCAAGTTCTATTTTTCATCAGCTGTGTTGAGGCGGAGACCTATAAACGGTTGAAAACCACGGCTTTTCCAAATGCACCAAAGGAAATGACTTTCAAGCAAATAAAAGAAGCGCTGGGTACGCAGCTTACAACTCAACTTATTCCGGCAGTTCAAAATAAAAATTCAGATTGCATAAGCAAGGCAAGGAGGAGCCTTTTGCAAAATCCCTTGCTAGCCTTAAACAACTAGCAGTTGGATGCAGTTTTGAAAGCGAAAAAAAGTTAAAGGAAGAGTTGGAAGACCCAATTATTTTGGGGATTAGGAATGGCAATACCCAAAATTATTTTCTAAGAACTTCCAATTTAACTTACGATGAAGTAATTAATAAAGCGACAGCAGATGAAGCAGCTGAAATTGGAGTTGAACACTTCAATAAAAAAATTCAGGTAGCTAACATTTCTAAAATTAATGTTAAGGACACTGTCAAATTATTTCCTAAACGTAGTCATAAAGGAAAATCTAAAACATTGCCTAAATCGAAGGATTTGAAAAAAAAAGTGCTGTTATAGATGGCGGTGCACATAATCATGTTGCAACCACATGTAAGTTTATTTCATCTGTTTGCTACAAATGTAGTAAAGTAGGACATTTGGCTAAGGTATGTGGTAAATTCCAACCTACACATCATTTAGACATAAATTCAATAAGTACACCAGAATATGAATAGAATATTCTGATTATAAACTTAATGATGTAGCTGATATTTTTTCTATGTCGGATAATACTGAACGTAATGACAAAATTATTGTTAATGTTTCTATTAACGATAAAGTGGTTTCAGTGGAGGTCGATACAGGGAGTACATATTCCATAATGTCTTTTCATAGTTTTAAAAATCTTAATCTCACTGTACCGATTAATCCATCAAATGTAGTTTTAGTTACATATGATAAAACACATATACCAGTTGTTGAATATGTTAATGTTCATGTTCAGATAAATAATCAAAAAGAAATGGTTTGGTTGTTCTTAATTCAAGGAAATTTTGATACAATTATGGGGCGTGACTGGCTTTACAAATTCCAATTAAATTGACCGGGTATAAAACAGGTTTCAGAGAAGAATTTTGAAAATAAATTCAACAGTATAGTTGAAGAATATTTTGATATTTTTGAAGAAAAGATTAATTGTATACCGGATATTAAAGTGAATTTACATGTAAAATCTGCTGCAAAACCAATATTTTATAAGGCCAGGTCAGTACCATTCGCACTAAAGGAACGAGTTGAGAAAGAAATCATGAGATTAGAAGCGCTTGGAATTATTTCTAAAGTAACACATTTAGAATGGGCAACACCCGTTATTCCGGTTATTAAAAATGACAGAAGTATACGGCTAGTGGATGATTATCGTGTAACTTTAAATAAACATATCATCCCAGACGAACACCCCCATTCCAACCATAGAAGGATTGCTTGCAAAAATTTCAAATGGTAGGTATTTATCTAAATTTGATATTCGCGAAGCTTATATGCACATCGAAGTATCAGATCAAACGGCAAAATTAATGACAATAAATACATCCTTAGGATTATTCAATGTTAACCGGTTGATGTATGGCATTAGTTGTGCTCCGGCAATATGGCAAAGGACCATAGAATCGTTATTGGGTGATATTCCAGGCATACAAATTTTTTATGACCATATAAAACTTTCATCGTCAGATGCAAACTCACATTTGAGGAATGTGAAGTTTTTTTCAAAGATGTAGGGAAAAAGGTATCATTCTCAAACGGGAGAAGTGTGAATTTTTCCCAAAACAAATTACATATTTGGGGCACATGCTAGATAGTCAAGGGGTTCATAAGACAAATGAGAAAATTCAAGCTGTCTTAAATGCCAAAGTTCCGCTAAATATTACTAATCTTCGATCATTCATCGGATTAGTCAACTACTATTCCCGGTTTATTCCTAACGCATCTGTAATGCTACATCCCCTGTATTTGTTGCTAAAAAAGGGGGAAAAGTTCCAATGGAATCAGGATGCGGATAGGGCTTTTCAAGTAGAAAAAAAGAAATTTGTTTTGATCAAGTACTTACATACTATGATGAAAAAAAACACTTGTTGTGTCAACGGATGCATCTCCGTATGGCATTGGGGGAGTTATTTCCCACATATTTCCGGATGGCAAAGAGAGGCCTATTGCTTATGTTAGCAGAAGTTTGATGGCTACACTG
This sequence comes from Platerodrilus igneus, assembly GCA_036346225.1. Lineage (NCBI taxonomy): Eukaryota > Metazoa > Arthropoda > Insecta > Coleoptera > Lycidae > Platerodrilus > Platerodrilus igneus. The sequence continues at coordinate 6,843,385 of JARFIW010001730.1, read as the reverse complement.
AAGCAAAATACTCTCAAATTGATCGTGAAGCTCTCTCTATTGTATGGGTAATTAAGAAACTTTTATTATTTATACGGGCAACAATTTATTCTTTACATGGACCACAAACCACTTGCTGCTATTTTTAATGCAGAATCGAGTGCACCATCGCTTAGTGCAACTCGTTTATTACACTATTCCATTTTTCTTCATGGATTTAAATATGAAATTCGATATAGGAAACATGATCAACATTTCAATGCTGATTTTTGTTCAAGGTCCCAAGTGGAGAATAATGAAAATTCTTTAGATTCCGCTGCAATTTTTCAGTTGAATCAGTTGGAAGTTCCTCCGATTACGGTGGAGGAAATAGCCAGAGAAACAAGAGCTGATTCACATTTATCTCAATTGTATGATTCACTATTAAATAGCAACGAAAACAACGCTCAATATCAGGGGGAATGGAGCGTGGAACAAGGATGTCTCTTAAAGGGAATTCGGGTTTGTATACCTGAAACGTTACAAAATATTGTTCTGCATGAACTTCATGCAGCCCATATTGGCAGCAGTCGAATGAAAGCCATTGCATGATCTTTTGTATACTGGAAAGGTATCGATCGAGATAGCGAAAATTTTTGTATAAATTGTCAATTGTGTGTGACAAATTCTAAAAATCCACCCAAAAATGTTATTCATCCATGGATAATTCCAAATGGTCCATGGGAACGTTTACACATAGATTTCGCTGGTCCATTCATGGATAAATATTTTTTTCTTATAATCGATGCATTTTCAAAATGGCCAGAATTATTCTGTGTAAATTCAACTAAGAGTAATGTAGTAATTTCCAAACTTAAAGAATGCTTTTCAAGGTTTGGTATACCTATTACAATTGTCTCGGATAATGGAACTAGTGTCACTTCAAATGAATTTTATCAGTTCTTAAAATCCTTTGGGGTTAAACACATTCGTACTGCACCATACCATCTTAGTTCGAACGGTCAAGTAAAACGTTATGTTGGTACACTTAAGTACGCTTTAAAAAAAAATTATGTAGAACCGGGAAATATAGAATCCAAGTTAAACAATTTTTTGTTTCACTATCGAAAATCTCCGCATACATTTACGAAATGTAGTCCTCCAAAGTTAATGTTTAACCGTGAATTAAGATCAATAATGGACCTACTTAAACCAATAACTCTAAATAATCGTATGGAAGAAGCAAAATGAAATGATTAATTATTCAAACCAGATAAATAGAACTTCCGAGATAGGTTCTATAATATGTTATAAAAATTTCAGTTCATACCATACTAATAAATGGTTACCAGGGGTTATTGTAGGGAAATTAGGGAAAGTTCTGTACATAATTAAATTTGAGAATACAACTGTTCGCAGGTATATTAATCATATAATATGGATGATTTTGGAAAGTATTGTTTTCCCGAGTTTTCGAGTGGTTTGCCTACCACCTCAATCAATACACCTCAAGATGTTATTGGTGAGTCTGTCAACTTACCAAAACCAAATACTCCACCAAAAGGAATCGTTAATTCGTCATCGTCAAATCCAATAAATCATACTATTCCTAGTATTACTTCGTTCAAAGATGATGATATACAAATACTACCAACAGTAACAACGGCAAACAATCCTGAAAAGTTTGATGCTGATCCAGGAGGAAGTCTTTTACACCCCGAATAAAACGAAGAATCAGAGCACCACAATGATATTCTCCATCGTAGAAATTTATAAATTAGAAATTGCATTAGAATAGTACATTCATTTTTTTTTCTCTTCAATACTATAGTTATGTTTAAATTAGCAGGGAGGTGTTATGTTAATGTCATTTGTAAATTAGTTCACTTTATACATAAGTGTATCAGAGACACTACCCAATTTAGATGTCAATGTTGTAAATGTCATTTATCAATTCAATTGCATTATGGCGCTTATAAGTAAGCCATGCCGGAAGTAATATTCTATTATTGGATATTAAACTGTTCATTTAATACACCTAGGTAAGATTACGACCTAGCTACAACACTCTGAATTGTATATACTAATTGTATTATTGTAGGTATTTATATGTAATTCGTTTTTCAATTCCTTTCAAGAGTTCAAAGTTCATTAAAGCTTAAGACACGTTTTCGTATCATTCTTTATATTCTAGTTCGAGGTACAACAGTTGTATACCAGGTGTAGAATTGGATCATGCACCATAAGGATTTCCATGTTAAATTCTTAATGTTCAAATATTGGCTTCCCAAATTATTTTAGAGAAAAAGGTGTAAATGTTGCTTTTATCTACTTTAACCATGTATTAGCACTTAGCTTTATGAATACAAACAAAAAACTTATTATCAGGTGTATAAACTTCAAAGTGATCCCTTCTACTAATGAAGTACCAACCACTTCAGTAACAGAACCTAAGCTAATTTTGATTCTTAGCCCATTTAGGTAAATAAAAGACTACTTTCAATTTAACGTGTATTTTCATTACAGATCATCAAATTAACATCTACTTTCCCTACGTCTAAACTACCTTTCCCTTGATTAACATTTTTATCTACCTTCTTGAAATCCACAAACAATTCTCGATTGTTAGAAAAGTATGAGTGCACCAGTGTCTATTACAAATTCATATTCCGACATAACTTTTCTGTATTATGTAGCTGCAAAAATCAAGCTCCTGCTATATCATAAGCTAAACCCGTAGGAAATGAGGAAGCAGCATTATTGCTAAAACGAATAAAATTAATTTGTTTATGCTTTTCACCAAAAGAAACAAATTGCTTATTATTAAACGTTCTCTATACCTTGCAATGAGTTTAGCCACTATATCATTGCAAGAATTCCTCACACCAACAGCAAAAGTACTTGAAGCAAAAGGACTACCAATTGTTAAATTAGGGAGCGTATTCTGCCAACAGTAGTGTTACAACTGCTTTAAAAGTATATTAGTCGTTTGACAGTTGTTACAGATGTAGTACAGTTGTCATGCTGTTCAGACTAATTATTTTGTATGGTACATACAGGCCTTATACTTCACAGTTAACACGAAAAATTTTCGTAGTAGAGCAATATACTGTAAGGCAATGGATCATCTTCTTGCATAACAGCTAAAAGGAACTCCTTTAGACAATGGTTCAAAGTTGCACTCCAATGTAGACCATACATTTTTAAATCAACAACTGGCTTAATGTGTATACCAAATGACAAATAAACATAGACAATGCTTTGTCTTGCCAAAATTTGTAATCGCTTTTGTCTTTGGCCGTAGCTTCCGAAGATTACAATATTTATTTTTATTATTGGTAGATCTGTGCTCCTTGGAACTACTCAAAATCGAACACGTTTATGTCATGATTGACCATCAGTGCCATTTTAATAAAAAATCACTTCATACACAATGAATTATACTTGCATTTTTATCAAAAATCACTTCGAAACAATTGATTATATTCACGTGAAGTAGAAAGTCTAACTGAACATGCCATTTCCACAACTATTACAAAATTTGCAGTATTAATGTAATTCTGAACCAATAATCTTCTAGGAAGTAAATCGTGTGTGTTGGAAATCCGGCAAATTGGATGTTGTAATTACTTATTATGTAACCGGTTAATTAAAAGGAAAATACCCTTGTAAATTTATATTTTCAGGACCATATATTTAGCTGCTTCATCCATAACAAAAGGCCATATTTATTCTCAATTCTCGTCGATAGAACAGAACTTTATAACCAAAATATTAATTCACATTTAAATATTGCTGAATAATACAAGTCACCACAAAACACATGTAAATTATAGATGTTTTATGCAAATCACTAATGACACATGACTGGATCCGGGCGGTTGAAATTCGTGCCGCGATCTGAAGTAAGGAAGTGAGCGGGAAGAACAAGAGTGGTTCGTTGTTTTGGTTGGGCGAAGTGGGATAGATTGGTAAGGCCGATCGAGTTAGTTAATAGTTTTCGGGCTGTAGAGAAATAGAGATTAAGTTGATGTTATTTTTGTATTATTTTCTGCATTCTACGAATTCAATGTACCTTATTTTGAACCACGACATGAGAATAAATTACGTTATACATTATTAAATACTCCCTGTATGTTTGTTGTGGTTTGTTTAGTATTCTTCTTAATCTTCTTTGGGTATTAAACCACTCATAGTTTTTAAAATTATCTTTATTAACGTTTCGATCCATAACCTAGGATCGTTTTCAAAATAATAAAAACTTCAAGTTTGACATTTATGACACAAATTGAAGGTGACTTTGATTTATTGATGTTTGAAATATTTGGTTTGAGTACACTAAGCAAAATTTTTAAAGTTTAAATGAATAATTGCCTTCAATTTGTGTTACGGCCTGGGACTGACTTTTTAGGTAGCCAATACGCTTAACGTGAAATCAGCTGATTAATTTTATTGTAAAATTCAATAACTTGGGAATTGGAAAACATTTTTAACATGTTTCTATTTATACAATTTAGAGGATGGTTATTAAAGAAGTGTGCAATTGCATTATTAAAAGGCTTAAGTAGTCGTTTTTTTATATTTATTTTGAAGGGGAAATCATTATGATTTAGGCTACCTCTTTGGTAGATTTTAACATTGTTCTGAGGTAACCTTATGGTGGGTTTACACTTGTCAGATACCAATGTTGTTCTATGAAGGTTGTATATGGATCTGAGGCGACCCTATGGCGGGTTTACACTTGTCAGATACCAATATTGTTTAACGGAGATTGTATATGGTTGTGAGGTAACCTTATTGCGGGTTTACACTTGTCAGATACCAATGCTGTTTTACAGGGGTTAATATGCTTCATCATCATCTTCATTGCATCTTCATCTCAAAACTGGTTGGACATGTACCTGCATTTATTTATATTCTGAGCTAGCTTCCCTTCTATTGTTTTCTAATTTTATGTTTTATTTCACCTAGATTCATATATGCAACAAACAAATTTTTTCATTTATGGCTATGCAAATTACTAGCTTGCTTTGTATAATTAAAAACTTTCTTTCGATTTTTCGTAAAGTTAGTGTTTATTTATACATCGTATATACTGTTTTATTTATTAAATTTGTGATAAGCAATTATTTTTCATTTTTATATATATATATATATATATATATATATATATATATACTGGGTGCTTCAAAAAAATGTATACACACTTTAAACTATTGTAGTTTTCCCGCACTACAAGGCTAATGTTATATTTCTTCGCCAGGTGCCAGCATAATCGTCCCTCTATGTTATATTATCAGTTGGAATTTGTAATATCAACATGGCGGACGTACGTTTGAGTTTTAAAGAACGAAAGCAGGTTATTAAGTGGTACTGGAAGTTTGAGAATGTAAATGAAGTTCAAAGACAGTGGAGAAGGGAGTATGATACAGAACCACCTTCAAGATTAACAATTACACGTATACGAGACAAATTCGAAGTTCATGGAACAGTGTGTGATGTGCATAAAGGTCATTCAGGTCGGCCTCGAACAGCTACAAGTGATGAGTCATCAACGACAGTCTTGGAACTGTTTCAACGCTCTCCTAACAAATCTTCAAGGCAAGGGGCACGTGAAAGTGATGTAAGTGCTAGCAGCGTGCTACGCATTCTGAAGAGAGGCAAGTATCGTGTTTACATTCCAAGGCTGGTGCAACAGCTAAATGACGACGATCCAGATCGAAGGTTGCAATTTTGTGAATGGATTCAGGAGATGGTGATACGTGAACCGGGATTTATGGGTAGCATCATTTGGTCGGATGAAGCCCAATTCAAACTTAATGGAACTGTCAATAGGCACAATTGTGTTTACTGGTGTGAAGAAAATCCTCACATTACAATTGAAAAAGCTGTAAATTTGCCTGGTGTAAATGTGTGGTGCGGTTTGTCTTCAAGGGGACTCATTGGACCTTTTCGATTTGAAGGCACTGTAACTGGTATTAATTACTTAACAATGCTTGCTGATTCCATATTTCCTGCCATTCGTGCATTATACGGTAATGATGATTTTATTTTCAACAAGATGGTGCTCCGCCGCACTATCACAGGGACGTACGAGCTTACCTGGATCAAAATTTGTCGGGCCAGTGGATAGGACGCACGGGGCCAATCGAGTTTCCAGCACGCTCTCCAGACCTTACACCACTGGATTTCTTCTTGTGGGGCACAGTAAAAGATGAGGTGTACAAACGTAAACCACGTAACCTAGACATTCTTTGGAATGAGATTCAAGCAGTGTGTAGAGAAATCTCATTGGACGTTTTGATACGATGTACAGAATCTGTGGTGACTCGTACTCAGAATTGTATTGATGCTGCAGGTCACCAATTTGAACAGTATTAACATTTGTTATTTATGTTTCATTTACATTGGACTTTCAGCTTTCTATTTTCCTGAAATTTAACTTTGTAGAACGGTAAATAAATTTTCTATGGAAGTTCAAAGTGTGTATACATTTTTTTCAAGCACCCAGTATATATATATATATATATATATATATATATAATTATAATAACGATATCGGGGATTCAGTCAGATTCGATTTGGATTCAAAATAAACTCCTTATAATCATTCAAGCTTTCGAAAATTTATTATTTTCTTCTTTAGGAAACTAGAAACTTTAACAATTAAACAACATTTTTATATAGGATACTTACGATTAGTGAAGCTTAAAAATCTAAAGTGTATAATAACATTAAAGGTAAAAAATTAAAATTTAGGTGACAATTTTTATAAAACTACAGTGACATGACAGTTGATGTTAAAAATATAGCTAATCCTAGATTACAATTTAGTTTAATTGATGCGTTTAATACAGATCATAAAAATAAAATATTTCTTTAGAGAATTACAATTAGTCATCTAAAGTTTTTTTATTTAAAGAGTTTTCTTCTAAAGAAATGGCAATCATTTCCAGAAACAATCGTTTTTTGTAATAATCTTCAATATAAATAATTTTAGTACCATCGTAGTTTATTATGTGTCCAGTTTCAATTGCATGAGATGCCAGTGCACATGTTTTTTTATGTGAGCCAATAATCAGATCTGGGTATTTGGTGTCAAAACTTGTTATAAAATATTATTAACTTAAGGTCTTGTTATGTCAAGGCAGATGTATAAGGTTATCATAAAGTAAGGGATATATTTTAAATTATGATAACTTTTTAACAAATTAAGTTAATAACAAGAAATAAATGAAATCTAATTGCTTATGAAATGGGATTTAGTATGCCCAAAACAGGTTACGGCAATTGCTCAATATGACCTCCATTTTGTTGTTGTAAGATCACCATCCTTACCCCCAAATTGTACACAGCATTTCGTAACATTTCTGGTTGAATTGTACCAATTTGCTCCGTAATACTGTCTTTTAATTCTTGTAGCGTAGTTGGTCGTCTTCTAAACACTAAACTTTTTAAATAACCCCACAGCCAGTAATCCGCTGGGTTTAGATCAGGTGATCTTGGTGGCCATGAATTTACGAAATGTCTGCTTAACACGTGATCTTGAAAAACGTTGGTTAACAATTCTTTGACTGGTCGAAAATGTGCGGGGGTGCTCCATCCTGCATAAAAATGATGTTTTCAATTCCGTAGTGCTCGTTTTGCAGCTGTGGAATAACATAATTTTGTAACATTTGCAAGTATCGTTCACCATTTACAGTTACAGATACGGCTTGTCCATTCTGCATTTCCTCGTAAAAATACGGACCAATAATAAAATCAGCTGTAAAACCGCACCAAACGGTGACTTTCTTGTCATGAAGACCTTTTTGAACGATTTGTTGCGGATTTTCTGCAGACCAGATTCTACAGTTTTGAGTATTGACTCCACTATTCAGAGTAAAATGTGCCTCATCTGTCCATAAAATACGGGATAACCATTCGGGTTCAATTTCCATCTGAGCCATTACTCGCAAAGAAAAATCGTACCTAGTAGCCAAATCTGCGTCCTTTAATTCAAACAGCATTTTCAGTTTATATGGATACATGTTTAGAATTTTGCGTAAAATTTTCCAAACCGTGGTATACGGCATTTGCAATCGCTTGGATATCGCATTTGCACTGCTGATTGTGAGTGAATTGCTTCTGGCTATGTCTTGATTTTCATGAAGAACCTCTGCAACTTGGACATCACTAATTATTGGTCTTCCTGATCTTGGTAAGTCAGTTACAGACCCTGTTCTTTCAAATTTTGTATCAAATTGCGGTACGCTTTCATTTGACAGGGTCCCGCTCTCAAACCCATTCTCGTGCGAAATCTTCGTAATCCAGCGGTGTAATTTCTGCCGGATTCATAATAGCACTGAACTAAACCAATTCTTGTTTGTAAATCCATGTTAAAACAGTTGAGTCGTTTGAACTCAACGTTTACTTGAGTTTTAATTTCAAAATAAAACTTCAAATTGAATAATTTCGTTTTGACACTAGTGTCAACAATTGTTATGACAACGCTTTTGTTTCTCATAGATACGGTAAAATCCCATTCATTAAGCAACTAGATTTCGTTTATTTTATGTTACTAACTTAATTTATTAAAAAGTTGTAATGATTTAAAATATATCCCTTACTTTATGATAACCTAGTATAAAGAAACCAATTTTATTAGTTCATTTTTGTAAACATATTTAAAAAAAAATCAAGAAAGAGAAACTATATTAAATTTCATTTTTGGACTCAAGTTTTTTATTCCATGCATAATTAATTTTTACTAAAAGTTTTTTTAAAGAAAATAAATCTTTGAATAATGAAAGTATACGAATGCTGAAGTAATTTAAAAAGCACAGATATGCTACAACTGATTTGTTCTAGGTATTCATTTTTGATTTAAATATCTTTGGTGTGGTAATCTTAATATTATCCACCTGTAATTATTAGTCTGTTTTTTATTGGAAAGCACAAACTGTGTCTTTCTAATAGAGAATTTGTTGTGTATTTTTTCTTTCAGGATCATCGAGATCGGAGAGGTCGTAAGTATGTTCCAGAGGTTTCCAGATACATTAGTTCAGTAAGTTGTAAGTTTTTTATTGTGTTTACATCCCGTGAGTTTCTGCATCTTCTCATAGGAGTAATGAATCTTTAGTGTTATCGTTCATACAGATACAGTGGCGCTCAATCCATTTTCTTTTTGTTAATTTATTGCAGAGTTTAGACCATCCCCACACCCTTTCTCATTGCTCACCCTTGGGGTAATTCCCAGACTTAGCCGCGAATAATTAAAGCTTCACTTTAACCAGCGAGTGGAGGCCAAATAAAAAAAAAGGTAAAAAGAAAGAAAAATTTGTAAATATTATAAGTGAATCTGAGGCAGGCATTTTGCGCTTGTAATTTATTCCTATATTCTAATGAAAGGTAGCTATAGTAGACTGTGATACAATAATCTAATATTGGATAAAGGAGTGATTTGACCAGCATGTACTTTAAAAGAGTGTATTTTAACCTATATAAAATTTTAGTTTTAAATATAACGCAAGTTTTATGTTTACATGTTTAGTAAAATTAAAAGACTCATCGAAAAACACCCCCTAGGTTTCTTGCAATTTCTTTTTGTTCTAATTCATGGCGTTCAATATGTAGAGCCGTAAAATTATGCAGCTTTACTTTGTTTCTTATCTGTGTACTACCAATTAAAATAAAACAGTTCTTTTTTTCATTTAAACATAGTGCATGATCTATGGACCATTTATGTATATTTTTTCAAATCGGAATTCACCTGTTCCAAAGATAAACTAACTTCTATTGGGTCAAAGGATTTTAAAAGCTGCGTGTCATCTGCATATAGATGGATTTTACAATTTTGACTACTGAGGGTAGTTTAACTGTATAAAGGCAAAATAACATAGGACCTAATATGCTACCCTGCGGTACTCCATGTGATGATGTTACAGGGTCTGACCTATTTTTATCCACCTCCACCATTTGAATTTTGTTCTTCAAATAACTTTTAAACCAGTTACATAATGATTTGTTAAAACCATAGTATTTCATGATAACTATCAAAAGGTCATGATTTAGCATATCAAAGGCTTTACTAAAGTCGAGGAGTACTAAACATACACTTTCAGATTTATCTAAACCCATTGTAATGTCAGTTGTAACTTTATGGAATGCAGACGTAGTACTAAATTTTGCCCTAATCAAGGATAGCCTTCCTTAAAATGGTTTCGTCATTTGAACTAAGGCTACATAAGAGGTCGTTCAGTAAACAGGCATTATTGGAAATACTATGGAAAATAGCAAACTCCATGCATGACTTAACAATTTTTTTGGGAAAATATTTTGTAAGTAACCCATATACAAAATCTTTGCGACAGCCAAGCACATCGAGGTGTCGTTGTCATTAGTCAGAACGGGTATCTTTTTGCAGGTACCTTCGCATTGCTTCATAAAAAAGGTATTCCAGAAGTCTGTAAGTATGTGTCGAAGTACGCCTCCCGTATCAAAGGCAATTTCTTTTACCCCGTTTGTTGAAAATATTTCAACATTAACTGTTATTACATTAACTTCTATATCTTGAAACGCTGTGAGCATCTCGTTATAAATGTGCCCTCTGTGTAATTTTAGCATGAGTGTGCTTCCCACACTTTCATAACTCGTAGCTGGTTCCTCAAAGAGCGGAAGTATAGTTATAAGTACGTCATTAATGGCTGTATTCCCCTCAAATACTAAATATTCGTCTAATATATTTTCACAGTGGACATCACTATTAGATAATGTATTATTTTGTGATGGAGGATGTTCCACATCATGCAGTAATATTACATTTTATTATTCGTTTTCTTTTTTGGAAGTCGTTACATAAAACCCTTAATTTGACAGCTCACCGACGTCAAAAATTTCTTGTACAGTAATATCGTCATTTAATGGTTTTCTTTCGAAATCTACAATATTCATTTGAAATTCTTCTGCATATCCTTGAGATGATTTTCTGCCTGGAAAGAATAGTGTCTGGACGTTCTCTAATAGGTTTTCTATTTTATCAGTTCTGCAAACGACCACTATTCGTATACCTCCTCCATACTTCATTCGAACTTGCTTTGCGTTGTGTATCCATCCCAAATTCACTTTCCTCGTAGATTTACGAGTTCGCTTACCACACTGATTCATTTTTGATAAAGTTGCAGGGTCCGCTTCAACTGATTTCTTTTTCTTTTTGTAGGTTTTATAATCCATTAAATTGTATTTTAATTTGTCAACTAAAGTTTCTTTACTGCACTCTCCGGTGCTAATTCTTTTACAAAATGACACTGTGGCATGCACATCTCCAGCTTTTGGAATATAAGCATTTAATTGAGAAAAATCCATTGATAGGACTGCAGCTGCATCAATCTGCAGAAAATAAAATGGTTAGTACATTATGTTTTTACAACAATAAAATAAACATCACTGTAAATATGTAACAACTGTTATTCATCTATGAAGGTATTATACATGTTAAGGGATAAAACTTTAAACAAAATGTGGATGTTTATAATCATAAAAAAGAAATAAAAGTAATATATGCGTTGGCAACCTTGAGGCAACATTATTTAAGTGCAAACCTAGCTACCTAGTGGTAAAATTATTTAATAAATTTCTACATAAGCTCCGAGAGTTTAATTACCGAATTTTCTATTCAAATGAAAAGTTTCTTGAGTGCAATGATTTTAGTCTTAGATACAGTGGCGTAACCAGCCCCGAAAGGGTCCTGGGGCAAACTATTGAAACTGGACCCCCCTTTTGTAGAGGGTTATAAATTATGTATATTGAGATTTGAAACCCTCTAATTTCACTTCTTTTAAGATACCTATTATCAGAATTACTTAGCATAATCATAGTTAAAAATATTCTCTAGCAGCCACTATTAAATCATAATAAATTATCGGTAGCGGAACGAAACATAATTTGAAAAGAGTTCGAGATATTTATACTGAGACAAAAATTCACAAGACAACATATTTGAATTTAGTTTTAAAAAAACTGCAGGTGCATGAAGTTAGCGGCACGCTTTTGTGAATTATACAAAAAACTTTGTGTTATAATTAGGTGCCATTTTGTGTAATTTGCTCACTGCATTTGTTCGTTTTGGCAAATATTACATTCGGCAAATAAAGTTAGTTTTTTTATAACTGATTACGTAAATATCTATTTTAAAATAACTTGAATGTTAAAAGGACGCAAAATTTAGTCTTGCCAGTGCAAAATGGTGTCGAATTATAACACAAATTTTTTGTAAAATTCACCAAAAAAATGCGGCTAACTTCACGCACTGATATGGCGCTATGTAAAAAGTGTTTAGTATTGCCAACAGCAAAACAATAATTGCTCCCCATAATACAAATTATAGGTTTACTTACGTTTTGTTCTCCGAATTTTCAATAACAGATTTTCTTAATGATGGCTCCATAATTAGGTAATGTTATATTGCTGAAATAGTATAATGCTCTAAGGCATCTTCAAGAGTATTAAGAATTTAGAAGTATATTTATTGTTTGCCGATAGGCATAAACAAGTTTCAGTTGAATGGCGTCAAAGTAATTGGCGAAAATAGTATCATGTTTACAACCCAGATTTTCTTATCGTAAACAAATCCTTATTTTGCTTTGTTTCCTGTTATTCTATCAGCTTAATTAGCAGATTTGCTACTTTCTGCTGCACATTTGAGATATGCTCTTTTGTTTACACTAATTAATTGTTAAAGAAACATATTTTTAGTATATAATATGTGTGCCATTCAACTGCAGCTAATTTAGCATATGATATTCAAACTTACTTGTTTATTGTTAACGCAGTTGCCACGTCACGTATAAACTCGAGATATCATGTTTAAAGTCGAAATCTCAAGTTTGAAGTCAAGGTCTCGAGTTCGAAGTCGAGATCTCGAGTTTGAAGTCAAGATCTCAAGTTTGAAGTCAAGATCTCGAGTTCGAAGTCGAGATCTCGAGTTCAAAATCGAGATCTAGAGTTTAAGTCACGATGTTATTAAAATATAGAAGAGCGGCCCTTCTGGAGCTTCATAGTATTATTAGGGTAATTGTTAATTTTTATAAAGCGGTACTGTCATACCTATGAAACAATCAGAAATCGGTTTTGATGCTAGTGGGAGGCCAATACTCAATACCACAAATATACCTCTTGCTTGTGAGATTGCAGAAGAAGTGGATATTGACGGTGAAATAGCAAGCAGTATTTCCAATATGAATGTAGATTTCACTTTAGAAGAAACTCATTGGCAGCATAGCATGCTGATACATTGTGTTTAACTACAGCTGTTGAAAGTCGGTATGAGGATATGTACCATCCTCAGAGGAAGAAATTTTGGGAAATAGTGAGTGAAGACTTGGCTAGCAACAATCTTAATGTAAGTTTCGATAATCAATTTTGTGTAAGATTGTAATGTTTACTTTGTAGTTCGATGCCAGAAAGTGGCAAAAAAAAATAGGACAATTTACTCCGAATATATAAAAACACAATAGACAAGGCAAAAACAAAAGTGGCAAAGGGCCAACCAGGTTTTTATATTACGACAGGTTGGATGAACTGTTAGGGAACAAACCCAATAATTGTAGTCCTCATTTAGTCGATGTGGCTACTGTAGGTTCAAGAGTGTTACTGGGACCCAGTTCTACTGTTGAGCATGATTCAGGTGTGCATGTATTTATTTGTCAACATAATATAGATAATTTACAGGCAGTGAAAATGAAGTTCCACAAGAGGTTACAAAAAAAGTTCAACCATCCCGTAAAAGAAGGAATCCGACTCTTGAGTATGGAAAAGTAAAGAAGGCATGTTATGAGCAGAAAGGAGCTACATACAGCAGTTAGTTACTTAGAGAAAAAAATTGTATTGCAAAAACAAAAATTAAAATTGGACACTAGAAAAGTTGCAGTTATAGAGGCACTTGTAGAATTAAAACAAAACCAACAAAACTAATTTGTATATTATGTATATTATAGTTTGTTAATCTTAGCAATAGTAAATTATGCATGCAGTTGCTCAAGATATATACAGATAAATACATCTCAGTACATTATTTGAATTGTTATTTAAACATCTTAGTTTGGTTATATAACAAAGTATTTAATTCAACGACAATGAGGTCAAGGATTATTTACAATTGAAATATTTCAGCAAGTAATTGTCGTCTTCTGTGATTGTTAGGTGTTATACCACTAACATATGCAATTGCTGCATTATCCATGTCTGTTTCTCATAAGCAGGTTCGGAGTCTTAAAATTGGATGCAAATATTGTGCAGAACTGCAGCTGCTACTACACAATGCACAATAACCACTTTATTTTCATTTTCAAACAGCTTTAATCTCCGAAACCTTCCCTTCAAAGCACCAAATGCATTTTCAATTTTAATTCTAGTTGCAGCATGTCTATAATTGAATGTTCTATGGTTTCGTGTCAAGCGACCATTGTCCCTAAATGAAGGAATCAGCCAACAAAAACTCGTTTCTTAAAAAACCATCTGAACATTTATCATAAACGAATGAACGTTTCAGCATACGAGCATCATGAATTGACCTTGCCTCTCCTACTAATAGATCAGTGAACCGCTGTTCATGATCGCACACACCTTGTATTAAAATACTAAAATCTGATTTTCTATTACAATATACGTGAGGGTCCTTTGCAGGTTACTTAATTTTAATATGCGAGCTATCAAGGGCATCTATTATGCCAACAATGCCTTTCAATTGCCGAAACCCTTCACTAACAATTATCTTTCTTGCTACCTCTGGCTACTTAACTCATTAACACCCATTGTACTTTTAAAAGTACAAGCCTTTAAACAAACTGATGGAGACATCTAGCAGGTAATTTTGATACTAGTTATGGGATAAGTTGCCATGTATACAGTTTTCTGATGAATCATTATGTTTCTGTCAAATTGTATTATGCTCTAGTATTTGTGAAAACGAAAAGTGTTAAGGTGTGCACAGCAGGGCTATATAGATAAAGATGTTTTTTGGCGAATGACCGGTTATAACCGGTTCCTTGCCATAATTGAAATTTTCGTTTTGGCGACTGGCTGGTAACAAGATTTGATGTCATTACTAACGTCACGGTTATAACCACTAAATACCTTGGTCAAAGGCAGTGTAACTATACCCTTCCTTGTTTATTAAATCTGTATACTGTGTACCTTAACCTACTAATTTGCATATAAATAAAAAAAAATTGTTCCTAATCCTAAGCAATGGCAAATAAAAACTCTCTACTTTTTATGTAGTTTTTGAGGATTTTATGTCTGATTATACTGATGAAGCTATCAAGTATGTTGTCAATTAAAGTAGCATAAGAAAAAAAAATCTATTTAGTAACAAACGATTAATACGAGAATCATACAAAAGAATTTGGAGTGACCACAATGTCTGGATAGATGATTGAAAGTATCTTTGAGGTTGTAGCTAGAATATAGCAATTTTACATACCGTGAAATACTGATAACGATAAATTTTGCTGGTTCAATGAATTGATAGCACGACGAATTAGTGGACTGTATTTAATGATGTGGTAGTGCTTCCTCTGCAAGATGATACAAAGTATCCAATGAACGACAAGTTAATTAATTATCACTCGCAAAGTTCGCACTGTTATGGCCATAACACTTGTGTAACCACAACCCTTTATTCCAATCACTACACGATTATTAATCTTTTATATAACGAACCATAAAAAAAGCTTCGAAAACACACCGAATTGCATGTTGCTCCAAGTGACGTTCATAACAACTTCTTAACGATTCGAACGAATAACGGCGACTTTGTTATTACACTATATTTATGGGTGCAGGGAGAACGTAGTAAGTTTCTGCTTGTTAAAACTGATCGCGCATAAACTTCGTGATAAAGGGATGTTATATTCAGAATGGATCCTGGTATGTTTACGTGGATATACAATCCTTGTGTTTGTTAATATAAAAGAAATAGTGCCTAGTTACAAATCTCTTTGCAGATACAATTGGGGCCGTTGATGAAACACACCTCATGCCAATTTCTTCTTGCCACAATCGTGATGTACAAGTAAATACATAAAATTTTATTTTGCATTTAAAAGTACTTACTACCAACAAGATGGCTCCTGATGTAAATGTTTCTAAATGTGATGCAGTAAATTATTATAAATGCTGCAAAAATAAAGTGTGTGCAGTAGTGACATGTATTAATTGCCATTCATTTTATCATCAGAGTTGTGTTGAAAGATTAAAAAATGTGAAATTGATTAATAATTATAGTCTATGTGTTGTGATGACAATATAACCTCCAATTCCCAAGTTTCTATAAGTTTAAATGAACAGAATTTACTTTTGAAGGAACTAAATCAACAAAAGGATGTGGTTATTATTGATAAGGTAGAATCATACAACTGTTGCAAGATAAGATCAATTATTTACAAGAAAAGTGCTTAGCAAATGTATCTGTTTCTAGAAATAACAACTCTGGTATTTGTGAAAAAGACAAACAGGCTTCTGCGGGTGTTAGTAAAGAAAGTTACGCTAATGTTCTTTAAAATAAGGATAATGTATTATTAATCAGGCCTAAAACTAATCAAGCTTCTAATAAAACTTTGGCGGTAGTAAAGGAGAAAATTAGCATTGCTGAACTTGGAGTTGCTATTAATAGTGTTAGAAATACAAACAATGGTGGTCTTGCTATCAGTTGCTATTCTAAGAATGATCTGAACATATCGAAATCGGAAATTGAAAATAAACTATGTACAGATGAATATGCAATCAAAGCTCCAAGTAAACAGAAACCATATATAAAAATTATTGGCATTCTGGAGGAAATTTCTCCTGCAAATCTTATTACAGCTATTACTAAACAAAATTAATTTATTAACACAACTGCTGATATAAAGGTGATTACAATAAAAAAGATGGTGAACAAATGGATAGCCATTATACAAGTTGATGTAAATACGTATAATAGTATCTTAGATAATGAAGCTTTATGCATTGAATTTTCGGCATGTGCAGTTTATGACTATGTTAATCTGACTAGATGTTTTAACTGTCTTGGCTTTAATCACACTGCCAAATATTGTTGTAAGCAGCAAGTGTGCTCTAAATGTGGGTTAGTAGACCACCTGAGTAGTAAATGTTTAAACAGTAAAGCAAATTGTCCAAACTGTGCCGAAATAAACCTCAAATATTCTTAATGTTTAGATACAGTGCATTCTCCTTTAGATAAGTCATGTCACACGTGGGGTAAACATTTTCAGTTGTAGCAATTACAGTGTTCACTAACGTTGCCTAGATCAGTAAAAAATACATTTTCCTCCTCACGTGGCTTACGTTTACTTCATCAAAATGTTAGAGGACTTTGAACCAAAACTTCTGTATTTAAAAATAATGTGATAACCACTTATGATATAGTACTTATTACTGAAACAAGGTTAAACAATACTATTGGCAATAATGAACTCTTTAGTAATAATTACAAGGTCTTCAGAGTGGCAGGATTTTTGCACATTTGTTTTTGAGCTCCATCAATTTGACTAACATCGGTGTCAAGTCTCTATTGACCCTTTCAATTTGTCCATTAGACTTTGCTGATGCAGTTGCTATTTTGATATGCTCTCAATGTTGGTTTTTATCATAAAATCATTAAATTCTTTGCTAGTAAAGCATGAACCTCTATCCGATACAATTCTAAATGGTTTACTGAAATAATTAAAATAGTCTTGAAGTTTATGAATAGCTTCGACGGATTTAGTGGTTTTTACATCTTATAATTTAACATGTTTCGAAAATGCATCAATTATTTCAAACACTTTTTTTATTCCTAATGGAGTTTTTTCTAATGGACGGTAATGGTCTATGTGTAATGTTAAAAAAGGTTTATCACCCTTATGGATATTATATAATATTCCTTCTGCTTTACCATAATTCTGCGAATAAGTTAGACATTTTAAACAATTGTGTATATAAGATTTAATTTTTGCTTTGAGTTCAGGGAACCAACAACTTCTTAGGGTATAATCGTAAGTTTTATTAATTCCTACATGTCCTAACTGATCACGATAATTTTGAATTACTTGATGCTCCATTTGTTAAGGAACATAAAATAGTATTTTAGTTTTGTGTTTTCTATAAACAAGACTGTTGCGAAGTTCAAAATTTTTTTCAAAAGTATTTTCTTCGAGTAATAAAATTGAATTTATCCTACTTAATGCATCCACATGCTTAATTTTATTTTGTTCGCGATGTTCTTTAAGCGCTAATTTAATCGAATTGCAATCTGTAACTATTTTGAATTTCATTCCCTGTAAATAAACTCTAAAACGATTAAGGGCATTTACTATAGTAAGCGTTTCCAATTCATAACTGTGAGAACAAGATTCTGAATCACTTGTTCTTTTATGTAATGCGAAATTGGTTTGAATATACCATCCTGTTGTTTTTGTAATAATACTGCACCGTATCCTTTCGAACATGCATCACAATGCAGTTCAGTTTCTAATAAAGGTGAGTACATTGATAAAATTGGTGTACAAATTAAACAATTTTTTATTGCATTAAAGGCATTTAATTTGACTTGTTCAAAATGAAATTTGGTGATTTTTCTAATTAAATCATAAAGTGGTTTAGCTACAACTGAAAAAGAAGGTATACATTTTCTGAAATAAGATGCAAGACCTAAAAATCGTTGGACTTTCTTTACAGTATTTGGGATAAGATATTCTTCTATTGCTTTTACATTTTCGGGATTTAGTTGAATACCATTACACTTAACAAGGTATGCCAAATAAAGTATACTACTTTGCATAAAAAAATATTTGCCTGACCGAAGCTCTAATAAATTGCTTAGCATAATTTCTAAGACTTCTTTTAAAATCAATAAATGTTCAAAAATGATTTTTGTGGCTATCATAAGATCATCCATATATATATTTTTTTCTTTGATTAATTCATAAATACTTTATTAATAAAACGGCAAAACACTGATGGCCCAATTGAAATACTAAAGTGTAGTTTCCAATATTCATACCGGCCTAACTGTGTTACAAAAGACGTATACTTTCTAGAATTTTCCATTAATTGAATGTGATGAAATCCACTTTTTAAATCCAGACAGGTAAAATAACTTTTGTCTCTTAATAAGTCGAATTGATCTTCAATTAATGGCAGAGGAAAATGATCTCTAACTATAAGTTTATGAAGCTCTCCAAAGTCTATGCAGCACTTGATCTCTAACTATAATTTTATGAAGCTCTCCAAAGTCTATGCAGCACTTATGATCGGTACCGTTTTTCTTTTTAATAAGTACAATAGGGTAAAATAATTTGAATAGCTTTCTTGAATAATATCTTTACGTAATAACATATTTAATATGTCTTGCAATTTATTTTTCTCATCAAATGAAAGTTTTCGGGCTCTAAATGAAAATGGTTGCTCTTTTTTCAAAATAATATCACATTGAAAGTCAATTTTAGGTTTATCTGGTTTTAATTCAGATAAATAATCAGTAACTATATACCTAATTTCTTTTTGTACTGACAGATCTACATTTGGATTACTATTTAATAGTGGTTTACGATCTAGAATAGGTTCAAAATGCATTATATCGATATTAGAAATATCATTATCTAACTTAGAAAGTGAATCATATGTTTTTGTAATATGAACAGTATTATTTTCAAATATAAATCGAAAATTTGGTAATCTAGTAAAGTTTCTACCTAACAATGCACTAGCTTCTTTCATTGTAAAATCAGACACAACATAAAATGTAATTGGAGTAACAATATCGTTGATCTTAACACCCTTATTGAATAAACCGACTATCTCTAACTTTGATTGATCAATAATAATAATATATAATAATAAGGAATTTATTGTTCAACAGAAAACATTCCACTTACAGAACAATAACAAATATCTAAAAGGATGATACAGACTAAGATACAATACAAAATATTAAAGTAAAATTTAGTTAATTATGTATGGGTTTGTTCATGCATAACATGCAGTATATGTTTAATGCTATGGAACATTATATCACTAACATTAGAAATTTTGTTATAATTTTGGCACATAACATAAATA
This sequence comes from Platerodrilus igneus, assembly GCA_036346225.1. Taxonomy (NCBI): domain Eukaryota; kingdom Metazoa; phylum Arthropoda; class Insecta; order Coleoptera; family Lycidae; genus Platerodrilus; species Platerodrilus igneus. The sequence continues at coordinate 6,823,348 of JARFIW010001730.1, read as the reverse complement.
GGTGACTTAAGCAGTAAATTTGTTCTTGAAGTGGCACATACGAATGTAACATTAACTCTCGCATTAAGCCTCGGTGTATGAAAATTAATTTTTGATAATAAATGTGGGCAGTCAACTGTATTGTGAAGCAAATTATATAAAATTTGACAGAGGAGTCAATTCTACGATTCTCCAAAGATTGTATATCAAATATTTTAAGTAATTCATTTTGAGGATAGCCTCTCACAGGGTAGTAAGTATTCACTCTAAAGTATATAAATTTTAAGAATTTTCGCTGTACACCTTCTACTGCAATTTTATGCTTATCATAATATGGATACCATATTAATGAACAGTACTCAAGCTTTGACCGTACTAAAGAGAAGTAAAGTAATTTTAAGGTCTTCAGGTTGGTAAATGTTTTACAATTCCTAATAAGAAAACCTAAGATTTTAAATGAGGACACTGTGATATCTGCAACATGTTGCGAGAATCTCAATTTATCTTCAAACTTAATTCCTAAATCTTTTACCATAAAATACCGTGGTATATCGATAGATTCAATGGTATAGTTAAAATATGTAATCTGCTTTTTACGAGAGAAAGTAACGATTTTGCATTTGGAAATATTCAGGTTAAGACTATTGTTATGACACCATAGTACAACTTTGTTTATGACATTCTGAAGTTTGGAACAATCATCTATAGTGGATATTTTTGTAAACATTTTTACATCATCTGCAAAAAATAGATGTTCACTTGTAATTATTTTTGATAAGTCATTCACAAAAGAATAAATAGTAAGGGTCCCAAATGAGAGCCTTGAGGAACTCCTGAAGTTATTAACACGAATTCTGATTGAAAACCATTATAAGCAACATACTGCTTCCTACAAGACAAATACGATTTGATAAACAACTGTAATGATTTATTGAAACCAAGGTTTTCCAACTTCCATGTAAGTATAACATGAGAAATACTATCAAATGCTTTACGGAAGTCCATATATATTGTATCTACTTGACCTTCTGCATCTAAAATCTCGGAAACATATTGAGTAAAAATAGCTAAATTGGATTGTGTTGATCGATTGTGCATAAAACCATGCTGGTTATCGGAGATATGTACTTTAACAAGTGGATATATTTCTTTATAGATACACAATTCAAATACTTTAGCAAAGTTTGATAAAATACTTATTGGACAATAGTTATTTATATCAGTTGTGTCTCCACCTTTATGGATAGGGCAAATTCTTGCAATTTTCCATTTGTCCGGAAATGTGTTAGTTTTAAGTGAAATATTAAAGAGACTACTCAGAGGTTTAGCTAAAATAGTGGCACAGTCCTTTACTAAGAAACAGGGAACTTGATCGAAGCCAGCTGTATTTTTATTCTTTAGTGTTTTAATAGAGGCCAGTACCATTTCCTCTGAAATAGTATTAACAATTATATTAGGTGTACTACATGGATTGATATTGTCAAAGAATTGAAATGAAGTTGTAACAGGTGAAAATACACTTGCAAAGTGACTGCTAAAGCCATCAACGATTTCTTTAGCTGAGTTATACATAGTATCGTCAAGTCTCATCTTGCCAGGGATTCGTGAGTCAGATTTTTTTGTCCTAATATACGACCAAAATTCTTTTTGGTCTAGTATTATGGCATTTTGTATATTATATATGTATGCTTTATAACTTGTCCGTATTTGAGATTTGATAAGTCTCCTTAGTTGTTTAAATTTGGTCAAATCACAAGTTAAGTGCAATTTGTTAAAACGTTTGCGGAATTTGAACTTTAAGTAAATATTATTGATTATTTCTTTAGTAAACCATTTAAGGTAGTTACCAGGATGCTTAATATAGTATGGAACGTGTAAGTCAAAAACTCTATATATAGTTTTGTAAAATGCTGTACATGCCAAATTTGCATCCTCAATTTGTGATAGAAAATCCCAATTTATTTGAGATAAAGACTGATATAAATTAAGTATATCTGCTTTCTTAAAATTGTATTTGCTACTCACAGACATGTTAACAGGAAATTTAGAAAACCGTGCTTGAGTCTCTAAGGTAACAACTAAAGGTGGGTGATGCATATCCTCTGGTACAATAGGACTATCATCACGAGAAACTGAACATATTACATTCGTCAGTACCAAATCAAGTAATTTATTATTTGTATTCAGAATGACATTATATTGGTTTAGGCCACAATAATTATCAAAAGGTACATTACTTATATAAGAATTTGAAGGCAACATTGATTCTTTAACTAAACTTATAGGGCTACCTATCTAAACAAGCGAATAATAATACCTCACTTTTTGAAGGAACCAAGTAAGGAGCAGACACACACAATTTTCCCCAAAATTAACTGTTGAATCTGATTGTCGGTCTTTAGTATTCAACAATGGACAATCTCTTTTCTAATGGTTGGAGACACCACAATTGTAACACGAACCTCTAGGCCGGCTTGGTTTCGTACATGAACTCAAACCATGTCCAATTTCATTACAGTTATACAGCATATAGTAGTTCTGCTTGCAGTTTGAGCTTGTTTGTTTGATGAAATAAAACACTGATTACTGTGAAATTTTTGTGCATCTTTTGTGACTTCAAGCTTGGGTAGTTTTAACTCACGTTTTTCTGCAAAAATTCGAGTTCTTCAAGAATTACTCACTCTTTCGTAATCTAAAAGATCTTGAAATAAATGGTCCTTATGATACTGTTCTTTAGATAATAAACAATTGCATAAATCCTTGGATACTAAACCAATCACACCCTGTTCTTTTATTTCTTTAAAACATAATTGTAATTCCTTACACAAGGCAACTTTTTCATGAAAATAAAGTGAAACAGTTTCCTTATACGTTTAAACGTGTTTGGTCATTTTTTTCTGTAATTCAGCTTTACTCGTATCGAATAAAAATGCATTTCTAAAAACTTCCTTAAATGCATACCAGCTAGTAAGTTTGTCACTTTTACCAAAATTTAGCAGCTCCTTCTGAATGACTTTTAGCAGTCTGAAATATAAATGCATCAGGCCAATTATGTAAAACAGCAGTAGTTTCTAATTCTTGAAGCCAATGTTTCGCTACTCTTGATCCCATTCACCATTGAATTTGTAAATTGTTTTGGACAAATTCAGCATAACATTAAAATTTTTAATCCTAGATGACAAAGCATTTTCATTCACACTTGGTTGTTTCTGGTTTTGATTAATTTGTAATAAATTTAGTAATTGGGCATTCTGTGTTAGAAGCGCATCCACGTTATTCATAAGACCTGCATTGCACTTATCAAATTTTGCTTCAACTATAAGTTCTTAAAATTGACACAATTTAAGCTCAATATTTAGTTAAATCCATAGTGTATTTACATTTGTCAATTTTTTCATCAATTTGCTGAAGTTATGAAGGGGTACCGATCATGTAAAAGTTGTAATATTTCAAAGGTTATGTTTCAAAATAGATGTTTAGTTTTGTTAAAATAGGAACAAAGTAATAATCTCAAAATGCCCTTTATTTTCAATAGAAATAGCGTAGAAATTTAATTATTTTATATCAGCGCTGTCCCAGTTTGTATAATGTGCAGTCACATTATATAAAAATAAAGAATTTAACAAAAAGTACTGAAGAATTAAATAATTTATTAGGCTCTAATATGTGTCCAAGATATTCAAAAGAAAATTAATAATTTAAGAACTCAGTTTTTACAGAGTTGGGTAAATATAAGAAAAGTGTTGTTAGTGGTGCGGGAAGTTCTGAGATTTATACATCGAACTGGTGGTGCTTTGAACATTTAAAATTTTTGATGGACAGCAATCCAGTTCGAAGCAGCGAATCCAATTTACTAGTTGAATCAGAAATGAATATCCCACAAGAGGTAGAATTTTTAACAATATTTCAGTATTAACATATAATTTACAATTTCTAGGATAGTGAAGTAATATATTATGGTACGTTAGACGATTTTAATGAGGATGCAATTCGATCACCTTCCAACATCTCGTCTAGATCGAATTGTAGCCCTGTAGCTGGACCATCAACTAAACCTGTAAGTGCAAAACGTAAGCGACAAAAAGCAGAACCAGATGCTAAATTAGTGCTAGCAGCTGCAGTGGATGCATTAAATGCAATACAACGAGAGGTTGTAGACCATTACGAAGTATATGGAAAATATGTTTTACAACTTGCAAATTAAATTATAATAATTATAATTTATAGAATGGTTGCATCCGAGTTACGTAGGATTAAAAATAATAAAAGGTTGCTGAAATTAAAGCGTAACATCATGATATATAATGAATTGGAAGCTGAAGAAAGTGATTAATTAGTAAATTATATTTAATTAATTTCAAATACTATTAATAAAGTTTAATTACAGTTTTCCTTCATTATTTATAAATACAAAGCTATGTTGTTTGCTCGATTTCCAACTTGTCTAGCTAATGCATATTTGAAAATAAAGTTTTTATCTTGCTCTTCACCATCACTAATATAATTTGGCTAGTGCATTATTAAAAAGTTGTGCAATGCAGTACAAGCTAGTGTAATTGTTTGTACTTTATTATAGGTGCCAAGTTTATTGCTGTTAGAAATATTCTAAACCTACTAGCTAAAATACCAAATGCATTTTCAACTACATATCGTGCTTCACTCAATTTTGTGCTTGTGCTTGTCAATAGCATTAGTATGATAGTGCTTCATTGTTGATTGGACTGAAAACATCTATAAATAAGGCATATACTGTTAATTAAACTCGTGAGTGAATAATAAAGACTTTTGTTATTACTTGTTCTAAATTGGTAAACGCATAGTAGTTGTTTTTATAATAAATAAAATGTGATTCATTTATTTGCGGACATCTAGGAGTCCATGGATACATATTACAAACAAACAGTGTAAAAATCAATCATGGAAACATGTTTATTGAAACTAAATTTATTATACTCTAAGAAAAAATAAAATACTTAAAAAATAAACTATCCATACAATACAAATAACTTAATCAAAGGAAACCAAAATTAATTAATGCTAATATGCCCACTGCTACATTCCATATGATCAAAATGACCTCCATTAGCTTGCAAACACATCTTGCACCTTTTAATTAGGTTTTGGTGCACCTTATTTAAGGTTTGTGGTTTTATACTTGTAATAGCTGCTGTAATACTATCTTTGAGTTGTTCGATGTTATTAGGTTTTTAGCATACACTATATCCTTTACAGTACCCCAAAAGAAAAAAATTTAGTGGCGATAGTTCTGGTGACTTTGCCGGCCATGGAGCAGGACCTGCATTGCCAATCCAATTTGGGAAACTATTTCAAGATATTCAGAAATGGCTTGAGCGTTGGGAGCAGGTGCACCGTCATGCTGAAAATAATATAAGTTTTGCAGTAAATGAAGTGGCAATTTATCGAGCATTTCTTGTAATTCATTTTGTACAAAATTCAAATAGGGTACACCATTTAAATTATAATTATAGAAGAAAGGCCCAAGTATTTTATTACTAAAAATGGCACACCACACATTTATCGAAAATTGATGTTGATCCCGCCTTTCTTCTGTTAAGTGGGAATTTTCCTGACTCCAGTAGACTGTATTTTTTCTGTTAAACATGCCTTTGTTGGTAAATCTTGCTTCCTCGTTAAATACAAGGGTGTGACTAAAATGAGGATTATTATTTGTTTTGTTAAGAAACCACCTACAAAACTGTCGTCTTCTCTTACAATCCCCTTGATACAGTGTATTGTGTTACACTTCGTTTAACGTTTTATCTGGTCGGTAATGCAGTTAACAAAATGTTACACTTAGATTCTGGTACATTGAAATGGCGATAGATGGCTCTTAAAAGCCGGTAATACAATTACCAAAGTTCATAAGATACACCATGACGTCACTGATAATTTATATTGCGCCATAATTAAGAGAAGTTACATAAAATTAAAACAATAAAAATTAGAGAGTCTACTCACGTGAAGGATCCGCTAACCGGCAGGAAATCACGCTGCGGTAGCCTCGGCATCGCTGCTGCTGGTAGAGTTGGACATCCAAATTATCTCGGGGTCATGGGATGCTCCAGGGTCATCTCCGTTCCTATATGCAGTGGAAGACGGGAATAGGTAATTAAGGAAAGATAATCAAGATAAGGAAATCTACATAATAAGATAACACGACACCCGGCACGACTGTTCACTTCAAAGTTCGGCGTAAAAAAAGCCACGTTTCCGCGCGAGAACCGCGGAACTCCCTCACTCTTTTGTAGCATTGCTATACCCCTATAGGGATAATTCACACTTGCCAATTGCACTATTGTGACGTACCGGAAGCCCCGCCCAGTCTATTTAAATTGTTCCCGCTTCTTGCGTATTTAAGATTATGGCGGGAACTTCCGCACATCAAGAAAACTAACCTAAACAATGTTAAAGTGCAAATTCGATTTGCACGTAACAATCGCGACAAAGCCACAAAAGAAAAAACTTAAAAAAAAAGAAAAAGTCTGTTAGCACAGTAACAGCTTAAAATCTAAGTCCTTACTACCCTATATAAACCCTAACTTAAAGCTACAAAATGTTTATATAAGGCGCCACCTGGTTTTCGACCGATAACACGTCTACCGAAGTACCAGGAAACGGAATAGGTAGCCCGATAGTCTTTGACTACACTACTTACCGACAGCACAAATTTGTCGGGAGCATGAAACACTGCTTAAACTAACACGGGTGCGACAAGTCGCCTAACCTATCTAAACCTATCTAAACTTATCTAACTAAAGCTAACATAAAGTTCTTATATGCAAACACACATGAGTGTTGCATCAAACTATTCTTCTTTTTTTTGGCAAGAAGTGCCCAAATTTAAAAAATGTTCATGAGAGTGCGTCACTTTGCACTCTAGCAAATTTTGTTTCTGGTACTTTGGTTTCCTCCGATGCACATTTAACTTGTCCATGACACAGTTGTGAATCCACAAATTTACCAAAAGTACCGCCTACTAAATCCTTATATGCTAACCTGACAAATTACATTTCTAAATTGGGTTAGCTTTTTCACTTAAATTTCAGAAAGATAATTCCACGTCTGGTCATATATACCACACGTTAGGACGATAAAAGATAAGATAAGATCTCAAATTGATGTTAAAGATAATAGATAAGGTAAAGATATTTAGCTTAAATTGTTATCCTCAAAGGTAATGAATAAGATAACGGTATTAAGCTTTAGTTATTATTTGAGATACTCGATAAGATAACACGATATTAAGTTAAAGTGATTATAAGAGATAGTAGGTAACATGAATTTAACAGAAGTTATTACTCAAGATAACCGGTAAGATAACGCGACATAACTCGAAGTTATTCCTAACGGTAGTCGGTAAGATAACGATAAATTAAACCAAAATTATTACTAATGGTAATCGGTAAGATAACGATACTAAACTAAGGTTATTACCAAAGGTAATCAATAAGATAACGATATTAAACCTAAAGGTATTATCGAAGATAATAAAGAAGACAAAGATATTGGCCTAGTTATTACCCAAGACAATGATAACAACAAAGAGTGGCTCCAGTAGAGCCGTTTAAATGGGATTGACCCTATAAAACACAGCGTAGTCTGAAGGACCACCTGCGATATTAATCCGACAAGATAAGATATACACATTTTTAAAATTCACTAGGCTCCTAAGAGAACTAGTACGATAATTTTCCTAACGAGTGCTTCAACTACGATAAGAAAATCAGACAAAGTTGACACAACAACTTACAAGTATCATTACAGATACAAACACACAAAAACAAACTGTTTTAAGGTAGTTTTCAAAACGGTAGCACCCTAAACACACAAAAATGCCCAATTATAAGCAGTTAAATACAGATACACTGTCCCCATATGCTAAAACAACCGAGAATTTAATAAAATAACAATAAGAAGCGATAGCGTCTCACCACAAAGTTCAATAAAAAACAACGAAAAAAATGTTTATAAGTTATCTAGATTTAGTAGAAAAAGGAAGGAATAATGTTGTAGTATAATGATGTAGTATAATGTGGGCGATTGCAATAATTCAGAGGAAAAACACACGGAATAGATAATCCTAGTTCTTGCAACTGCGAATATGAACTATTTCTTTCAATGGCATAGATCGCGCGTGTCCTATGTGAGCCCAAAGAAGAAAGCATTCACTCAACATCAGCTAAAACCAATCATAAAAATTCAATGAGTTATTACAACCAAAGTTACGACAATTACCACACAATTAAACCATATAAGAGAAATACTAAAGACCGAACAATATGTAGTAGGAAAATTTCAAGGGTTAATTAAATGAAACGACAGAGTTATATTGGGGGTGTAGAGAATGAAGTGATATATGAGTAACGGTATGGTCGAGGAAAAGTCAACCAGAAGAAAAAGATAGCTAAATTAGGGTAAGTAAAGTTAAACGTGTAAGAAATTATATACTATATGAGAGAAGGAATAAGTAATTAAAGATACTAATTGATGGTGAGGAGAATGGGACATGAAAAACTTAATTAGCATTTGGGTCGGCAGAGAATGGCTTAAGGTCTTTAATATGCCACCTGCCTTGGCGTTTTCCTTCAGTATCCTGAAGTTCGTAGATAAGGGGACTAATAACACGTGTGACTTTACAAAGAATGAATTTAGGGGCCAATTTTGAAGAAAATTTCTTAGATGCATCCGATAAGACATAGTTCTTTTCCAAACTTGTTCGCCTAAGGCAAAGGAAATATTTCGCTTACGCAAGTTATAATGGTCCTTGCTCTTTTCGTAAGCTTTTAACAAATTTTTCTAACGTCGTTAAAGATAGAAGGTAATGACTGTTGGTCCTTGTCCCAACGTACTTTATCGTCAAATTCGATTACGTTAGTATCGTCAGGCACTAAACCATAGTAACTCCCATCGATTGGGGTATATCTTCCAAAAACAAGAAAAGACGGAGTGAATTGGGTTGCTTCGTGTTAGATGTACGCAAAGCTTGAGCAATTTCAAAGATATGTTCATCCCATGTAGTATGGTCTGAATCAATATAAGAAGAGATAGCGGTAATTAAAACTCGATTTACTCTCTCGGTAGGGTTTACTTGGGGGTGATATTTTGCGTTAAACCAAATTTTTTGTACTTTATAACTTTTAACGAAATTCTGAAAATCTTTAGAGATAAATTGTGCACCATTGTCACAAAGAATAATCTGGGGGACACCAAAGATAAGAAAGACATTCTGTTCTAGGAATTTAATTATTGCAGCGGAGGTAGCTTTACGTAAGGGTTGCACCATAACAAATTTAGAAAACCAATCGGTAACGACTAAAAGATATTGATTGCCTCTTTTCGATCGAGGGAGAGGTCCTAATAAGTCAAGCGATATTAATTGAAAGGGATAAGATACACGCTTAAAGTTACCCATTAAACCAGGGCGAGCATCTTGCGAACTCTTATGGGAACCACAAATTTTGCAGCTTTTAATGTAGCGACAAACAGATTGCTTAAGTGTGGGCCAGTAATACAATTCAGATATTTTCGCGAGAGTTTTTGTAACACCAAGGTGTGCAGCTAAGGGATCGTCGTGACATAATTTGAGCACCTCACTGCGATTTGCAGTGGGCACAACGAGTTTCCATTCAGGTATATTCGATATTTTATGTGGGGACGAGGATACAAATTTATACAGTCTATTATTAGTTACTCGAAAGGTAGGAAATTTGTCGGGATTATCGGAAACTTTTTATCATATTGAGGTACCAGGTATCCAGAATTAAATTTGGAAGGTTTAGAGAAACAACATCTCGAGATAACGCATCAGGTACGATATTTAATTTGCCAGGCCTATGCCTAACGTCGAAAGTAAATTGAGATATACGCAAGTTCCATCTTGCCAAACGACCTGCGGGTTGTTTCAAGTTATTAAGCCAAGTGAGTGCTGCACAATCAGTGATTACGGTAAAGTGTGTACCTTCGACATATCCTCTAAATTTCTCGATGCCAAAGATAACACCCAATAGTTCTCGTTCGGTAGCAGAGTATTTTTGTTCGGCAGAAGTTAAGGCACGGCTCGCATAAGCGATTGGATGTTCTAAACCATTGTTTACCTGGAACAACATTGCACCTAACCCAGTAAGTGAGGCATCGGTTTGTATATAAAACTTATCATCGAAATTTGGAGAGATTAAGATAGGTGCTGAAGTGATTAGTGTTTTAATTTGTTCGAAAGCCTGTTGGGATTCTAAATTCCACTCGATAGTTTGGGATTTCTTTTATTTTTAATTAAAGCGGTAATGGGTGCAGATATAGTTGAAAGGTTAGGTAGAAAAATGCGATAGTAGCTAATCATTCCTATCAAACGCTTGATTTCGGTAACAGTTTTTGGTGTTTTAAATTTAGTAATAGCATCAACTTTAGCGGGATCTGCTCGTAAGCCTGTTCCATCGACAATAAAACCAAGAAATGTAAGGGATGAACGACAAAATTGAGACTTTTCCCAGTTTATCTTAAAACCTGCTGCATTTAAACGTTCTGCAACTTCGTCTAATGTGGCGATATGTTCATCGAAAGAACTTGAGATAACTAAGATATCATCTAAAAATACAAAGGCACGTTCTTGATGTAAGATAGGACCTAACGTTTGATCCATAGTACGTTGTAAAGTTTGTGGAGCGTTACAGAGACCAAATGGCAAAAAATTATATTCGAAAAGACCTCGGCCTGGGACACAAAAAGCAGTTTTTTGACGAGAAGATAAGTCGAGAGGTATCTGATAAAAAGCTTGTCTTAGGTCGATAGATGAGATAAATTTTGCATTACGAAGCCTGCTCAAAATTGAGTCAGTTCTAGGTAAAGGGTAAGCGTCTGGAACAGTAACAGAATTTAGCTTCCTGCCATCAAAACAAACACGCCATTCATCATTCTTTTTCCGAACTAGCAATACGGGAGAGGTCCACGGTGAATTTGAAGGAGAGATAACACCAGATACTAACATTTTGTCTATTTCCGCATGTAAATGCTTTTGTAAGGCAGGCGATAAGGGATATTGACGTTGCTTAAAGGGAAGGGCATCACCTGTGGAGATAACGTGTGTTGCCGTTGTAACACAACCAAGTTCAGAGGTATTAAGTTTGCGAAATTTGTCGATTGTAGCGTTAAGAGTTACATCTTGGGAGTCAGTAAGAGATTTTGTTAGATATTCCTGTAGATGCACAGGAGTTCGTTTTAATAGAGGTTTGCCATGAAAATCCTGAAAGTAAAGTGACAGATTAAAAGTTTACAGAAATCAACGCCCAGTAGAAAAGGATACGCTAATGCAGGGACAATCAAAATAAAACATCACGTTCAAGAGACTCTACACGAATTTTTAACTTAAGGGAACCGGTTACATGTATTTGGTTATCGTCAGCTAAATTTATGGAAGTTTTTTCGGGAATAATTTGAATTTTGATATTTTGTTGAGATAATTGATGTAAACCTTCGTTATTTATCAGAGAACATGAAGAACCTGTATCCAGTAAAGCAATTACATTTAAGGAACCAATTGAGATAGATAAGTGTGGACGGTTATCGAAGGGTTTTTTAACAAGTTGTGAAACAGTAGCAGTCTTTTTATGATAAAAGGAATTGACGGTTTGTAACCACTTAGACCACTCGGCTGGAGTAGTATAGCATAGTTCCTCTAATGAAGGTAAGGTATTTTGTACATTAATAGTAGCGGTATTATTATTAGATAAATTTAATGACGGTACAACGTTAGAAGTGGTTTTATAATTTAAATTTATTGGCGTCTGTGTCCGTTGAATGATTGGTGTTGAGGGCGATTTTGGTTTCTTGAGATATTCACACCCTGATTTAAAATATCTCGACGGGAGTTTCCCGATACGTTAGGATTACAGTTGGTGCAGTTAGATTTGTAGATATTTGAACGACCACAGCCATAACAAAAAATATTTCTAGGGTAAGTGCAGACAGTATAGCTATGTCCACTTCGCTTGCAGTTCCAACAGGTAAGTGCGTTATTAGTTACGGTAGGAGGAACGTTAAGAGTAGATAGTTTACGGGAAGGTCGAACTTGGCAAGCTAGATCAGGTTCTAGGAGACCAGATAATTTCTCGGGTGGTGGTCGATATTTGTCAATCCTTGACCTCACTTCTTGAAGAGAGCGACATAGGTCTTTAAAATGAGCTAGCGAAGATATGGGCTGTAATGCTAAACGTTCTGAGAAATGGGGGTTTAAATTTCTAAGTAATTGATCGATAATTTCGGATTCGGAAGGTTTTTTGTCGAGTCTGCTATATAAAGCTTCTAATGAGGTAATAAAGAAACAACATTTTCGTCAGGACCTTGAGTTCGGTTACAATTTCGTTCCAAAGATCGTTAATGTAGCCATAAGGTAGGAAGTCTCGTTTTAAACAGGCAACTAACTCATTCCAGGTAGAAATTTGGTGTCGTATGTTTCTGTACCATATTAACGCTGAGCCTGCGAACAAATCACCAGCTGAGATAAATAGGTCCTGGTCGGTACACCCGCGAGAAATTTTAAAATCGTTAATCCGGTCAAGAAAGGATGATAAAGAAACCTTCGAATCAAACCCTTCAAAGGTGAGACCCCATTTGTATACAGGTATAGGTTTTCCTAATGGTTTAGGTTCGGCAAGCGCAAGATTTGAAAAAGGTAACGATATATCTACGTCTGCGTTAGGATTAAGTCTTTCTAAAAGAATTCCTTCAAGCAATAACACCTCGGACAACAAACTTTGTTTAGATTGAGTCGCTTGGTCATCGTTATATAAAGATAATGATTCGATACGGTGTTTGACGTGGGTTATTCTTGAAGTCAATCTCCCTAATTCGATATTAGTAGCCGCAGGATCTGTTTTGTTTATTATACCCGATATATCATCTAAAGTTAATTTAATTTCTGATACGTTGAGTGGCCAGTCGCCAACAGGGTTCTTTAAGATAGCAACGCCTTTGGTTTCCTGTGACAAAACAGCCCTAAGTTGAGATCGCCTATCATTCTGATTGCTCGCAGCTATGATACTTCTACATTCCAGCTCGTAGATTAATTCGAGGGATTTTAGATGTGATACGTTCATTATGAATACAATATTCAAGACACGATATAAAAATATGCGATTTTGACGCAGATTAGAAGGTAAAAAACACGTTACAGCTACTTTAAGGTAATACGATACGATATTTAGAGGTAAGAGCTTGTTAGAACGTCACCGATAACACCAAAGAAACACATTTAAGGTATATGGAAACGAAATCAATGTTCAGTTAAATACACATTTTATAGATAATGACAGACAAGCCTTCCAAAATGGAAAATGGGCGCAGAGGATATGTTATTTAACCTATAAGGCAACAACGTATAGTCAAACACTTCTTAAAAGGTATACTAGCAATTTATTTCACTCAAGTGTTTTTTAAACACAAAATTTTCATGTAAAGGATAAACCATAATGCAATTTTAGAATGTAACATAAAGAACAATGTATTTAAGTTTCAAAAAACGGCCTTTCAAAGTTAAGGAAAGCAACTAAAGATATTTTAATAGGTAATTCTATAATACTGTATTTAAAGACATAAAGTAAGGTAAATACTTACATGAATAAAAATACGTTTCCTTAAGTGAAAAAACTGTTTCAATAACATCTGTTAAACATTGCTTGGTTGTAACTGAAATTAACATAACCTAAAACAAAGAAGGAAACCCTGAAGTTCATAGCCTGAACAGGTTGAAGGCGCCATCTGTTACACTTCGTTTAACGTTTTATCTGGTCGGTAATGCAGTTAACAAAATGTTACACTTAGATTCTGGTACATTGAAATGGCGATAGATGGCTCTTAAAAGCCGGTAATACAATTACCAAAGTTCATAAGATACACCATGACGTCACTGATAATTTATATTGCGCCATAATTAAGAGAAGTTACATAAAATTAAAACAATAAAAATTAGAGAGTCTACTCACGTGAAGGATCCGCTAACCGGCAGGAAATCACGCTGCGGTAGCCTCGGCATCGCTGCTGCTGGTAGAGTTGGACATCCAAATTATCTCGGGGTCATGGGATGCTCCAGGGTCATCTCCGTTCCTATATGCAGTGGAAGACGGGAATAGGTAATTAAGGAAAGATAATCAAGATAAGGAAATCTACATAATAAGATAACACGACACCCGGCACGACTGTTCACTTCAAAGTTCGGCGTAAAAAAGCCACGTTTCCGCGCGAGAACCGCGGAACTCCCTCACTCTTTTGTAGCATTGCTATACCCCTATAGGGATAATTCACACTTGCCAATTGCACTATTGTGACGTACCGGAAGCCCCGCCCAGTCTATTTAAATTGTTCCCGCTTCTTGCGTATTTAAAATTATGGCGGGAACTTCCGCACATCAAGAAAACTAACCTAAACAATGTTAAAGTGCAAATTCGATTTGCACGTAACAATCGCGACAAAGCCACAAAAGAAAAAACTTAAAAAAAGAAAAAGTCTGTTAGCACAGTAACAGCTTAAAATCTAAGTCCTTACTACCCTATATAAACCCTAACTTAAAGCTACAAAATGTTTATATAAGGCGCCACCTGGTTTTTCGACCGATAACACGTCTACCGAAGTACCAGGAAACGGAATAGGTAGCCCGATAGTCTTTGACTACACTACTTACCGACAGCACAAATTTGTCGGGGAGCATGAAACACTGCTTAAACTAACACGGGTGCGACAAGTCGCCTAACCTATCTAAACCTATCTAAACTTATCTAACTAAAGCTAACATAAAGTTCTTATATGCAAACACACATGAGTGTTGCATCAAACTATTCTTCTTTTTTTTTTTTGGCAAGAAGTGCCCAAATTTAAAAAAATGTTCATGAGAGTGCGTCACTTTGCACTCTAGCAAATTTTGTTTCTGGTACTTTGGTTTCCTCCGATGCACATTTAACTTGTCCATGACACAGTTGTGAATCCACAAATTTACCAAAAGTACCGCCTACTAAATCCTTATATGCTAACCTGACAAATTACATTTCTAAATTGGGTTAGCTTTTTCACTTAAATTTCAGAAAGATAATTCCCACGTCTGGTCATATATACCACACGTTAGGACGATAAAAAGATAAGATAAGATCTCAAATTGATGTTAAAGATAATAGATAAGGTAAAGATATTTAGCTTAAATTGTTATCCTCAAAGGTAATGAATAAGATAACGGTATTAAGCTTTAGTTATTATTTGAGATACTCGATAAGATAACACGATATTAAGTTAAAGTGATTATAAGAGATAGTAGGTAACATGAATTTAACAGAAGTTATTACTCAAGATAACCGGTAAGATAACGCGACATAACTCGAAGTTATTCCTAACGGTAGTCGGTAAGATAACGATAAATTAAACCAAAATTATTACTAATGGTAATCGGTAAGATAACGATACTAAACTAAGGTTATTACCAAAGGTAATCAATAAGATAACGATATTAAACCTAAAGGTATTATCGAAGATAATAAAGAAGACAAAGATATTGGCCTAGTTATTACCCAAGACAATGATAACAACAAAAGAGTGGCTCCAGTAGAGCCGTTTAAATGGGATTGACCCTATAAAACACAGCGTAGTCTGAAGGACCACCTGCGATATTAATCCGACAAGATAAGATATACACATTTTTAAAATTCACTAGGCTCCTAAGAGAACTAGTACGATAATTTTCCTAACGAGTGCTTCAACTACGATAAGAAAATCAGACAAAAGTTGACACAACAACTTACAAGTATCATTACAGATACAAACACACAAAAACAAACTGTTTTAAGGTAGTTTTTCAAAACGGTAGCACCCTAAACACACAAAAATGCCCAATTATAAGCAGTTAAATACAGATACACTGTCCCCATATGCTAAAACAACCGAGAATTTAATAAAATAACAATAAGAAGCGATAGCGTCTCACCACAAAGTTCAATAAAAAACAACGAAAAAAATGTTTATAAGTTATCTAGATTTAGTAGAAAAAGGAAGGAATAATGTTGTAGTATAATGATGTAGTATAATGTGGGCGATTGCAATAATTCAGAGGAAAAACACACGGAATAGATAATCCTAGTTCTTGCAACTGCGAATATGAACTATTTCTTTCAATGGCATAGATCGCGCGTGTCCTATGTGAGCCCAAAGAAGAAAGCATTCACTCAACATCAGCTAAAACCAATCATAAAAATTCAATGAGTTATTTCAACCAAAGTTACGACAATTACCACACAATTAAACCATATAAGAGAAATACTAAAGACCGAACAATATGTAGTAGGAAAATTTCAAGGGTTAATTAAATGAAACGACAGAGTTATATTGGGGGGTGTAGAGAATGAAGTGATATATGAGTAACGGTATGGTCGAGGAAAAGTCAACCAGAAGAAAAAGAGAGCTAAATTAAGGTAAGTAAAGTTAAACGTGTAAGAAATTATATACTATATGAGAGAAGGAATAAGTAATTAAAGATACTAATTGATGGTGAGGAGAATGGGACATGAAAAACTTAATTAGCATTTGGGTCGGCAGAGAATGGCTTAAGGTCTTTAATATGCCACCTGCCTTGGCGTTTTCCTTCAGTATCCTGAAGTTCGTAGATAAGGGGACTAATAACACGTGTGACTTTACAAAGAATGAATTTAGGGGCCAATTTTGAAGAAAATTTCTTAGATGCATCCGATAAGACATAGTTCTTTTTCCAAACTTGTTCGCCTAAGGCAAAGGAAATATTTCGCTTACGCAAGTTATAATGGTCCTTGCTCTTTTCGTAAGCTTTTAACAAATTTTTTCTAACGTCGTTAAAGATAGAAGGTAATGACTGTTGGTCCTTGTCCCAACGTACTTTATCGTCAAATTCGATTACGTTAGTATCGTCAGGCACTAAACCATAGTAACTCCCATCGATTGGGGTATATCTTCCAAAAACAAGAAAAGACGGAGTGAATTGGGTTGCTTCGTGCTTAGATGTACGCAAAGCTTGAGCAATTTCAAAGATATGTTCATCCCATGTAGTATGGTCTGAATCAATATAAGAAGAGATAGCGGTAATTAAAACTCGATTTACTCTCTCGGTAGGGTTTACTTGGGGGTGATATTTTGCGTTAAACCAAATTTTTTGTACTTTATAACTTTTAACGAAATTCTGAAAATCTTTAGAGATAAATTGTGCACCATTGTCACAAAGAATAATCTGGGGGGACACCAAAGATAAGAAAGACATTCTGTTCTAGGAATTTAATTATTGCAGCGGAGGTAGCTTTACGTAAGGGTTGCACCATAACAAATTTAGAAAACCAATCGGTAACGACTAAAAGATATTGATTGCCTCTTTTCGATCGAGGAGAGGTCCTAATAAGTCAAGCGATATTAATTGAAAGGGATAAGATACACGCTTAAAGTTACCCATTAAACCAGGGCGAGCATCTTGCGAACTCTTATGGGAACCACAAATTTTGCAGCTTTTAATGTAGCGACAAACAGATTGCTTAAGTGTGGGCCAGTAATACAATTCAGATATTTTGCGAGAGTTTTTGTAACACCAAGGTGTGCAGCTAAGGGATCGTCGTGACATAATTTGAGCACCTCACTGCGATTTGCAGTGGGCACAACGAGTTTCCATTCAGGTATATTCGATATTTTATGTGGGGACGAGGATACAAATTTATACAGTCTATTATTAGTTACTCGAAAGGTAGGAAATTTGTCGGGATTATCGGAAACTTTTTATCATATTGAGGTACCAGGTATCCAGAATTAAATTTGGAAGGTTTAGAGAAACAACATCTCGAGATAACGCATCAGGTACGATATTTAATTTGCCAGGCCTATGCCTAACGTCGAAAGTAAATTGAGATATACGCAAGTTCCATCTTGCCAAACGACCTGCGGGTTGTTTCAAGTTATTAAGCCAAGTGAGTGCTGCACAATCAGTGATTACGGTAAAGTGTGTACCTTCGACATATCCTCTAAATTTCTCGATGCCAAAGATAACACCCAATAGTTCTCGTTCGGTAGCAGAGTATTTTTGTTCGGCAGAAGTTAAGGCACGGCTCGCATAAGCGATTGGATGTTCTAAACCATTGTTTACCTGGAACAACATTGCACCTAACCCAGTAAGTGAGGCATCGGTTTGTATATAAAACTTATCATCGAAATTTGGAGAGATTAAGATAGGTGCTGAAGTGATTAGTGTTTTAATTTGTTCGAAAGCCTGTTGGGATTCTAAATTCCACTCGATAGTTTGGGATTTCTTTTTATTTTTAATTAAAGCGGTAATGGGTGCAGATATAGTTGAAAGGTTAGGTAGAAAAATGCGATAGTAGCTAATCATTCCTATCAAACGCTTGATTTCGGTAACAGTTTTGGTGTTTTAAATTTAGTAATAGCATCAACTTTAGCGGATCTGCTCGTAAGCCTGTTCCATCGACAATAAAACCAAGAAATGTAAGGGATGAACGACAAAATTGAGACTTTTCCCAGTTTATCTTAAAACCTGCTGCATTTAAACGTTCTGCAACTTCGTCTAATGTGGCGATATGTTCATCGAAAGAACTTGAGATAACTAAGATATCATCTAAAAATACAAAGGCACGTTCTTGATGTAAGATAGGACCTAACGTTTGATCCATAGTACGTTGTAAAGTTTGTGGAGCGTTACAGAGACCAAATGGCAAAAAATTATATTCGAAAAGACCTCGGCCTGGGACACAAAAAGCAGTTTTTTGACGAGAAGATAAGTCGAGAGGTATCTGATAAAAAGCTTGTCTTAGGTCGATAGATGAGATAAATTTTGCATTACGAAGCCTGCTCAAAATTGAGTCAGTTCTAGGTAAAGGGTAAGCGTCTGGAACAGTAACAGAATTTAGCTTCCTGCCATCAAAACAAACACGCCATTCATCATTCTTTTTCCGAACTAGCAATACGGGAGAGGTCCACGGTGAATTTGAAGGAGAGATAACACCAGATACTAACATTTTGTCTATTTCCGCATGTAAATGCTTTTGTAAGGCAGGCGATAAGGGATATTGACGTTGCTTAAAGGGAAGGGCATCACCTGTGGAGATAACGTGTGTTGCCGTTGTAACACAACCAAGTTCAGAGGTATTAAGTTTGCGAAATTTGTCGATTGTAGCGTTAAGAGTTACATCTTGGGAGTCAGTAAGAGATTTTGTTAGATATTCCTGTAGATGCACAGGAGTTCGTTTTAATAGAGGTTTGCCATGAAAAATCCTGAAAGTAAAGTGACAGATTAAAAGTTTACAGAAATCAACGCCCAGTAGAAAAGGATACGCTAATGCAGGGACAATCAAAAATAAAACATCACGTTCAAGAGACTCTACACGAATTTTTAACTTAAGGGAACCGGTTACATGTATTTGGTTATCGTCAGCTAAATTTATGGAAGTTTTTCGGAATAATTTGAATTTTGATATTTTGTTGAGATAATTGATGTAAACCTTCGTTATTTATAGAGAACATGAAGAACCTGTATCCAGTAAAGCAATTACATTTAAGGAACCAATTGAGATAGATAAGTGTGGACGGTTATCGAAGGGTTTTTAACAAGTTGTGAAACAGTAGCAGTCTTTTATGATAAAAGGAATTGACGGTTTGTAACCACTTAGACCACTCGGCTGGAGTAGTATAGCATAGTTCCTCTAATGAAGGTAAGGTATTTTGTACATTAATAGTAGCGGTATTATTATTAGATAAATTTAATGACGGTACAACGTTAGAAGTGGTTTTATAATTTAAATTTATTGGCGTCTGTGTCCGTTGAATGATTGGTGTTGAGGGCGATTTTGGTTTCTTGAGATATTCACACCCTGATTTAAAATATCTCGACGGGAGTTTCCCGATACGTTAGGATTACAGTTGGTGCAGTTAGATTTGTAGATATTTGAACGACCACAGCCATAACAAAAAATATTTCTAGGGTAAGTGCAGACAGTATAGCTATGTCCACTTCGCTTGCAGTTCCAACAGGTAAGTGCGTTATTAGTTACGGTAGGAGGAACGTTAAGAGTAGATAGTTTACGGGAAGGTCGAACTTGGCAAGCTAGATCAGGTTCTAGGAGACCAGATAATTTCTCGGGTGGTGGTCGATATTTGTCAATCCTTGACCTCACTTCTTGAAGAGAGCGACATAGGTCTTTAAAATGAGCTAGCGAAGATATGGGCTGTAATGCTAAACGTTCTGAGAAATGGGGGTTTAAATTTCTAAGTAATTGATCGATAATTTCGGATTCGGAAGGTTTTTTGTCGAGTCTGCTATATAAAGCTTCTAATGAGGTAATAAAAGAAACAACATTTTCGTCGGGACCTTGAGTTCGGTTACGAATTTCGTTCCAAAGATCGTTAATGTAGCCATAAGGTAGGAAGTCTCGTTTTAAACAGGCAACTAACTCATTCCAGGTAGAAATTTGGTGTCGTATGTTTCTGTACCATATTAACGCTGAGCCTGCGAACAAATCACCAGCTGAGATAAATAGGTCCTGGTCGGTACACCCGCGAGAAATTTTAAAATCGTTAATCCGGTCAAGAAAGGATGATAAAGAAACCTTCGAATCAAACCCTTCAAAGGTGAGACCCCATTTGTATACAGGTATAGGTTTTCCTAATGGTTTAGGTTCGGCAAGCGCAAGATTTGAAAAAGGTAACGATATATCTACGTCTGCGTTAGGATTAAGTCTTTCTAAAAGAATTCCTTCAAGCAATAACACCTCGGACAACAAACTTTGTTTAGATTGAGTCGCTTGGTCATCGTTATATAAAGATAATGATTCGATACGGTGTTTGACGTGGGTTATTCTTGAAGTCAATCTCCCTAATTCGATATTAGTAGCCGCAGGATCTGTTTTGTTTATTATACCCGATATATCATCTAAAGTTAATTTAATTTCTGATACGTTGAGTGGCCAGTCGCCAACAGGGTTCTTTAAGATAGCAACGCCTTTGGTTTCCTGTGACAAAACAGCCCTAAGTTGAGATCGCCTATCATTCTGATTGCTCGCAGCTATGATACTTCTACATTCCAGCTCGTAGATTAATTCGAGGGATTTTAGATGTGATACGTTCATTATGAATACAATATTCAAGACACGATATAAAAATATGCGATTTTGACGCAGATTAGAAGGTAAAAAACACGTTACAGCTACTTTAAGGTAATACGATACGATATTTAGAGGTAAGAGCTTGTTAGAACGTCACCGATAACACCAAAGAAACACATTTAAGGTATATGGAAACGAAATCAATGTTCAGTTAAATACACATTTTATAGATAATGACAGACAAGCCTTCCAAAATGGAAAATGGGCGCAGAGGATATGTTATTTAACCTATAAGGCAACAACGTATAGTCAAACACTTCTTAAAAAGGTATACTAGCAATTTATTTCACTCAAGTGTTTTTTTAAACACAAAATTTTCATGTAAAGGATAAACCATAATGCAATTTTAGAATGTAACATAAAGAACAATGTATTTAAGTTTCAAAAAACGGCCTTTCAAAGTTAAGGAAAGCAACTAAAGATATTTTAATAGGTAATTCTATAATACTGTATTTAAAGACATAAAGTAAGGTAAATACTTACATGAATAAAAATACGTTTCCTTAAGTGAAAAAACTGTTTCAATAACATCTGTTAAACATTGCTTGGTTGTAACTGAAATTAACATAACCTAAAAACAAAGAAGAAACCCCTGAAGTTCATAGCCTGAACAGGTTGAAGGCGCCATCTGTTACACTTCGTTTAACGTTTTATCTGGTCGGTAATGCAGTTAACAAAATGTTACACTTAGATTCTGGTACATTGAAATGGCGATAGATGGCTCTTAAAAGCCGGTAATACAATTACCAAAGTTCATAAGATACACCATGACGTCACTGATAATTTATATTGCGCCATAATTAAGAGAAGTTACATAAAATTAAAACAATAAAAATTAGAGAGTCTACTCACGTGAAGGATCCGCTAACCGGCAGGAAATCACGCTGCGGTAGCCTCGGCATCGCTGCTGCTGGTAGAGTTGGACATCCAAATTATCTCGGGGTCATGGGATGCTCCAGGGTCATCTCCGTTCCTATATGCAGTGGAAGACGGGAATAGGTAATTAAGGAAAGATAATCAAGATAAGGAAATCTACATAATAAGATAACACGACACCCGGCACGACTGTTCACTTCAAAGTTCGGCGTAAAAAAGCCACGTTTCCGCGCGAGAACCGCGGAACTCCCTCACTCTTTTGTAGCATTGCTATACCCCTATAGGGATAATTCACACTTGCCAATTGCACTATTGTGACGTACCGGAAGCCCCGCCCAGTCTATTTAAATTGTTCCCGCTTCTTGCGTATTTAAAATTATGGCGGGAACTTCCGCACATCAAGAAAACTAACCTAAACAATGTTAAAGTGCAAATTCGATTTGCACGTAACAATTGCTAACATGGGTTTTGTATGGTTTGTAGCGGTTTTGTTTTAAAATTAGGGGAGCTTTTTCTGTAGAAGTAGCGCACTCAATTGCAGTTTCTCGGGTGGACGCTGTTGACTTAAAATTTATGTAGGCTAACACACGTTCTTCATCATCAGTTTTGAATTTTCTTTTATCAGTACTGGGTTTTGTAAAAACACCAAACCTTTTTAAATTATTTTCTAATTTAGAAAACAATCTCTTATCTGGCTGCCTTCTTTCCAAATATCTTTCATAATACATATCACCAACAGCATCACAATTTCTGTTATAGGCATAGGAACAAAAGAGCATGTCATTTTTTTCGTCGTTTGTATATATTCTCTATTATAATCAAATAAATTTAAAAGTCTCCCTAATAGCACAAAGACATACAATGTACAGCCATTTAACATCTGTCCATGTACTTATGGATGTACAATGAACGTACATTAATGTCATATGGACATTGTATGGACGTCCATAAAATATTACTTTGGCACAGATTTGTACATTCACTGTACGTCCAGGGATGGATGTACATTAGATATCCAATGATGGACATCTATGGGATGTAAGGAAAGTACGTTCAGTGGACATCCATAAAACATTCAGAGGATATTTTATAGACATCCACTGAATGTTAGTTTGATAGAGATTTTGATGTTCTTCAGCTATTCGGTCGTGATGTTTTGGAAGAAAACCTACTTCATTCTTGATTTTTGGGCAAATAAATACAATCTTTAAATCATCTTGTGCAACCAATATATAAACACTATCATCACAAATACAAGGAAGTTTGAATCTTTTACAAATTATATGTCAATATACGATGTCACATTTCTTTAACGCAAAACTACTGGAAATTTAATTTTAAATAGTATAATTAAACTTGGTTGTTTCTTTCTGCTGCAGAATAGCAATAAATTGATTCAAAAGACTTTGCACTTTAAGAATTGAAATAAGTTAGAAAATGGAGAAAATTTACATACATACTGTGCCCGTTCACTTAGCACATTTTCATTAATAACAGCATTTAAAAAAAGATTCAAAAACCAATTTATTCAATAAAGCAATTAAAACAAATTAAGTTTATCAAAGCAATTATAAAATATTATTTTTCATTTTTGGCCCGTTCTCCGCAACGCCTTAGCCATTTTCCGATTTCAGTTTCTACTTCCTTCTCAGTAGCCGCCTGGAAAGATTGCATTCCTATTTCTACAATTATTATTATATAATTAACAGTGAGCACAGTTATAATCTAATTTACTTAATAATAACTCGAACAATTTTAACTGCTTAAACACTTTTTTCTTCTTTCTTACTAATAAACTTAATCTTGCACCAAATTTATTTGTGATGAGTTCTTCAAGACATCTATAGATTAAGTCATAAAGGTTTCTTCCACCAATTGATTTGAATTGTTTAACCTAAAAGTCAACTTTAAAAAAACCTAAATTTCAGTATATTAGACGTACTGCGCTTTTAATTGTATCTTCGTTGGAAAGATAATTTTCAAAAACATCCAAGGAACCATCAGAATTTATGGGCAGTATATCTCTCATTTCATTTAAAACATTTTCGGTTATACTTTCTTGTTCTTCTGGCAAATCTCTATATTTTTTCTCCATGTCGTCTATCTTGCAGGTAATATCAGACACCATTACTTTTATGATCGATTTATTTTTTATTATTCTGTCTAAGTAAGCTGTAACAAGTATATAAATATTAGTTAAAAGCTATGGTAAAGACGAATGTTTAAATGCAGTTTAAAATTAAGGGAAGTTTTTCAACTTTATTAAAAAATTAAACGTTTACCACTAATCAACCGTATTAATTATATATATTAAAATGTTATTGACCGAATTTTGAAACAATATAAAATAATCTTGACAATTGCATTATAGTATGTTATACGTTTAGTATTTGTGGATAAAAACAGATTCTGAACAACTACACTAAAATTTTACTGTTTGAACATGAACAATTTAGAAAAGCATGTAACATCACACCAGTTTAGACATACTTAATGAAATAAAATTGTTATTACCTTTTAAAGATGGACTGAGATCTTGGCTGTGGGTTTCAACCATATTATTTTCCTTTGAACCATTTAATGGGTTTAATGGGTTTGTTTTGAATATTCTCAAAATCATCAGAATATAAATAGTCTTCTGTAGAATTAGTTGGATAAATGCCATCTGCACTTGCACACACATTATTTTCACTTTCACTGTTATCGGAAAGTAAATCACCATTACCTACAGTATTCACCATGATGGTTAATTTGATTAATAATAATGTTCGATTTAGTTTGAGCTTTTCGATAAACTGAACGTGGTATTTTACACTTTGGTATTATAGTTAATGTTAATATGCTACCATAAAATTAAGAAATGTGACAGCATTTTGAGGTTTGGTTACACAAAGTTGTAATCTGTAATGCTTTTTGTTAAATTACGGCATGCAAAAAATAATAACTTATACCTTTCTACACTAAATCACTTTATAACAGAAACGCACATAAACACAAACTTTATTTGAAGGAATTTTAAAAAATACCATCCATGAATGTATTGTGATTTTGTCAGGCTTCTGCTTAGTTTTTAGTCAGGCGTCTGACCCACTTTTCATTGCGTTGCGAGTGACAGTGCAAGACAAGCAAGATGAACAAAGACAGTGACAGTAGTGTATAAGTTAAACAAGGTAGGGTATTTTTCATTAGCGTACAATTATACGGAAAGAATACAGTGACGTAGAGTAGGCTAAAACCTAATTTGTATTAATTCAATAACCGATAAAATAAAAATGAATCATTTATTACGAAATTGTCTAAAAAGGGGTAGGTTAATAATATATGATTAATGTGGAGCTTTCATGAAATTTGATTAAATGACGTTTGCTAGTAATGTATCGTCTTATGGTGTATGTACATAGGATGTTTTTCAAACGTTTTATGTAAATGTTTGTAAAATGTACAACAATGAACATAGTCCTAATGTTCATTTAATGTCCATGGACATATGTACATAAACTGGCTCTTTAATGGACGTCCATAGGATATTGTGTGCTATTAGGGCTTCTACACAAAATTTGCAACCGAAAGCAAATAAACACTTTAACTAATAATATCTGACAAATGGCAGTTGTTTTTTGTTTATTTAAAATATGTATCCATGGACTCCTTGATGTCCGCAAATAAATGAATCGTATTTTATTTAGTATAAAAACAACTACTGAAAATAAGTATATCAACCTTTCCATTAAAGTAATCAGAAGAAAAAAACCTTTTCCATTTGGGTCACATTTAACTATGATTTCCATTTAAAAAAAGTAAGGTTATGTTTGAAGCTTGAAAACCCATTTCCAATTAAAATTGTCATATACGCTATTGAATTCTACGTAAAAATTTACCTTACAGGCAGTTTTTATTTTCTCTATAGGTTAAACCGTTAAAAAATTATTAATGTTTGAAAAAAATGGCAAATTTCAGTTTTTTCAAATATCTAAAAAAGTTGAGCATTTAGGAGAGTTTTCAAAAAAGCATCATACTACTTGTAAGTTTCTCTTCAACTTTGCTAGTTTAACCAACATTGCATCTTCTATAATAAAAAAGTTACCCATATACGGAGATAGATTGTGGGCACCCTGTATATTGCTATGATAATAGGGTTATTTAGAGGTATATAGGGTCATAAGCGTCTCACACTACATGTAAATAGTACTAAAAGCTAGAAAACTAAACAATTTATCATGAAAAGTATGTAATTCGCAAATTATGCAAAAAGCTAGCATGTAACACACTGTATAAAAATCACACTTAACTTTAATTAATGCAGGCAGGGAAGCTCATCCTTCAGTTGTCATGTATTCGTATAATAAAAACACTTTAAGCAGAAGATACTTTTATTATTTTAGTATTACTCAAATACAGTGGGAAACTTGATACCGCCAATGTCATAGTTGAGATCGATAACTGGATGTCATGTTGTGTCTCTTATCACTATAATTGCGAATCTAAAGCTATGTTCACATTATACATACATCTCCCTTTCTTAATAAGTAATATGATCTTTTAAGTAACTGGGAGTCTTACGAACCCTAGTACTTCGAGCATTTACAAAATTATTAGATTTATTACTAACTTCAGAAGTATTACCTGAAACAGGATTTCAACAACTTGATCATTATGTTCACTAATAGGAATATAATTCAGATCAGTGCACAATTCAAACTCATTAGAAGACCTCTTTAAGTGATTTGAATTACGTATTAATTTTGACCCATCTTCACTTTGAACAACATACGACCTTGGAGTATTACGATTAGCTAATATCCTAGCTGGTTTCCATCCTCTTTCAAGTTTCACTAAAGCATTTTCTCCAACATTTAGATCTGGCCGTTTCTTAGTATGACTGTCATAATATTTTGTATATTTACTTTGCTTTAACCTTAGATTTTGGTTAACATTGTTATTTTTTAAATTAGTAGACTTGAATAGATCAGAATGAATAGGTATTTTAGTTCTAGTTCTACGATTGAATAATATTTGTGCTGGCGACAAGTGTAGATCATCAATTGGCATGTTACAATATTCCATTAATGCAATCTCTATGTCTTGATCTGAAACAAAACAGTTTTTTAAAATTTTCTTAGCTGTTTGAACAGCTCTTTCTGCCTGTCCGTTACTATGAGGATAATGAGGCGAGCTTGTTACTACCTGAAAATTCCAAAGTTTCGCAAATTTTATACATTCAAACGATCCAAATGGCATATTGTCACAAATTACTGTTGTAGGTATGCCATGAGTGGCAAATAATGTTTTAAAATTTCGTATTACTTCACTAGAGGTTTTATTTTTTACTTTTATAATCTCTAGCCATTTGCTATAATAATCTTGAACTACTAAGTAGTTTTTACCTACAAATTCCATAAAATCACATGCTAATTTATTAAGTGGAAGATCAGGTATACAATTTGCATTAGAAAACTTCTCACAAATCGTACAACAAGAAATTAAATTTTCAATATCGGACGTGAGGCCTGGCCAATATACAATCTGTCTTGCTCGTTCCTTTGTCTAAACAATACCAAAATGTGGCTCATGTAATACATTTAGAATATAATTCTTTAAAATTGTCGGAACTATAATTCGGTGATTAAAGAATACTAAATTATCTCAACAGAAATTTCATTTTGATGTTTGAAATAGAATTTTACGTTTTCTTGCACATCTCATTTTATGGCCATCCATTAAAATAATAATCTTTTAATTTACACAAAACTAAATCTTCTGATGTAGCCATTGTAAATTCCTTTCTTTTTTCTGGTGTTATATTTAGACCTTTACTAATGGAATGAACATTTTCACTAATCCACTCATCTGTATTTTCAAAATCATCATTTAAAAATGATCTAGACGACAGATCGGCAACATACATGTACTTTCCCGGTAACAATTTCACATTCAGGTCATACTTAAATAATTTAGTTCTCATTCTCTTAAGTAGCGATGAGGAAATGTCGCAAACATTTTTATTTAATATGCTAACAAGTGGTTTATGATCCGTGATAACATTTATTTTCCGACCATAAATAAAGTTATGAAGTTTTTGTGTGGCAAAAACAATAGCCAGAAGCTCTTTTTCTATTTGAGCATAGTTTACCTCACTCTTACTTAATGCACGAGAGGCATAAGCAACTGGTTTGCTTTCTTGCAGCAGACAACATCCTAAACCATATTGAGATGCATCTGCCTGAACAGTTATTTCTTTGGTCGAGTTAAAATTCGCTAGGACCGGAGCTTCTGAAATTTTTTTCTTTAAATTTTCTAAGACTTCAGTGTGTTTTAGGAGCCATTGAAATATTACGTTATCTTTTTATAAACATCTTAAAGGCATAGTTAGCTTGGATAAATTAGGAATAAATTTCCGCATAAAATTAATCATACCTAGGATACTTCGCAATTCTTTTTTATTGTTTGGATTTTTAATTGCACAAATTGCTTTTATTCTATCTGGGTCTATTTTTAGACCTTCAGCTGAGAAAATATGTCCCAAATATTTAACTAAAGAAACTTTAAATTGAATTTTCTCTTTATTAAATTTTACACCTAATACTTTTGCTCTTTCAATAACTTTATTCAAGATTTCATCATGTTCAACTTCTGTAGCTGCTGCAATCAGTGTCATCAAAATAAATTTGTACTCCCTGTATATCACCAAAATTTTTATTATTTATATACTTTCAGTATTCGGGGACCATATTCAACCCGAAGGGAAGTCTATTAAATTTCCAACAAACAATAGGAGTAGAAAATGTGCACAGGTCTGATGATTTATCATCAAGCTCAACATGCCAAAATCCCTATTTAAGGTCTAACACAGTATATAATTTTTTATTACATAGCTTATACGTGATATCTTCAAGAGTAGGTATTAAAACATTTTTTGGACGTTTAATAGCCAAATTCAAATTTTTTTGATCAAGACACAATCGCAAACTGTTGTCCTTTTTCTCTATTATAACGAGATTACTGATCCGACCCGTAGGTGTTTCGTTTCTACTACTTTAGAAATTATTCCCCTTTGCTCTAAATCTGATAATGTTTTTTCTAACTTGTCACGAATAGTGCCTAATCAATTAAATATTTTTTGGACATTTTTTACAAAACTCTCTTTACTACTGAATTTAGTGATTTCACCGATTCTCTTAACCAAATTAAATTTAACACAAGTGTTTACCCCTAACAAAGGTATGTTTATGTTATCTACAACTAAAAAATTTTCAATAGACTCTATGCCTTTGTAGTTACATTTTAAATTTATGTTACCTCTAGGTTTTATCATGTTTCCACCAAACACTTCTAATTTTATGTTTGTTGGCTCAATTAAACTCATACTGCTAACCTGTTTTAATATTTTCAATGGTATAATATTTACTTCAGTACCTGTATCTAATTTAAAATTCACATACACTTTATCAATTTTTATGTTTTCATACCAGCAACAGATGCTACCCACCTCTTTATCATGTATTGTACTGATAAGGGCTGCTTCACTTGATGTTTCAGCTTCAACAACTCTTAATATTTCTTACCTGACAGGATACTGCAAATGATTGAGTATACTAATACTATATTTCTTACATTTGCGTCCACAAGCAGGGCATTCTTTGGGTCCATGTATCGTACAACAACGTCTACATTTAAATTTTCTATCTTGAATTTTAGATTCACATTTCTGGATTTTCCTGGTATTCTTACTTTTCTTTACTGCATCTATGTTAATTTTACCTTGTAAACTTCGACTTTGTATTCTTGAAATTTCAGCAGCACGACAACAATCTACAGCTTTCTTTAAATCCAAGCCATCTATTCTAAACAAACGCTCCTGTAAATTTGAGTCTACAATAGCTAGAACAATTCTGTCTCGGACCATATCATCTGTAAGTATACTAAATTCACACGTTTGTGACAATTTTTAATTAATATCAATCAAGAAACTTTCAAACGACTCACCTTGTTTCTGATCTCGCTTGTAAAATGTATAGCTTTCATACACAATATTCTGCTTAGGGTTACAATATTTTTCAAAAGCATCTAATATTGATTGTTCACTTTATAGCTCTTTGTCATCCATATCAAACGTGTTAAATAATTCAACAGCTTCTTCACCAGCTAAACTAAGCAAAATACATGCTTTAATTGCATCACTTTTAGTAGATTTTTCAGTAGCTTTCATGTAAATGTTATAATTTTGTCTAATTTTTTTCCAATTGGCACTGACATTACCATTTAAATTTAGGTTACCTGGCTTTCTTGCATCATCCATTATTTAATGTGAAAATTGTACACTTAATTTCACAGTAAAAATTAGAATTTTACCACACTTAAATTCTAACCTCAAAACTTGAAACTTATTTGGATTTTTGTTCTGCAAGTAAAATTTGTATAGCTTAAACACAGAATCATCGCAGCGCCATGTCATGTATTCGTATAATAAAAACTCTTTAAACAGAAGATACTTTTATTATTTTAGTATTACACAAATACAGTGGGAAACTTGATACTGCCAATGTCATAGTTGAGATCGATAACTGGATGTCATGTTGTGTCTCTTATCACTATAATTGCAAATCTAAAGCTATGTTCACATTATACATAACATCAATAATACAAACATTCAGTAAGATAATTAACTTTGTACGCAATCAAATTCATTTTAAACCAGAAAAGCATTCATAAATTTTAAATAAACACGCATTAAGAGCATCGAAAGCTAGAAAATCGTGATACGAATCCCGTTAAAATAAACATGCAATAGTTCAAGTAAATAACAAAGCAGCCTCGCAATAAACACACCTTTCAAAAAAAAATACGTTTCAGAAACGCAGGATGTAAATAAACGCATTTCAATTTACGTCATTATAGAAATTTCGTATACTTGATTTTTAACATGGAGTAAATCCAAAACTCAAAACATTATCTTGACAGAAATAAGAGTCCTAAGTTTGTCTCTGTGAGAGGTCGAACTAAAATTTCCTACAACAAAAACAAAACAAGACGGGTAAAAGTACACGGCTATAGGAATTCACTATATAGAACCTGAATGTTACGTGATCGACGACATTGTTCATCAAGCTATTATCAAATTCAAACCGGAGAAAAGCCCAAGGTGGACAATAACCTATAACACGCCTTAAACTTTGAACGAAGAACACAGATAACCAATGATGTCAGACGGAGGTGTTGTTTTAAATACCACACAAATTTGGTAAACAATCAGTCTTCCTTCAACAAGAGTATGCTTCATAGCGGTTCAAATTAGAATATTACATAAAGTGAACATTAGAAAAATTAAATAATTATATTTCGCGGAAGTCGTGATGAAAAGTTTTGAAATTAAAATAATAGTGAAAATATACAAGAGAAGCTTTGCCGTTAACTGAAAAACGTAAGTGAAAGCTTATTAATTAAACATAATTTTAATATTTATAATATAGGGCTCTAAGTAAAAATTTGGGAAAAATCTAAGAAAAAAATCTAGGTAAAAATATAAATCAACACATCTAAATCATGGATCGAAACGTAAATAACGATTAATTTAAAAACTATGAGTGGTTTAATTCCCAAAGAAGATTAAGAAGAATACTAAACAAACCACAACAAACATACAGGGAGTACTCCTTGACGTCTTTTATGCTGCTACTTATTACATACACCTATTTGGCAACCTCGTTCCACTAAAACTGTTGCCGAATAGCGACAAGTATGAAAGCGCCCATTTCTATAGGCGTTCAAATTACTTGCAGTATTAAAACCGTCTGATTTCTGACCACCAGCCGCACTGTGTCTGCGGTTTTCGCAGACCGCACAGGTTAATTTTCAGTGCTGCACTAATCTGAAAGTGTCTCATTTAAAGTAAAGTAAAACTTGTGCACGTGATACCGCACTGATAAACCACATGCGACAAACCGTGCTGCAACCGCATAGTGTGAAAATGCTCTAACATAGGCGATCAATAGCTGATGATGTCATTGACATTTTAAAATTGCTGGCACGTATAATCAAATATACACTGGTATAGACCTTCTGAGTTTAACAACATCTCATATTCATCTTTTACCCTACATTGGTATTTTCAATCAATATTAATATCTCCCCCAAAAATTATTTTTTTATAGCACTTACAAGCATTTAAGTTGGTTTTTAAATTCTGACAAGAATTCATAAATATTCTCACTGGTTGGTCTGTATACAGTTATTAATTTTATATCATTTCCATTTAATAGTTTTAATCGTCCTTCCATATTTGTATAAAATGCAGTGTTATACAAATTTTCTTCGAATGATAAAGGTTTCCATATATACATCATAACCCCTCTATCTCTACCTTCATGGCACAATTTTGAATAAACATGAAAGCCCTCAACATTGTAATTTACTATATCTTTATCATGAATTGATACTTTGACCAGCTTAATTACATCAAAAACAGAACTGGAAACATAAGCCATAAATTCGTCGAAATGACTTTTGGATTTGAGCCTCCTTATATTTAAAAACAAATTGCTGATAAACTTGCATTATTATTTAAATTAACTTGGGTATTTACATCTATATTGTTCCATTCCTTAATATTTTTAAATAATTGATAATGATCCTGTTGTTGCTGATACCGCTATTCGTTAATCATTTTTAATTATCTAAAATTTATAATTTTGAGGCAAAGCTTAGTGTATTAATATCCTTATAACTACCAGAAATTAATCTAATAAAATCTGCTAGTTATCAATTTAATTTCAACAAATCGGCTTCATTATCAATTCCTACCACTTGTGTCTCATTATACGACCTTTTGGCTTGAACTTTCCCATATTTTACCCAAACATTTGCCCAATTTTTATCCTTAGCACGTTGTTTAGCTTCATATAAGAGTTGTTTATTACAAGCAGTTAAGTTCTCCAATAGAAATAATTTCTGTTCACTTTTATTATTTAAAACATCATTATTAGTTACAACCATTTTACGTTTGCTAATTATCTTGTCGCGTATCGCTTGAGAGGTACATCTTACTATGACCGCAGGTGCTGAGTCAATACGTCTCTTTTCTAATCGGTGCACTACTTCGATTTGATCCGATGTTACATGGATCCCCAAGCATTAATTTAATTTTAAAGCAGCTGACCGTAGGTGATTCTCGTTTCATTAGACGTATAATCCAATCCATGGATTTCAAAGTTTACCATTCTACTTCTTTGTTCCATATTGTTAATTTTTACTTCTAAATCTCTAATTTTACATCTTATCTTTTATTTTCCTACCACCAACTTATTAATAACATCGGTAAGTTTGTTGTTGTTATTTGTTAGTAAAGTAACTTCTTCCCTTATATCATCATCTAAATTAGAAAGGCTTCTTAGATCACTTACTATGCTATTCATAACTGTTTTATATGCATCCAGTTTTTGTGTAATTTTATTAAACATTATTTTTATGTCTTCATCTTCTTGTGGTTCCAACGTAGAAAGTGTGAGTGCTTGTACCCCTACATTTTAAACACTTCCAAGATTGCCTTTTAGCAGTAGAATGACCTTTAAATGTAGCTTCTGAAAGCACTGAACGCCCAATGTGGTAAGATCCCTCACAAACACAACAAATAATTATAGAAACGTTCTTTGGTAATTTTTTATACACTTTTTACACTTCATTTTTATCAACTAACTCTATTTAAATAGGTATCATAAATAAGTAAGGGTTATTTAAAGCATAAAAATATTAACGTTCACTACTTCAAATTTTCTTTCCACGCAAATTTATATTTTAATCACTATAGATTAATCCAACGACAAAACAAGCACGTTCAAACTCTTCAAAGGTCGAGTCTTGAATGAGTAAATAGTAATAGTAATAATAATTCAATTCAATAACTGTATTTCCATTTTTCTTTTAGTTATTTACATACTCCATAAGCTAACCATTTAAGTTACCTGACATAGTGTACACATTTTTAAATTCTGCTGTTTTGTACAGATAATGAATGCTTCATGTAAACTAACATATAATTATCCTAACTTATTTACTCTTTCGTATATTACTTGATAAATCATTTTCTAATGTACTAAATCAAATTACACTACATAATTTGCTAATCCGTAATTTTACAGGAATTTTCTAAAAGTTATTTTTATTTATTTTGCTTTAATTACATTTATTTACTTGGTATTATTAAATTTTATTTAATTTTAATTTTATTTGGCTCTACTCTCGTTTAACATTTTTTCTGTATTTTTCTGCATTTAGTGACCACATTAAAGTGATTAACATATTAAATCGAGGGCGTACTATTTAGGTATTGTTTTAGATTGTCTTTCAGGGATTTCATATTAGTATATTGCTTAAATTCTTGCAGAAGCTCATTAAATAAAGTAGGAATGATATATTGCATACATTTTTTCCCATACTTATTTTCTGCAAACGGAACTATGTAGTTACTTTCTCTGAGTTCGTACGAATTTTCCTGAACTCTTAGATAGTTGTCACTAAAATAATTTTCAATTATCATTTTATAATTAAATATTCCCTTTACAGTTAATAAATTGGTTTTAATTAGATTGTCGCATAAAGCACTATTACTGTTATCATTTTCAACTAATTTAAAGTAGCGTTTTTTTGCAGTAGTTTGATTTTATTTGTCATCTGAAGCCTTTTCCCAAGCATCGATACCATACCTGATAATTGCTTCTGCTAATGATACATAAATTGTTTTTCTGATACGAAAAGGTAACAAATCGGCTTTATAATAAAGTTTTACCAGCATTACCATTAGCCTTTTACAGATATTTTGAATGTGTAAATCCCATTGGAAATAATTGTCCACAATAATGCCTAAGTATTTGTATTTCGTACAATTAGATATAATTGTACATGCAGATTGACATAAACCATGCACCTGTAAACGAAAGCGTTTACAAGAATGTAATTCTATTTTACAATTTTCTTGCCTTTTTATGTATGGGGTCATAATGTAGACATTTTGTTTTATTCGCATTTACTGTTAAACGATTGTCATGTGGCCATTTAGCAAGGTTATCGGCATCTGCTTGTAACGTATTTATTGCTAGGGTACTTAATCGGTGTTCCGACATTAAAAGATTGTCATGTGGCAAATCATTCACATATAATATAAATAATAACGGACCGAGAATTGATCCTTGTGGTACACAGACATCTAGCCACTTCTCATTACTGACTTTGACCACAAATTTACTGTTTTCAAGATAGTTCTTAAATAATGCCAGAGGTGGTCCATGAAATCCAGCAGCTTTCATTTTTGATAACTAATGGTTTCAAAAGCCTTTGAAAAGTCCACCAATAAACATACTGTACGGATGTTTTTTGATAAATTTTGGTAAACCTTATTAGAAAAGTTAGATAGTAGTGAATTTGCACCATGGCCTTTTACGAACCCATATTGTGTATCACTTATTACATGATTTTCATTCATAAATTTTTTTAACTGTTTTGCTATATATTTTTCCAAAATCTGTTTGACTGCTGGTAATATTGATATTGGCCTATAATTTGCTGGATCAGCATGGAGTCCATTTTTATATACAGATCTAACAATAGCTATTTTTAATTTATCTGGTACTTTACTTGTTGTAATAATTAAATTAATTAAATTTCGTATTACTATACCCGCTCTGTTATTTAAAAAAATTTAATCCTTTGCTCTAGTATTTCGATTCCTGATGATTTTTTTATTTTTAATGTTTGAATAGCATTGTTAACAAAATTTAGTCCAACCTTAGGAAGACGAAACGAGTAATTTACGTTTTCTCTTTTTACCAGATTATACAGTAACTGGAAGTGACACTCATTTATTTATTTATTTATAATGAAACATGTGTGAATCACTAATGTCAATAACAATTTGTCAACAAAATACAATAAAAGTATGTTTACAATATACAATTTAAAAGAAAAAAATCAACAAAAAGATGGATATTATGTAATAAATCTTCAGAGGACAACCTTAAAGAACGCATAGAAGTTAAAAAAATCAGGTACTGTATAGAAAGCATTTTCTAATAAGAATCTTTCTATATTCAATTTAAATTGATGGAGAGGCAAATCTTTTATGGTAGAATGAAGTGCGTTATAAAAAATACAGCCGAAAGAGTTAGAACCATTTCTGCTCCTACTTAGCTTAGCCTATGGTAAGGTACAACCAATTTGCCCTTGTTACGAGTGTCAAAGTGATGAATATCGGTGTTGTGTTGATATTGTAAGATTTGTTTTTTGACATAAAGCAGACATTGTAAAATAAACAGACAAGGCAAAGTTAAAATTTTAAATTTAATAAAAGATTCACGGCAGTCATCACGGAACCCAAGGTTAGACATAATGCGAACAACTCTACCTTGAAGCTTGAAAACCCGAAGGAAGCCACTACAGTGACCCCACACAATTATAGCATACGAAATATGACAATGGAACATGCCATGATAACATGACAGTAGCACATTAGGTGAAACTGACCTTACCAAAAAGTTTATGAAATAAATAGTTCGGCAAAGTTTTTTGCATAGCAGATCACAGTGGGTGACCCAAGTTAATTTGATATCCAGGGTGATACCGAGAAAACCAGCTGATTGCTCCATTGAAAAGAATCCCTTTATATATATATATTGCTACACACTCTTTTCCTAAAGCCTGATATTTAGTTCCCTAACCTTCAAATATGTGTAGTTATCAAAATCTCGTGGAAAATGAAATAAACAGAATATTTCCTTCTAAAGGCGCCGACTAGCTCAAACGGTTATTTTCCACGTAGCATGTACGACCATAACCTCAGGTCGAGGTTCTAGGGTTCTACTATATTATCTGTATCTACCAAAATTATGTGATGAACCAATTTATCAATCAAATTTTATATCACACACAAAAATTATAAACTTTTTTTTTTATGATTAAATATTTACCGAATCCTGATACAGTCCAGGTGTACCTCCAGGTAATTTCTACAAATGGAGACGACGCTGTGCTCTCCAAGAAGTTCCTGCAATTTCAAAAAATGTTTTAATACTCGATATTTTAAATTTGATAATTATTCTGATCTGTCAAAAATGACACATCTACTTGGTGATGTTTTCAGATATCTTTTCTATTACAACACTGTGGCCAAAAATTTATACTAGAATTTTGAAACAAACTTTTTCTACATCTAACATATGTGATGCGCAAAATATAACCTTGTTTTCAAACTCAAAAGTAAAATTATGAATAATTAATTGTCAAAAACTCATACGTCCCTTTTCACCACTGTAACTTCCAAAAATATCTTCCACCATTTCCTTTGTTACAGCTCTCATTTAACACCATTTCCATTTAAATCTTTCCATTTACCAGTAATAATACCATCCATATCCTTTTACCACATTTCTTTAGTCTTTTTGGTATAATCTATATTGCCTTGTGTCAAAATCTTCAAAAAATCAAAACTCCTTAAAACTCAAAACCATCAATTCCACTTTTATTCATATTCATTTCAAATATTATCAACATTAAATCAAATTAGATCTTGTACAAAAATCTTGTCAAACATAAACATTAATTCTAAAATTAGAATTAGTACATCTCATCAAAAAAATTATTTTATCAATCAAATTCCCTAAAACATAATATCACCTTGGTTACCATAATAATCACAGCCTACCTTAATATTAAACATTTTAAATATTACATCAGACCACTATGTACAAAATAATAAATAACATTTTTAAATCCCCAAATTTTGATAGTCTTAATAAGCCAAAATTCAAAGGAAATCCTCCCCCCACCCCTTATCAACATTACAATATATATATATATATATATATATATATATATATATATATATATTTTTAAAATCAATTTCTGTAGTTTTCAAATTGGGATATTGTCCAAAGAATGATACGTTATTATTTTTGCATCAATTTATTAATATTCTAACGTTTCGGCAAAGGTTGTTGCCTTTATCAAAGATACTACAAAAAAATTTTTAAATGTCATTAAGGTAAAAGTCATTTTAAAATATCACAGTACTTACTTAAAATCTAATGCCAAATAATCAAAAGAACCCCAAACATGGGGATGTTGTTAAAACTTTAAAAACAGCAGACATGTAAATGACATATAAATGACATATGAACAGAGCACACCAAGGGAGTTTTTTTTTGTTTAAACTTAATATTAAAATATCACATCTACTTGATATAAACAGACAGCCAAGACTGAACAATATTCGAAAACCAGTCTGCATAAATTAGGTTGCATATGTACAATTAGATTAAACAATAATATATGTTTGCAATGGGCCTTGACTTTATACAATTGGAAATAATTATGTTATCCTGTAAAGATTAGAATAAATAGGATGTAAATTTTGAGTATCTTGTCTAAGGTTAATTGAATTATCTTCTCTATATATGTAATATGCTTCTAAAAAGATCCAAATCTTATAGTTCGTTTCGTAATCTAATATTTCCACCTCTTCGTATTTGGGGATGTGCTGGGTATTGTGTACGTGTTGTGCAAGGGCACAACTTTTCTTTCCCAATTTAGCATCTGATCTATGTTGTGTTAGACGATTTTTTAACCACTGACTGGAGTTTCCCACGTACGTTTTTTTTACAGGTGCAGGTTATCTTATATATAATATTACTTCTAAGTAATTTACTAGTATCGTCTTTCAGTTTTGTAAAAAAGTTTCTAACTGATTTTTCATAGCTATATCCTATGATAGTGTTTGGTTGTTTAAGTATTTTAGCTAGTAAGGGAGTTAGTTTGTGTACAAACGGTAATTTCTTATATGTAATGATGTAAGGTCTTGAATCAATTTTTTGTTGAATAGTATTGGTGTAAATTAATTTCTTTACTAGTTGCTTAGGTTATCCGTTGTTGCAAAATGTAGTTTCTAAGTATTTTAGGTTGTTTTCGAGAAACCGAGGTTCAGCTATTGATTTTATTCTGTGTTTCAAAGCTAATACTGTGTTCACCTTATGTCCGAAAGAATGATTGGAAAAGTAATTGACATATCTGCCTGAGTTGGTAGGCTTTCTATACCAGTCAAATAATAATTTATTTGAATAGTCCCGAATGACTAAAGAGTCTAGAAACGGAATTTTTCTTTCAATTTCGAGTTGGTGTGTGAACTTTAGATGTTTGTTGAACGTATTTAAACAGTCTACAAGTCCTTGAATCTTTTCAGGAGGGGCAGAGCAGATTATGTCGTCCACATATTTCACAAGAAATATCATGTTGAAATCTATCTTCGGAATTACGGTTTCTAGAAGATGGTCCATTACTATTTGGGCTATTATAGGAGATAAAGGGGATTCCATGGGTGTCCCAAATTTTTGCAGATAATATGACTCTTTGGAAAACAAAATAGGTGTTATTAAAAATGACGGCAATGGTCGCCAAAAATAAGGATTTGGAAAAAGTTGTGTTGGATTGTGTTTTCCCATTTTTGTGAAATAATATCCAAAGCAAGATTTAGAGGTATGTTTGTGAAGAGTGAGGATACATCTAGAGAGAGTAAAACATGATCTTTGGGTAACTGAAACTTCCTAAAACGGTTGACGAACGAGAAAGTGTCCTTTATATTATAGCCTTCTGAGGGAAACGACATTTGTAAAATTTTGGCACAGAACATTGCTAAATTGTATGTAGGAGTATGAAGGGAAGATATTATTGGGCGTAATGGAACGTTCTGTTTGTGAATTTTTGGCAGGCCATAATATTTACCTGGAACGGAATTAGTCATTGATAATTGCTTTTTTTTGTGTATCAGTGATATAATGTTTGGCATGAAGTGCCTTAATGTGGTCATTACATTTTTTTTGAATCATGAAAGTGAGATCTTTGTTAATCTCTTGGTATGTGTGGTCATCTCTAAGTAACTCCAAAGACTTATCTATATAATCCTTTTGTTCAAAATTACTGTAACATTTCCTTATCAGCTGTAGTGATTATTATATCTGAATTTTGCTTTAGAAACTTTTTACTTTACCATATAACTTAGATTCTACATTACAATTGTGTCTGTTGTTAGGAACGCTAATAAAATTCGTAATACAATTGGTTACTCTTGCACGTATACTGTTTTTTTCCCGTTGTGAAAGTTCAATATTGTCCAAAATGTTTTCAACGTTACCTAGCATTTTTCCCATGTTTATATCACTGACATTCACTTTTAGATTGAATTTTGGTCCTAACGACAATAGGTTTTAATATCCTCGGCACCATTTTTCCGCTCAAGTTCACAACCCACTTACTGTTATCTTGAAAAAAATTTTGACAATTAGATTTGGTATCCTTTAGTGATTGAAACTTTTTTTATCAGAATCTGTCTATGTTTTTTGAATAACTTTTTATAAGAACTGATTTGTCTACTTTGAAATTCTTCAAAAATATTTGGGGTCAAAGATTCCTGAAGAGAATTTTTTACAACTTGTAATTTATTCTTCCAAAATTTGATGTTCGAGTGTGTAATTTCTATTTCCAAATTGAGAAGATTAATACTAGACCTGGTTAGGAAAGTGGTGATTCTGTTGTTGAATCTGTGGTTTGTGTGCGTTAAAAGACCTCTCATTTTATTAAACCTGTCCATAATATGTCTCGGAAAAATCCGCTGCTGTCTACAACGTAAAAGAAAGCACCCTCTGGTACTCGTTTTGGCTAATGTCCTTGTGATATTACTCCATGATTTTAATGAATTTACTGTAAGTTGTCCATATTCACATTTTATTTGCTGATAAAATCCCATCTTCAATATATACAAATAGAGCTCCTTTTTTAGTCAATTGGACTAGTCTAATATTTTTAAAATCAATTTCTGTAGTTTTCAAATTGGGATATTGTCGTCCAAAGAATGATACATTATTATTTTTGCATCAATTTATTAATACTCTAACGTTTCGGCAAAGGTTGTTGCCTTTATCAAAGATACTACAAAAAAATTTTAAATGTCAATAAGGTAAAAAATCATCTTAAAATATCACAGTACTTACTTAAAATCTAATGCCAAATAATCAAAAGAACCCCAAACATGGGGATGTTGTTAAAACTTTAAAAACAGCAGACATGTAAATGACATATAAATGACATATGAACAGAGCACACCAAGGGAGTTTTTTTTTGTTTAAACTTAATATTAAAATATCACATCTACTTGATATAAACAGACAGCCAAGCAGAGCTGAGTACTTCAGTACAAAAATGTACTGGTAATACGGTATTCAGTACTTTTAGCTACTGTAAGTAGTTTACTGTAAGTACTTTCAAAATACATGTACTGGTACTTAAATACTGAAGTATTGTCTGCAAAGTACTGGTACTGGTACTGGTTCTCTAATTTTTGTTCAGTATTACTTGTTACTTGTTACTTACAAATGTACTGTAATATGTTGTAAGTACTTGTACTCTGTAAAACTTCCAGTAATTTATTTAAGTACATTTATGTATTTCCCATAATTTACTTGTGAAGTACAGCCCACTGCATTGCTTAGTCTACATACTTATATCTTATATTACTTCATATTACACTACTTGGTGTTCAGTGCATGTGCAGTTCTGAGTAAGTTGCAGTGTTATTTGAAATCATACAAAAGTGAATTGGTAGACAATATATATCAGGCGAATATCAGTAGGTAGGTATGAATGAACATAAGATAAATCATGTTAGAGTAATTATAAAGAATAGGTATCATTTTAGCTTAGCTGTATGTCATTTGTGTTTTGTGTATATTTAAATTTAAATAGTAACAAAAATAAAACTTCAATAGTTTAATACAAACCAAGTTATCGGTTACAGCAGTCAGCAGTTAAAAATACGGTTGACGCAACACATGCAATGCAGCCGTAGAATAGAATTTAACTAGTTGTAGAAATGCGATTAGATTACAATAATTAAAGGTAATACTAGGTGAACAATTATTCAATAATTTTTCTGTATAAGTTACAAAATTTAAATGACATGGCTGCAATAATCTTATAATTATAATTATAAATTGCAACTGATGTAATTACAATAAGCCAAGCCCATATATTTTTTCATGTCATTATCATCAGATGACGCATATCATAATATTTTAACTTCTGATTATTTAAGTTTAAAACTTAATGGATTAGAGGTTAGCTGGCTGCTTTAATGAAAACATAAAAAGTATACATAACAACGTTGTATATTGAATCTTTATTTTAAAATGTGTGTCCTAAATTGGATGCTGTTAATGGGTTACATATGGTTATTATTAAAAATACGATACAATAAAACTGTTTTTCAGTCATCAGCCAACTTTTCGAGATCAATTCAATTGTGAATTCAGAAATGAGTGAACTTCTTTTGTTTTCAAATTATAACCAAAAAGTGATATTTTTTATCAATTTCATTAATTTGTATAACTCGTTTATTTGTAAAAAATATCAAAAAATGCTGTAGAAGTTTTCTTTGCAATGTTTAATATTTATAACATTTTAGAAGTTATAACAAATTTGCCATTTTTTAAGTGGAAACCGCATTTGACTGCCACTTAATTTAAAAGCTCTTTGCAATGCAAGAGCTTTTCAAAAATCAAAAATATATAGTTTAATATAGTTATTTTTGAAATGGCCGATTTTTCATGTTTTCGGTATAATAAATTAATTAATTATATCGGTAATAAATAGTTGGTCGAAACAAAAGATAAACACAATATGACAATTATTTGTATTTTTGACATTTTACAAATAAACGAGTTATACGAATTAATGGAATTGTTTAAAATATCAATTTCTGGCTATAATTTGAAAACAAAAGAAGTTCACTTATTTTTGATTTTACCATTCAATTGATCTTAAAAAGTTGGCCCATGACAGCAAAAATAGTTTTATCGTATCTTTAATTATAACCAAGTTGCCCATTAACAGCATCCAACTTGGGCCACACTGTACTTAGGTACAAGAAAAAGCTAATAATAGGTGAAATATTTTAGAAATTAAAATGGACGATAAATATGACTTGTTAGAATCATCCATTACTGATCCTTACGAAACATCAGGAGATGATGATCCAGATTATGAATACAATTTTCAAAAAGAAATAAAGAAGCCCAAACTGCTATCAGATTATTTTCGATTAAGATGTGAAACAACTACACGAGATGCTTTGAATACGCAAACACCTTGTAAAAGTTTGTCACAATCACAAACTATTAGTAGTGGCACTGGCACAGAACAACAAGCTTTAAGTAGTCAAGATGATTTGATATTAAAGAAGAAGATACAAAACAGCTCTATTCTAGATGGAAAATTCTTTGGGGTTATTGGAAAGGTAATATTTAAAAATTTTTAATATTATAAATACATAAACATAATTTCCTTCTTGTGACGTTGTATTGCACTTTTTACTGTAATTTGATATGTTAGGTGATGTGGTAGATTAAATTTGGTAAAACTATAGTACTTAACTTTAATCTAATATTAATTACTTTACTGTTACACCAATCTATTATATTTAGTTCGAATACCGTTGATACCTCAATCAACACTAATACAATAACATTTGTTTTGTTGCTGTGAGTATCAAATACCTACACACCTCACCTATTTACTTATTTTTACTGAGATTTGCATTAATTTTTCTTTAGGTAACAGATATTAATCACATCCAAGCAGAATGCAAGATGTGCTTACCAAAGAAAACTGTTATTAAAGGATCTGTAGATATATCCACGAATTTTGTTAAGCACATTAA
The DNA here is from genome assembly GCA_036346225.1 of Platerodrilus igneus. Lineage (NCBI taxonomy): Eukaryota > Metazoa > Arthropoda > Insecta > Coleoptera > Lycidae > Platerodrilus > Platerodrilus igneus. Next base: position 6,779,578 of record JARFIW010001730.1, on the reverse strand, counting down.
GAATAAACACAATGAGCAAATTGAAATCTATAGAGTATACAAAGAAGAAAAAGGCGGAATCGTATGACAAAACTAATTTTAAAAACTGGAACATTGAAACTGACGATGGGAATAGCTCTACATCTACATCAACCGCATCTTCAATATCTCTGACAAAAGCCAAACGTCCATTAAAACAGGCTCAATTTTATTTCCGCAAAGTAAAGTTGCACAAAAGACTTTGATGAAAGAATAATTAGATTTATTGTGGAAAGTATGTCACCGATATCCATAATATGTCATCAAAGCTTTATTAACATTTTCAAAGGCATGAATTTAAAGGTCATGAGCCGATTTGCTGCTATTCAGAAAGTTGACAATGAGTATCAAAATATGATTACATCTATAAAACAACAACTATCCGGTTGTGACTTTGTTTGTACAACTGCAGATATTTGGTCGTCCAAAAGAAGAAGTTTTATGGGAGTAACTTGCCACTGGATAGATCAAAATTTGACACGTCATTCGGTTGCATTATCATGTAGACGATTTGAAGGAGTTCATTCTTTTGACAGAATTGGAGAACTCTTAGATGAAATTAATAAGTATTTTGGCTTAGATAATAAAAGATTCTTGCAACTATCACAGATAATGGCGCAAATTTTATAAAATGTTTTAAAGAATTTGGAATTATGTTAAATGATGGTTTGCAAGCTACAAGTAATGGGTTTGACAAAATAGAAGAAAACCACGAAGAGGAAGAATCTCCAGAGTTTATCAATGTAACGATGTCATTTGAATCTGAAACTTCCAAAAGTTTATCTTCTGAATTTAAAGTCTGTAATTTTTTACCGGATCACTTACGATGTGCATCACATACAATAAATTTAATTGCTACCACAGACTACAACAATTCTTTACAAAGCTCGCATCAACTTAGAAGTAAAATTGCTAAACTTTTAACAAATGTTCAAACCTCTGGAACAAGGCAAGAAGACCTAAATCAGCAGAGATAATTCAAGAAGTTCTGGGTTGCACGTTGAGTTATCCTGGTGTAACTCGATGGAATTCGACATATGATGCTATACAAACAATTCTAGCTTACAAGGAAAAATTATTAGAGCTTTGCAATAAATTACTTGTACCTAACTTAAGTGACAACGACTTTTCATTTTAGAAGAATACTCAAAAATTATGAAACCACTCGCTGAAACACTTGATTTTCTCCAAGGGATAAAACACCTATTATGGGTACCTTCTTCCAAGTATTGCATCAATGCACACAAAATTGGAAAAAATTAAGCTGTCAGGAAATATTAAACAACTGTCTAAGTCTCTGGATTACATTTTAGATTCCATAGTTAAAAAACGATTTAAAGACATATTTATGTTGCAATCTCAAAAAGCTGTTATAGCTGCAGTAACACATCCTATGTTTAAAATGAGGTGGTTTAATGCTTTTAAAGGAACAGATGTCTCTGTTACACCAAAAGACATTCAATCTTGGATAATAGATGCTGCTTTGGAGTTTAAAGATTTAGTGGAGCCCGATGTGGTAGCCAGTGAAGACATTCTAGGCACGTTTTTTGATTTTAAAGATGATAATGTAATGCTTACGCTTACACCTGAATTACAACATTCAATTTCAAATGAGCTATTGCAAAATCAGTTTGAATTTGAACTGTTAAAATATTTAAATGATAAACGAACCAACCTTGAAATGTTGAATGATTATAAAGTTGTAAGGAAAATATTTATAAAATACAACACTATCTTACCATCCTCCACACCAGTGGAACGACTATTTTCGTTTGCACAAATTATAAATGCACCAAGGCGCCATGCACTTAGTGACACTAATTTTGAAAAGTTGGTTCTATTAAAAAGCAATGTAGGTTTTAAGTAGAAATATCTTTGTTGAATGATTTTTGTATATAATGTTACATTTCCTTTTGTAAATGTAAATAATCATTTTTTATTATTAAATATTAATTACACAAACAGTTGTAAAATTTTTATCAGTTCCGCTCGTTTAGATAAATACAATTTGTATCGTACAGATACAAGATTTTTTTTATAAACTTTGCATTTGGTTATAAAAGGCCTTAACCACTAACCTCTTCTACGGTTGTTAGGTAAGGTCACTTAAACCTGCAGGTGAAGAAAATATTCTCAGAAGTGCTTCCGTGCTTCAGAATTATACAGTTTATCTGTATCTGTCTACTAATTTTGACCACTTAGTAGTTGGGAACCGCATTTAGATTATGTAAAATATTGTAGTTAAGAGTTTTTTTAATTATTGGTAATTGGTATATTCATTTCACCATACAACACAAACACAGTACACAGGTTCCAAAATCATTATACCAATGTAGTATTTGATTTGGAGTAATAAAATAAGTTTGCTACAACAATTTCCACAACTTATTACTACTTCAATAGTAAAAAGATAATTATTACACATTATTGATGATGGATTTTGGAAAAATTCTTGAAATTATTTACTTCGTGCGTTCTAGTACTGGTACTGGTAGTTGCAGTACTCGAAATTACGAAATACTGAACTAAAAGTACTGGTACTTGATACTGTAAGTAAAGCAAATATTATTTAGTACTGGTTACTGGTTACTTCCAGTACTTTTATTAGGTACTGGTCACAGCTCTACTTGTACTGCAATATTTTTTTACTTTCAGTACATTACTTGAATATTGTAAGTACTTGGTAAAGAATACTGGTACTTGGTACTGTAAGTAAAACAAATATTATTTAGTACTGGTTACTGGTTACTTCCAGTACTTTTTTAAGTACTGGTCACAGCTCTGCAGCCAAGACTGAACAATATTCGAAAACCAGTCTGCATAAATTAGGTTCCATATGTACAGTTAGATTAAACAATAATATATGTTTGCAATGAGCATAGACTTTATACAATTGGAAATAATTATGTTATCCTGTAAAGATTAGAATAAGTAGGATGTAAATTTTGAGTGTCTTGTCTAAGGTTAATTGAATTATCTTCTCTATATATGTAATATGCTTCTAAAAAGATCCGAATCTTATAGTTCGTTTCGTAATCTAATATTTCCACCTCTTCGTATTTGGGGATGTGCTGGGTATTGTGTACGTGTTGTGCAAGGGCACAACTTTTCTTTCCCAATTTAGCATCTGATCTATGGTGTGTTAGACGATTTTTTAACCACTGACTGGAGTTTCCCACGTACGTTTTTTTACAGGTGCAGGTTATCTTATATATAATATTACTTCTAAGTAATTTACTAGTATCGTCTTTCAGTTTTGTAAAAAAGTTTCTAACTGATTTTTCATAGCTATATCCTATGATAGTGTTTGGTTGTTTAAGTATTTTAGCTAGTAAGGGAGTTAGTTTTTGTACATTGCAAACATATATTATTGTTTAATCTAACTGTACATATGGAACCTAATTTATGCAGACTGGTTTTCGAATATTGTTCAGTCTTGGCTGTCTGTTTATATCAAGTAGATGTGATATTTTAATATTAAGTTTAAACAAAAAACTCCTTGGTGTGCTCTGTTCATATGTCATTTATATGTCATTTACATGTCTGCTGTTTTTAAAGTTTTAACAACATCCCCATGTTTGGGGTTCTTTTGATTATTTGGCATTAGATTTTAAGTAAGTACTGTGATATTTTAAAATGACTTTTACCGTATTGACATTTAAAAATTTTTTTGTAGTATCTTTGATAAAGGCAACAACCTTTGCCGAAACGTTAGAATATTAATAAATTGATGCAAAAATAATACCGTATCATTCTTTGGACGACAATATCCCAATTTGAAAACTACAGAAATTGATTTTAAAAATATTAGACTAGTCCAATTGACTAAAAAAGGAGCTCTATTTGTGTATATATATATATATATATATATATATATATATATATATAGTGAATAAGATGAAATAATAACTTAGACTTTTATGCAAAGCCCAAATGATCATTTCAAATCGAGCTGGTAATTGAAAGATGGAAAATATAAGGTCTTGGACAGGACCTGAACCTGCATCCTGGTTTTGCCGGAACCATGCGTTTACCAATTATGCCACCAAGATCGATGACACAATTAGGAAATTTACAAATTCAAATTGTGTATACAACTATACATAAACCTAACTTTCAATTACGTTTGGCATTTTTGTCAATCTGACATTGTCAAGTTTTTGAATTATGTCAGTTATAGACAGCTCAAAATTACGGGTGTAAGCATATATATATATATATATATATATATATATATATATATATATATATATATATATATTGAATGATATTAGCAGGTTGTAGGTCAGCTGGTTATTAAAGCGTACTCTTTATTATATTCTTAGCTTTCGGTTTATTTCAAACCTTTATCAAAGAAACTACAAAAACGTCATTATGGGCATCAAGCTAATATCATTCAATATATTCAAATCAGCAAGGTCGTTATACTACATAACATATATATATATATATATATATATATATATATATATATATATTGTAACGCATCTAGTGACCAAAAGTTTTAATAACAGGTGAGTTATCACCAGGAGGCTCATGTCCACACACAGAAATAAAAACAAATCTTATAAGGAACTTATTCACATTAACTACACGCATACTTAAAGCTAAGAAGGATTGTATTCAATGATGCAATTACAAGGTTTATTAAGCCCTAAAATAAGTACAGGTACAGTGTACAATGATGGTAAAAATCCAAGCAGAACATCGATGATGCCAGTAGTTGAATTGATAAAGTTGAGATGCTCGTGAAATGCAAAATAAAATAGTTAAATTAAAATTTAGGGTCGAAAACATCTGTAAAATGTCTGTATATATTTGTTAGTTATAGTATTTTTAGAAGTAGTTTTAGAATTATTATATAGGAAATGAAGTTTAAATTATGTTTATCATGATGACAGATATCAATCATGTTTTCAATGCTAGGATTTACAAATGCAAACAACTTTGGTGTTTTTCTATAAATGTTGGCAATTATATTTGAGTGTAAAATACCGAATTAAGGTAGTTTTGAAGTAGTGTGTTTAAAGAATAACCAAAACATGTAATTTAATATTTAAGAGTGCTGGAAAAAAATGGATTTAAGTACCTAGGTGATAAGTTTGTTTATGTATTGATTGATAAAAATTATAAAATAAATAAGAGGTCGTTTTATCAAGCTCTGTAGTTTTAATTTAAAAGGCTTCCTAAAATTATAAAAGTGAATAAGTTGCAAGTATTTAAAAGGCCAAAGAGCATACTACAGTTTATTTAAAAAGGAGAAACGCAGTACCTCAGAATTAATAAAAAACGATAACGACAAAGCGGAACCATAGTCATTATAGGAGCATCCAGGTATTTCGACGCAGCACTAGTAACCACGAAGGAGGACCCACACATATAAACAAGCCGGCAGTAGGACGTGCAGTCAACCCCAAGCAAAGAAAGCTTTCACAACACCGTGAAACGTATTCCAGGGACAGGATCGTATAAAAAGGAGTATCCACCATTTATTTATATACATTTCGTTATAGTAGTAATTCAATTCTAAAACATTTCATGAGACTAAAGCACAATATTTATTCCATAGATTACTTACATCAATTGGCATTCCATGAGCATTTAACATCATTGCGAGGAGGCCACCATCAGTTGGAACAAATATCAGGTACCAAATTCCATTTAAAGTAAAAGCTTATTCTTGTTTTGATAAATTGCATCATTGAACAAATAAATAGGGTAAGCGAACCTTCAACCATTTTAGTTTTGAGTGTTGCAGTAATGTCACGATCTGCACGATGTATACTGACCTTGTAGATTCAGGTGTAGTGAAGGCCTGTACATACGAGAGGGCGTGTAAGTATTCTTGTTGGGGACATCGATTAGATTTCGTTCTGCAACGAACACACGCAAGGCGAAATCGAATGTAAATAGTTGAGTATAAAACCCTGAGATAATTTATTTAAAAAGAACATACAGCAGGTAGCAGTAGCGGCGAGACAGGCAGTAGGAGTGTAGTAATATTTATATATATATATATATATATATATATATATATATATATATATATATATTTGTAGGAAGGCGGTGCACGATTTCAATATCCTTAGGTTCTAAATTTATTTCTAATTTATCCGCTAGTTTGCTCACAGTGTCTTTTAGAAAACCAGTATTTTTCTCTTCAGCTGTCACTTGTAGACCGTGAATTTAAAAGTTTACATTCCTGCTATGTAGCTCCATCATGTTTATTTTTGCTTCTAATTCTAGTTTTTAAATCCTTATGCTTGTTTTCATCAGTTAACTTGCGTAAATCTTTGGTTAGTTGCTTATTGGTATTCCGCAGATCAATTACCTCAGTTTTGTCATCATTAAAGCTTGATATACCTTTTATATCACTATCAAGCGCTTGTTTGTATTTATCGAGTTTATTGTTAACTTTAAACATCTGCTTGACGTCGTCTTCCTCTAAACAAGAAGACGATTGCGATTCATGAGATCCATTTTCGCTTCTACATTCATTACATTTCCAAGAATCCTTTTTTGCAGCAGACATACGCATATATGTTCTTTCTGATAATCCAGAACATAGATAGTGCAAGTTACTTTTGCAAAACTTACAATACACGTAATTTCCGTTTGAAGGTAATTCACTATCGCACTTATCACTTTATTGTTTTTAATTATGATTTGTTTTTCAAAATGCAGATAGTTTGTAGAGTTATAATTTCATAGTTTATTATTCTAACAAATCAATGTGTTGTTGTTTCACTCTAAATAAATAATTCATGCAGAGCAATCTAAAACACAACCGAACAGCTCGAGAGTCAACAATAGTAGTAGTAATACAATAGAATACAATACAATACTTTATTTACATTTTCTTCTATACATTTATATATACAACATAAGCTAACCGAAAACGGTTGCTTGACATGATGATTTACTGTTGCTATTTCCCTAATTTCAAGGAAAGTGAATTACAATTATAATTATACGGTAAATTATAAGATAAAAAAAAGCTAAATTAAAAAACCTTTGACTTTTACTTCACTAATTAAGGAAATTGCGATTAAACTATTGAATGTAATTTTTTCATGGACAATTTCTTAGGCTCAACTCTCTTTATACTTATTACTTATTTTATACCTCCCAGCATCATTAAATTTAATATTATAACATGTATAATTCTGTGAAAGTGTAATATATACAAAGTAAAATATAAATATAAATTTTGTTAGTATGTTATTATGCTTTTCAGATTATATGATCGGAGACAATTGTTATTAAGGTATGTCTTGACATTAAATTTAAAACTCTTCATGTTTATAAATGTTTTACATTTATCGGGTAGGTTATTGACTAATTTTAATACCAGGTATCCAAGACATATTTCTCTATATGAATCATGTGTAAGTGGTATTATCTGTTTAGTATTTCTAAGTTGATGCTCTTGTTCCAGTACTCTAAGGTAAGTATCGTTAAATGTTTTCTGAAGGATGATTTTGTAGTAAAACATTCCTTTTGCAGATAAAACATTATTTTTAATTAAAATGTTCTTGAATGTATTTTTGCTGCAATCAGGATCTACAACTTAAGTAAATGTTTTTGTAGCTTGTGTATTTTTATAATATATTGAAACAGTGAAGGTTTGGGTGCGTTTATACACTTGGGGCGCTGCGTTCACATATCTTATTAAAATAATAATAAAACATAGGGGAACATTTATTCATACTTTTAAAATCATTAATTAAAAAGTAAGGGTTTAAAAACACAGGTCATAAATATAAAAGGATACTTGAGATTCTCGGTGTTGAGCGTCCATGATTAATAGTAACCAGGGGATGTCATGTGCTAGCTTCTTCACTGGTGGTGGACGGCATCAACGTATGAAAGCATGATTCATTTGTTGGCACGTTTTGATAACATGGAATCCAAAATAAAAACCAAATTTATTATTCTGATTTAAATGTCTAGGATTAAGACCACCTTTTATTTGTATTATATAACCATCAAAATTTACAGTATTTTAGTAGTTTAATTGTAATATTAGAGTTGAACCTCAGTTTAATATTTAGAGTTCAATATTAAAGTTAGAAGTTTAGTTAAAAGATTGTAATTGGTTATCATGCATTTGAAATGAATGACATGCATTGTATATAGTATATTAAGGAACTAGTAGGCTAGAATTTGGTGTTATTTGTTAATAGAAATTGTAAAAAGTGACTAGGAGGGAAATAGCCCTTATCCAGCAAAGATTGGTGTAATTAAGAAGAGTCAGGCATAGTGCTTGTGATACTAGGATATTTCTAGAGGAGTTTTAGAAGAGTTTGAGTATTGTGGGAAGCTTGCCCGAGTCCAAGGAGTTATAAATCGATCGAAGCACCATAACTGTTAGCATTGGTACCAGGAGCCTAAGGCAATTGAAATGAATGACATGCATTGTATATAGTATATTAAGGAACTAGTAGGCTAGAATTTGGTGTTATTTGTTAATAGAAATTGTAAAAAGTGACTAGGAGGGAAATAGCCCTTATCCAGCAAAGATTGGTGTAATTAAGAAGAGTCAGGCATAGTGCTTGTGATACTAGGATATTTCTAGAGGAGTTTTAGAAGAGTTTGAGTATTGTGGGAAGCTTGCCCGAGTCCAAGGAGTTATAAATCGATCGAAGCACCATAACTGTTAGCATTGGTACCAGGAGCCTAAGGCAATCAGTGCACCCTAATTGTTCCCACAGTAAAGAACATCGTGAAACAGCTACTACTAGTGAAGACCCGGACCAGTAATAAGTATCCATTAATAACAAACTTAATTTCCGTAATTGATTTAAAATCAACCCTTACAAAGGGTCATTTGTAATATTAGTAAAACTAAAACAAACAATTGTGTTAGGTTTTGGATGTCACTGCTGAAAGAGTCAGAGAATTATACACCATTGATACCTTGTAAGACGCTGTCCACAGCCCAGGATTTTAAGAGGTATTTATTTAGAAATAAGTCTTCTGATTGCCATTATTGATTGAAGGATTAATTCTGTGAATCAAAAGTATCCAATACCACACAAAATATATTTGACAACACATTCAGTATTCAATAATTTATCAGTACCTAGTGAAAGGTTATATATCCTATCAGTCTGTCAATTGTGACATAAGGGTGCATGCGTCAATTATATTTTAAAAGGGGGAACTTTCCGATCATAACGGCGACTGCTCTGGTTTTGAAACCCAGACTAGGATAGTTAATTTGGCAACAAAAATTATTAGAATACCCGAGTTAGGAGTACTCATAGCCGAGGCATATTGTATAAGAACTAGGAGCTGAGCCGCACGCTGCCCTTGAAGCACCAGCAGAAGGAATTATATTCGATTTAAGAAAAGACGAAAGGGGGGTTTATTGTAATATGTATCACTGTCATATCTCCAGCTTTCAGTATCATATCTAATAACAGATTCAGCTAAACCTATGTAAATTCTTTTTCTAACATTATAAGGAACTGTATCTGCAATGTAGTAGAGTTTCACCAACAAGTGTTTAATCTATTACAAACTGCTTTAATTTGCATATCTCAACAGTAGTTATTTACTGTTATTGTTAAATATTTACATTACATACATGTTTTATTTTTACAATCGCTCTGACATAATAATTTTCATAAATCCTGTAACTGAAAACAGTTACAGGAATAAACTCTAATTTAAGGTTGGTGTGCCCGTTTCATGTATGGCATAGTGATATATAAACTTTTTGTTTTTCAACATTCATAGTTAATAAATTATCGTGTGACTACTTCGAAAGTTCATTCACATCTTTTTGCAGCAATTTTTCAGCGGTTGTAAATAATTTCTGACATCAAATTAACAGTATGTCATTGGCAAACATTATAATTTTACAATGCTGGGTTATTACCTTATGAAGATCATTTATATACAGCAAAAGTAATAATGAACCAAGAATAAATCCCTGTGCCACGCCAATGCCCAATTCCTTTTGTAAACTTGTTTTGTTATTTATTTTAACAACAAACTTTTGATGTTCCAGATAGTTTTGGAAAAGTTTAATTGATGATCCTGAAAACATAGATTTTTAAATTTTTTGATAAGAATTTTCTGGCTGATTTTCTCAAATGCCTTCAAGTAATCAACAAAAAAGCAAAACATGTATATTATGTGCCAAATTACTGTAAATATATTTGAGAACATCGATAAAACCTTGTTGGTACCGCGGTAATAATGTAATAATAACGTAATAATGTTATTAGCATTAATAAAATTATTTAATTGGTTTGAAATATGTTTTTCAAATATTTTTCAATCACAGGCGAATTGAAATTGGTCGGTAGTTTGACAAGTTTGGAATAATTACCGTTTTTGTGGATAGGCTTTACGATCGACACATTATAAATATCCGAAACCCTATTTATCTTTATAATTGCATTTAATAATTTTTGTATTAGAATACTGATTTCCTCTTTCAAAAATTTTGTTGGCCTAATATTATCAAAAGCTGGTGATTTTTTCATCCACCTTAGGTAGGTGCAATTTTATTAATTGATTTGTACTTTGTTTTTCCTTTTTTGTATTAATTCATTTATTAAAGTCCACATCTCTTTTGTTTTTCACTACATTAAATTTTTCGGTGTAATATTCCTTTTTTAATTCATAGGTTTAACCAATTTCTATATTTTGTATATTTGGTTTTATCTTTTTCTGGTCCTGAATTATGCCAAGTTCCAAACAACTTATCTCTTTTTTAATCCAAAGAAATAAATTACTGTTCATCCACGGCTATAATGATCTCCGGTTATACGGCTTGTATTTATATTTTTTTTGATTACTTGAGATTATTGTACAACTTGTTTGGATCATTTACTGTACTAAGCTTTTGCAGATATATATTACTTAGATGGAATTTTAATAATTTTCCTTTAAAATTGTTTGCTGATCTATATGGCTTGGCAGTGCTACTGGTTACTGTTAATTATAAACCAATCAAATAGTGATTGGATATTTTTGTTTGAACTACTGCTGCACTTATTTCTTTGTATACTCCACAGCAATAAGAATGATCCACATATGATGACATTATGTTTCCCTTATATGACTCTTGTCGGCGTAAAATCATAAATACATCTATAAAATCCATTGTGGTTTAGTAAAATTTCATAATCATTTTCAGCCTTTGTCATATCTTTACTTTCAATGTCAATATTTATATTGCCTCCAAAAATGATATGTTTATAATTTTTGCTGTTATCTAATTGGCCATTTAATTCCTGGACAAATTCTTTGATCTTGTTATTAGGCAGTCTATATGTCATTATTAATTTTATAGTATACCCTTTAAAGAGTAACAAACCCTCAACATTTACATACGATTTAGATTTAATAAAAGTTTCAGAAAATGCTAAATCCTTGTGGATATACATAATTACTCCACTTCCTCTATGCTCCTTACGTAAATTATAAAACATCTTATAGCCAGTAATCTTAAAATTAGAGGCAAGCTCCTCACTTATTGAAAATTCTACCAAAACAAGCACATCGAATTTAATGTTTGAAATATAAATAAAAAATTCCTCGAAATTACTTCTGACACCATTAATATTTAGACATGATACACACAGCGAATCTAAATTACACAATAGTCTACCATTTTTATATTCCGTAATATTAGCGAATGTAGGAAATTTAACATCACTTAATATATCATCTTGTTGCATCGTGTAAATAGTTGAAACACTTTTATATGAAAACCAATTTAACCTATTCAATATATATTTACTCACTAGTTTACTGAACTTAAATAATAAAATTAAACAAAATATTTAGCTTTATAAAAGGCAATAAAAACTAAAAAGTGATTTTTTTAACCAAAATTTTGATTATAACCTGAACACTGTCAATTCGAACGGCACTCAATGCTTTACCGGATTTCTTTGCTAAAATCTTACCGTTCTTGACCCTCACGAATAGTAATAGTCATAATAGTCAAAAATACAGATTTCTACCTTAAGCAAACATAGTGTTGCTTGACAAGGCAATGCAGCTTTTTGGAATATTAAACATTATTAATACACTTTTTTGTAAAATATGTTTTGTTACATAAATCAATTGATGTGTTTTATAATACCATTTCGTCTTCATTTTGACTCGACCCCTATCTCTAGTATAATTTTAAGGCTCAGCATTCTAGTTTTATCAATTAAAATGAGCCTGAACAAGCTATATAAAAGTTACTTCAACTAAAAACGGTAATCCAAAGTTAAATAATAAAAACAAAAATTACACTAAAAAAATTACGATTATTGTTTGACTAAAGTGTCAGTTTAACAAATTGATCTGTTTTTACATATATTAACTATAACTACAAAGTCTCTAAGTTAATTAGTTTATAATTTTCCCTAATCTATTAGTGTTCTACACTAGCTCAATGTGTTAACTAAGTATGTTGTTCAGTATGATATGATAAACAAATCTAAAAGTTTTATTTGTAAATTTTAAATTAACAATACCTAATTCTAGAAATGCTATGTACATTGTTATTTTACATTTACATTAATTAAACATTTTCAATTATTCTTTGTTTATAGTCAACTTATGATATAGCAGTAAAACTAAGACTAGGCTTCATTCTGACAAAAACTTTAAATCCTTTGAACAAGGGAACAGAAAGGTTTTTGATATTTCAAGCATAGTTAGACTTTAGAAATTCTTTTACATTACTTTTCAACTTTTTTCATATTTACAAAAATTTATTGAAAAAAGTAGGTACAGTATAAGGTACGCTACATTTACCATACCTGTTGTAAACATATGGCACATTAAATGAAACAGATCTCAGATTATGTGTACTCCAAGTCTGCTGAAGATATGTGTCCCTAAAATAATTTTCCAATATAATTTTGTAATAAAATAATCCTTTGACACAACAAATTGCAAGAATTTAATAAATTCTGCAAGGAATTATTCGTATTATTGGTAGAAATTAGTTTTAAAATTCCCATCTCCTGCATATCCACACGCTTCAAGCCCATATCTCAATACTGATTCCCCTAAAACATAAATAAATCTTTTAACTTTATATGGAAGAAGTAGGTGTCTTGAGTAATATAGTTTAGTTAATATTAGTTTCAGCTTGTTACATAGTTCCTTAATACGTATATCCCAAGGTAAGCAGTTTTCCACAATAATTGCTAGGTATTTATAGCTAGTACAACACATAACTGTTTGGCATTCTTTCAAACAGATTCGTTCATCATATACTGCTGTACTAAAACGTTCGCATGTGTGTAGTTTTATTATGGGTGGTATTCTTTTAAGATATGGCGTTGTAATATGCATCAACCTTGTTTTTCAGTACTGATAAGTAAGGTATTATCATGCGACCATTGTACTATATTACTCAGATCTGTTTGCATATACTTTTCTGACTCCTTCAAGTTGTGGTGAACTGAAACCTATAATACATCATCAGCAAACATGCACACTCGAACCACTAGTGGTTAGATCTTTGATATATAAAATAAAAAGTAGCCGTCCAAGAATAGAACCCCGAAGCACTCCCACCATTGAAGGATAGTCTTTACTATATGTATTATTAATCTTCACCACAGTTTTCCTGAACTGTAAATAATACCGCATAAGCTGTAGTAGTGTTGGGTCTGAGAATCCCATTTTCTCTAATTTTATCAACAAAATATCATGTGCAATCGTTTCAAAAGCTTTTGAAAAATCAATGAATAGACAATATATTCATGTTATTTTTGACTTTACTATATACAAAATTTGCATAATCGCCAAGTAGTCTATTTGTACCAAGTCCCTTCACGAATCCTTATTATTCTATTGTTAACAATGTGTTTAATTCTAGGAATGTGTTGATTTGTAAGGCTAAATGTTTTTCAAACACTTTCTCCATCGCAGGTAGTATTGAAATTGGACGATAATTACCAAATTCAGTCATACTCCCCTATGTATTGGCCTAATAATTGAAATTTTCATGTTATTAGGAACAGTTGCTATTTTAATCATCAAATTGATTAGTTTTGTAATTATTGCATAATTTTTTTCTTTCAAAAGATTGAATATCTTTTGGCCTAATATTGTCTCAACCGGGACTTTTTTTAATATTTTCTTGATATCTATGTACAAATTCGGTGGTTGAAATGCTTAATTTTTTCATGAGGATTGTTACGCCATAATATGCACTGAAGACTGCGTTGATTTAGTTGAATTAATATGCCCTTATACATTTTAGCTATATCTCCAGTAAGAACAAAATTGTGCTGCCGAAATCTGAGGATTATAGAGAATAGATCATTTTGTACAGTTGGACTGATTTTTAGCGTATCGTTTACAGATAAGCCGGTAGAAGAGGCAGCTGAACCATCAAAATTGTTCTAGACCATGCAACCGTTTCAAAGCCGACTGACAGGAATCACCTAATTCAACAACGTCGGATTTTAAGGGAAGAATGACAATAAATTGACCAGATTATCCTGACTCGTTTTCGCCTCCAAGTACGTTTCACATTCAGATTCCTTGGCGGAAAGAATTTTGCGTGAATTTTCCATCGGTTCTTCAGTATGCCAAAATCTTTCCAAATAATTGTGTAAATAATCATGATTAGCACAATGTAAAGAAATTGAGGCCATATTAGCAGCACGCAGAGTTGCTGAGGCTATTGGACCACTAATTGTCCAACCTAGTTTCGTTTGTATGAATATTGGTTTATTTTTTCCAGTTTTTATTTTACCTGTGCCTAAAATATCAAAAAAAGTCCAGCACCTATGAGAATCTGTATTTCAGAAGGTTTGTGAAATTCAGTATTGGCGAGGATGATATTTCTTGGGATTTTTATATCTGATAAATCAATATGATATTGAGGTGTAAATTCAGCTATTTTGTTTAAAACCAGAGTGGGCATTTTAAAGGTATGATCATCGTGCATAGATTTTATTTCAATATTAGCTGTTTTTAAAAAGGCAGTGACACCCTTACTTATACCTGAAATCGACATGTGTGTTGATTTATAAGATAAGTTTAATTTCTTACATAAATCTTCGGCGATGAAGTTAGACTGACTACCATTGTCGAGAATGGCTCGACATAAAATAGGGTTATGACCTTTATCATACACATAAATCTGGGCAGTTGATAGTAAGATGAACGAATCGGGATTAAAGCTAGTGCAGGATAAATTTTGTGGACGCTCTTGGGAATATAATGAGTTCGCTAAATGGACCACAGAACCCTCAGTAGACGATTTTGATTTTGTAAGTGGTTATTATGAGTTTGGCTGGTTGCATAGGATGCGAGATTTGGTACCTTTTCTTGAGTTGGTTGTGTATGCAGCAACGAATGATGTCTGCCTTTACAGACCATACAGGTGTGAATAGATTGACATTCTGAATTACGGTGACCAGAACATAAGCAGTTTGTGCATAGGTTGACATGTTTTGCTTCCGAAAACCTATCAGCACAATTGTTGAAAATTTCAAGTCAATGTAGCATCTAGTTCATAAATACCAAATTAATATCAGTTGTGAAAAATATTGCTTTTACTACTTTAAAATTGTCGTCTTAATACTTTAAGGGTTTAATAAATTCAATTAATTTAAATACAAATATGTACCTTAAAATAAATATATATCAAATAAATTAATATGACAGATTGAATTACAGCCCTAGTCATAGGGTGCTCACTACCGGTGTTTTGCAGAAACGCAATTGACATTTTTGTAGTATTGCCTCAGGTCGCAAAGGCGCTACAGTAGTTAGCGCCTGCATCTGAAATTATTTTTTTACAATTATATCAATGTAGTCATTTATGAATTGTTCGTTCTTTACATAAAATATACTTTAGGGTATCATCCATTATCAAAATTATAACCTTAATACTGATTTGTCCACCTATGAGACGATATCTTTAATCGTGCTGTTTACACTGCTAACCTGCCAATTTATATTTTGTTTAAAATTCAAAATTTCATTGAAAGTAACGAAACAAAATGTATGCAAAATACGTGTATTAAACAAATTGCAAATTTATATATACAGTAATGTAAGACAGTTTATGAACAAAATATCAATACAATACAAAACTCTTCTTATATGAAAATACAATTTGTATTTAATGTCAGTAATCTATATACATAAAAATTAAAAAATTTGCAAAACAAATTTTTAATAATCTAAAATTAACTAACAACAATGCATGAAGAAGATTCTAGCGTTCACTAATACAAATTTTTGAAAATGGCATTGCAAAGTGTATTTTTTGTCTGATTGTGTCGATTATTGAAGCAAATCTCACTTAGGATAGTATAAATACGATCAGTACTTCGCATAAGCCAACCTAACCAAAAGGACTTCCCTAAATTAACATTAACAATAATGAATTAAAAACCTACTTACCTTAAGTGTTAATTATTTGAATTGCTATTGAAAATTCAAGGTTCGTCAACATCCGAAAATTAGGTTTTGTGGTTATGTTCATAGAGAACATTTATCTATGGATATGTTATGTTTAATTATTGTTTCTGTAGCTTTCAATTTTTATTGCCGTGTTTCTGCGTGCTGCTATCTTACGGCCACTTGCACAGGTCTTGCTTAAAATACTTCCTTAGCTAAGCCACAGTTAATTTAAGTACCGCTTATTTTTAGTTTGCATTGCACACCTGTTCTTTAAGTAAAGCTTAGTTAAGGAGTACTTAAAAATTAAACATACCTGGCAACATTGCAAATTTCTTGAAACTTTTACTGTTTCCTATATAACTAAACTTTGAGAAATGTCAATTGTTAATAGAAGAAGTAAAGGAATTATTTTATTTGTTTAAAAGCAGATGTGTTTGCAAATTATAATCGTTTTGTACTGTTTTGCGTGTGTGCTATATTCTTCTGTGTAAAATAATTAGAAAATGTCAGTAGTTAAGTGTAATAGATGTCCTAATTTTTCTAATGAAGAAAAAATTATTATTCTGAATTTAGTTAAAAAGTACAGCTACATTTTAGAATGCAAGAGAACTAATGGTGTTACTTGGCGTGAAAAGGAAGAAGCTTGGATAAAAATTGAAAAAGCCTGTAACCCATTAATAATTAAGCACCCTAAAGAGGCCATTAAAAATTTTTACAACAATAAGAAAAAAGCAACCAGAAAACAAGCTGCTGCAGAAAAATTAAAGTACACTCAAACTGGAGGTGGTCCTTCTACTTGCAATACTACAACTGATCCCACATATGACTTGAAGATGTCCATATTAAATGAAAAAACTGTTTATGGGTTAACAAACATTTTTGATGGAGATGATAATTACACAACTGCAGCAACTTCAGGACATTTTAATTCCACTGGTGAAGAAGATATCGAATATACTGAACAAGTTATTATGGATGTGGAAACTGATGATGTTAATGTATGTAACCTATGGCAATTTGATGTCAGTTAAGATGTAATTATTTTTTATTCCAGGTGCCTGATTGGAGTAATTATAAAACAGAGCATCTACAAACCCCTGTTAATCAGAAATTGAGAGCTATAGAACAAAACAACAATGATAAACAAGAAATGCTGAAATCCTCTGCTGAAAAAGCTTGGGCCAGTCGTCGTTGGCCGGCTTTAAGTGCAACAATGAATCTGGCAAGACAGTATGAAGACCTTGTCGACATTAAACTTCAAGCAAACCAATTACCACTTGAAATCCTAAAATTGGAAAAAAACCAATTAACTTGGAAAAATGAAAAAGAGAACGAGATGCACGAAATACAAAAGGAACGAGACACTGAGATTCACGATCTTAAAGTGCAATCTTTAAAGTTAGATATTAGCATTAAGAAAAAACAATTAGACAAATTGAGTAGAATGTAATTTTGTAGGTATATGTATTTTACTAAAATGGTTTGTGTTTTAAAAATATTTAATGCAAAAAATGAGAAATAAAATTTTTAATTAAAAAATTGTATTTTTATTAACTGCAAAATGTACACTTTATTGTAATTGATCGAAATACTCATTAATAAACTGCTGACATAACTGAGCTGCCACACCAATTCTCATATTTGCATTGTGATATATCTCTGGTATATGTCCATCTGCAATGAGTTGGTTCAGAACATGCTCATCAAGTTCCTCCGGAATCGGTGGTGCTCCAAAATCTCCCATGTTTATGGCAATGTTATGAAGTACAGCTGTTGCTACAATAACCGTCAAAGTTGTCTGAAGTTTTAAACGACAACCATATGCTAATACAGGAAATCTCTGCTTTAATACCGTTCATTTACATTTCCAATGCTCCACCCGAAGGTACTACATTGGCCAGGAGGCGAGTTTTTTGTTGCCTGGAAATTTAGAATTTTTGCCGAACCCTTGCCGTTCCAGGCAAGGTAGGGATCTTTAACGTGCGTGACAACACTCACACACGGGACCTCCATTTAACCTCTCATCCGAACGAGCGCGTAATATTTGTGAAAAATGCTCACCTGCCATTTTTCAAGCAGTCGGCCGTGTCGGGATTTGAACCCGGGACCTTGGGATCCGTAGTCTTACGCTTACTACATTGATCCACGGCGACGCTCTGCTTTAATACCTTACATGTGATTTTCCAATGCTCCACCCGAAGGTACTACATTGGCCAGGAAGCGAGTTTTTTTTACCTGGAGAATTTGGAATTTTGCCGAACCCTTGCTGTCTCAAGCAAGGTAGGGATCTTTAACGTGCGTGACAACACTCACACACGGGACCTCCATTTTACCTCTCATCCGAACGAGGGTGTATTTTTGTGAAAAATGCTCGCCTAACATTTTTCAAGCGGACCGTGTCGGGATTCAAACCCGGGACATTGGGCGTAGTAGTCACACACATACCACTACGCCACGGAGCCGCCCTCTGCTTTAATACCCCAAAACAACGTTCAATTGTATTCCTTGTTCGGATGTGAGACTCATTATAAAGCTGTTCTGCGGGTGTTCCAGTATTCAATAAGGGAGTAAATAGATATGTTCCATTCTGGTATCCATTATCTCCTAAAAGTGTTTAGTTCATGAACAAAGTAGTTTAATTATTATACTAACCTAGGAGAATGCAGTTTCTGTACTGATTTGTTTCAAATTGCTGCCTTAATACACAATTATTGAAAATTGTGGAATCATGAGCCGATCCTGGCCACCGAGCCACAACGTTCACTATCTTTAAATTGGCATTACAGATCATTTGCGTGTTAATAGAAAAATATGATTTCCTGTTTCTAAAAATTTCAGATTCTTCACCACCTGTTAAAATAAGCAACGGATAATTCATACACAAAAGAATACTTTGTCTACAGCAATACCTGGAGAATCAATCTTAACATGAGCGCAATCAATAGCTCCTACTACTCTAGGAAATCCAGCAATGTCAAAGAAAGCTTGTTGAGTGTGTTGAATCGATTCTTGTGTATTTGGAAATATTATGTACTGTGGGTACAAGTTGGCTATTGCTTCTGATACCCTACGAATAATCCTTGATACTGTTGAGATGTGCATACCAGAAAAATCAGCTATTAATTATAAATGTCCTCCACAAGCATAGAATCTTAATGCAGCTAACAACTGATTCATCAGAGACACACAATTGTTGCTGGAAAAATGTAAATCAGAATCATGCAAACAATTTTTTAATGTAAGTACCAATCATATGGAAATTCCAATCTATCTTCAATTGCCCTAAGAACATCTAGAATACACTGTCTTGATAATCAGTACCTTCTTCGAAATGCAACTTCATCTAATGTTTGAAAATAATCACTCCGTATATGAACTTCGCGTGGGAGACTAAAAAGAATAAATTCTACAACCTCCAAATCATCATCATCTTCAAATTCTAATCCTATACGATTCATTTCGAAGTAATATAGCCAAAACAAATGATTTAATTTTGAAAGGTTATGTAAAAGTGGTTGTGGTTGGAAATGGTTATCTGTGATTAATATGAAGTTTCACATTTGTATAATGACATCTATAAAATCTTAACCTATAAGCCGCACTATTTCCATGGTTTAAGATAAACCGGTTTAACATGAATTTAAGCTTAGCTTACTACACGGT
Organism: Platerodrilus igneus; assembly: GCA_036346225.1. Taxonomy (NCBI): domain Eukaryota; kingdom Metazoa; phylum Arthropoda; class Insecta; order Coleoptera; family Lycidae; genus Platerodrilus; species Platerodrilus igneus. Next base: position 6,759,502 of record JARFIW010001730.1, on the reverse strand, counting down.
TGCAACGACATTTAGAATTTAAACCCCACTTTATTTTTAAGCCTTACTCGTGCAAGCGACTGTTTGAGCCGTTTTACATTAAGCAATTTTGATGCAATGCAATTCAATTGCAGCAAACTGTGCATGCCTTCGAGCAAGTTTTCAATCAGCCGTTGCAACTTTAAAGAATTGCAACATGTTCCAATTTTTCTGCAATTTTCAAGAAATTCTAGTAATTCCTTTAGTGACAAATGTAATACCAAGTTACAAAATAATTAGCATAACAAAACCATCAATTTTGTTATTTGAGTGTTGAGTTGATTTCCTATAAAAATAAAATGAATAAAGCTAAAGGGTCCAGGTAAATTACAGTGATCAGTAATATTCATTTCGAAGTAATATAGCCAAAACAAATGATTTAATTTTGAAAGGTTATGTAAAAGTGGTTGTGGTTGGAAATGGTTATCTGTGATTAATATGAAGTTTCACATTTGTATAATGACATCTATAAAATCTTAACCTATAAGCCGCACTATTTCCATGGTTTAAGATAAACCGGTTTAACATGAATTTAAGCTTAGCTTACTACACGGTTGCAACGACATTTAGAATTTAAACCCCACTTTATTTTTAAGCCTTACTCGTGCAAGCGACTGTTTGAGCCGTTTTACATTAAGCAATTTTGATGCAATGCAATTCAATTGCAGCAAACTGTGCATGCCTTCGAGCAAGTTTTCAATCAGCCGTTGCAACTTTAAAGAATTGCAACATGTTCCAATTTTTCTGCAATTTTCAAGAAATTCTAGTAATTCCTTTAGTGACAAATGTAATACCAAGTTACAAAATAATTAGCATAACAAAACCATCAATTTTGTTATTTGAGTGTTGAGTTGATTTCCTATAAAAATAAAATGAATAAAGCTAAAGGGTCCAGGTAAATTACAGTGATCAGTAATAATTGCATTCTTTTCCTCTTTTTTTTTTGTAGTAAGCAGTTTTGGACAACAGATATTACCACAACTTTAATCCTATTGTACGAAAATTATCCTTGCTTATACAATATTCAATCAAGAGATTACCACAATAGAGATTTGAGATCAAAATCAATTAAGGAGATTTGCTATAATTTGCAGCAAAGGTTTCTACAGATACAAATTTCAGAAGAACTGGTGCAAAAAAAAATTCATGGTATTCGAACTCAGCATAATTCTGAAATTAATAAAATAAGGAAATCTGAACTGATTGGAGTTTCTACAGATGATATTTATCAACCAAAGTTGTGGTGTTTTGAAATGCTATCATTTTTAAACGATAATTGTAATATTGTATCACATGGGGAATCTACCTTAAATTTGGATACAAGTTAGTTCTATTAGTTCTAAGGTAATACTTGAAGTATATACTTAATTATACATGTGTGTTTGATTTTGTGTGACAGCATATACATAATCTGTTATTGTAAGAAAGGTTCTTTCTAAGATAATTTGTGGTACAAAGTTAAATATACTGCAGTATCACCGTGTGAATCTTATAATGTACAACAATTCTGTTGCATTTCAGGATAACACAGAAAGTGCAACTGAAGAGAAGGAAAATTCCCATGAAATAATTTTTGAAGGGCGGTTGGAAAAATTGCGGAAGATATATTATTACAGACATCTTCAACATCAAAATCAAGCAATACCTCAACTACTACACCCGTGAATGACCCACTTCATTACACAATTTCACAACGCAGAAAAAGACGATCCGAGCAAGACGGTCACTTTGAAAGTTTGATTCATTCTGCTACAAAAGCTTTAAATGACATGCACGAAATAGAACGAGCACAAGAAGCAGAAGAAGCAAATCACATAGATGCATTTACTAGGTATATGTATATCTATCAGAATATTAGGTCTGTAAAACTTCAAAATTTTCAACTACATGAAAAACCATTACAATACAATTTTCTTTTTAGATATTTGAAGACTGAAATGGTAAAGATTCAAGATGATGAACTGTTAGATGATTTAAAGCAAGCTATACTGGTTAATCTTTTCGACATTAAACGAAAATATAATGAGCCAAATATATAGTTTTCAAAAAATACCTTAATAAGCAGGGCACATTGTATGTTTACTTCCATGTTTACTTAAAAATAAAAATACAGTTTTGTGAATTAAATATTTTGTTATTCTGTTTCAACAAGATTCAGATTTTAAAATGCAATCTTAATAGCCCATTAATTTAATAATTAAAAAAAACTTCAGAAAATTGGTTGTTTAACAAGTACACAACAGAATGAAGGAGCAATAACATTAAAGTGTTTATTAGTATACAGCCATCGTAAACTTTCAAATACCAGCAAAATATTTATACCTATATTGCAAAAGGAAATTCATGTAGATATAAAAAAAATTAATACAATTTCAGATAAACCATTCTGTTTGCACGTTAGATACTTATATCACGAGCATACAAAAGTGTAGAAGCTTCAACTGCAAATGTATGTGCTAGAGGTCGTGGAAACTGAATTCAAATCATTTCCTCTTGCCATGACACTCTTCCCTCTTATTTACGTACTCTTTAAATTCTTCTCTTGCAGCCAGAGCAGCATTTTTTGGTCTAGTTCCACTTTGAGAATCTAAATCATTAACAAATATAAATCTTCTATCTATTTCTGTTTCCGGATTAACATCAGTATATCGTGTTTGTAGTTCATGACTTAAAAAATTATGCAATGCACAACATGCTTGTGCGATAATTTTTACCTTTTCATGCTTTAACGCATTTACATTTAAAAGGACGCGAAATCGGTTTGCAAGTATTCCAAATATGCTTTCCACTACCCGGCGAACCCGACTAAGTCTATAATTAAAGATGCGCTGCTCTTTACTTAACCTTCTAATTGGATATGGTTTCAAAATATGAGTGGATAAAGGAAAAGCTGAATCAGCAGGAATAACAAAAGGTATGGATTTTTCTCTTGAGGGAAGCGGTTGGTCCTCTGGAAAATTTAATAAGTTATTTTCTATTGCAGTATATAAATCGCTTTCCCTGTAAACGCCCCCATCAGAAATTCTTTCATTTATCCCTATGTTTAAATAATGTGACCTTATGAGCATCCACTAAAGCCAGTAAGACAATACTGTGTTGTTTTTTATAGTTATAAAAAGCTGAGCCACTATCTCCTTGTGCTTTGATCATGATGTGTTTCCCATCAATCGATCCTAGAATATTTGGTAAATTCCAAGTCACGTCATATTCTCTTGCAATTTCTAGCCAAGCCTCCGTTGTACATGGTACCTTAAAAAATACAACCTTACTAAAGATTAATTAACCAAGTCAGAAAATCAAATTATTTTCATGTATGCTATTTTGTAAATTATTACTACATACATTCCAACTTTTAGTATTTATACTTACATGTAGGTATTTGCCTTTTAATTCATTATAAATAGCGGCACATACAATTGGAATAAAATTGGAAATTGTACTTTCGGATATTCTAAAGTTGTACATTAAAGATCTGAAGGATTCTCTCGTTGCTAGGTATCTAAGTGTTACAGTTAAAACGTTTCTAGCAGAAATACATTCTCGCAATTTTGTATTACACTTTTGTATTTTTGTTATTATACCTAGCAATTTATCAAAAATAGCTTCATTCATTCTTAAATTGTTTCTGTAGCTATTACAATCATTTGATTCGAGAGACTGCTTTGTTATAATTAAATTTCCATACTGGCAATTAATCCATGGTTTTACCCACCATCTTCTTGGCTTTCTTTTTTGCCGCCTTTTTCTAGCCATAACTGCTATTGTAGCTGTTGGTATTAAAATACTTTTAATCTTCTTTTTCTTCATTAGCATTCTAGCTTGTCTATTACTCATAATTGAAATTTTATTTCAAATATTATTTTTATATGTTGGTGATACTGTCCATCAAACTAAAATTGCAGAAGTGTAAAACGGAAATAGCATGCAAGTGCCATGCAATGCAATGCCTTTCATTGCATAAAAATTGCATAATGTAAAACGGCCCTTACAGGCGAGGAAAGAAATCATTATTTGAACCAAATTGGGTTATTCAGTTTCCATCCCTGTTTCTTTCCATATTATGTTGTATTAAAAATAGCCATTTTGCATTCTAAATTATTGTGTTTTTTAATCATATTGGTTTTAGTTTTATAAATTTAGCGTGATCTTGTGTAGATTTAATTGATTCTGTTTGTCATATTTTTAAGACCATGGTGTCCAAGTGTTGTGTTCTTGCTTGTAATAATACCAGTAATATCGATGGGAAATACAGTAATTTTCGAGTAACCGGTTGTACTTATTTACAAATCACCGCCACAGACGAATAATACAGAAATGCGTCCCTGTGCATAAATACCAACAATTAAGTTTATCGCCACCATGCAGATTGAAACTTAACTACTTGCTATGGCGGGAAATTTAAAACAAGTGATGAGTGCCATCTGGCGGAAGAAATGCAACTAAATGCGTATTTAGCGGGAATTTCAAATGTATTGCTTGGAAATGTATACAAATTAGGTAAATATAAAATGTAATGTCCAGGGTGTAATCACTTTTAAGTACAGCATTGTTATTATGATTTTTTTAAATCTAGGGTCCGTAAGTAGTTTTAGGGGCTCTAGATTTAAATTTATACGCCACGCCAGGCTACAAGTATGTAACCTATGCTACATGTTTTATTTTTATTTGTTAATAATTTCTCTATTTGATCTGCTGTTTTTACGCTTTCGTAATTACTTCAACTGTATTTGTGAGTAAAAAGGTATGTATTTTTTGTCAAAATTAATTAAATATATTTTTCTATTCCTATAATTGCAGTGAAAACGTTTTTAAAATTTTTAGTAAAGCTTGTTGGTTTAAACTTATACCTTAGATAATTTAAACTTTTTCTTAATTGTATCTATAATAGTATTGATTTTCACGTTTTTGTAGCTTCATCATGTGGTGGATATATGTTCCTTGTTGCGTGCCTATTTGTGTTAATAGAACTGCCACCAGACACCGTTTTCCAAATCCTACTTAGGATATACAACGGTTCAATAATTGGCTGCGTATAATTGGCAACTCAAAATTAACCCATAGGTTAGAAATTAACCTTATTGAATCCTGTATAAGTATTTAGGAGTTACCGTGTCTGTCATGAACACTTCCAAGCGAAGGATATTTCATCAAACCAGTTTGTTTGTTCTGTTTGTAAATACATAAACTTTTTAAAAACACCTTTGTAGCTATACTACCATCTTACAATAAACAATTATAGGTAATCTTGTTTTATCACTAATGTTAAGTATGTATACATTACAGAGGTTAACTGTACTAAGCCCTATGAATTGAATTTTGAAGTAGCTTAAAATGATGAAAGGAAATCCTTGTAATTGCTTGTATTTTTATATTGTTGTATCCATGTTTAAAAAATTACTCTACAATTTTTAAGCATAGATACCGATAGATACCACTATATAAAAATACAAGCAATTATAACGATTTCCTTTCTTTAGTTTGAGCCATAGAGAAACAAAATATTTAGTTGTCTCTGGTTTGAGCTTCTACAAAATTCAATATTACATGAATCCATGCCATTTTGCTAGTAAGGTTTTTAACCATTTTGTTAGCATGGATGTAAACCTTAGTCAAGATTACATTATAGTGGTAATACAATCCAACAGATGGCGCATCAATAAAAAAACAAACCTTAGAATGGAAGTGGCTCATCTATGGTAACTTATCTAATCTATGGTAATATCATATTGTAATTCATTGAACACTGCTGTTGAGTACTTTACTTGTTTAGTTAAATACTGTACTTAGGGCCGTATTCTTCATATACATATAAGCTTGACTTACGATTTAAATGTAGTTTATACCGTTATTTTATATGCACCGCAGTGATAATAACATTTAAGCTCGTTTAATGTTAAGCGCCTAAGTTTGGTGGTTTAATCGGTACAAGTTAGGCTTAGATTGATGAGTATAACCTCACTTTTAACATTTTTGTTCTGTTTTGGGTTCTTTGACTATAATGAGCTCCGTTGTTTACACTAAGGGCCGGTATTATAGGTGCAGTTTAAAAGTTTGGTTTAACTAAACCATAATCTATAGTTTAAACTTATACGTGTTTTATAACTTCGGTTTAAGTAAACAATACAGCAAAGAATTCAACCTCCTATTTTCTTAGTGTTGCTATCTTCAGTGCAGTAGAAATGTGTTATGTCAAAAGTTAACTGTCTAAGGGCCGTTTGCACCGCTACCTGTTAGTTTATGGGTTAGCTAACCGACGGTTAAAGTTAAGTGCTGGTTTATGTGAAGAGTTATTGCACCGTAATGTATTTACGTCTCGGTTAACTAAACAACTGATGATTTGGTATTTAACTAGGATAACGGAATAACATTAATCCACTTTACAATGTGTGACATTTTAAATTGAGGTTTGTAAACTCCGTGATTTTATAGGAGCTGCGACTGACCGTGACAGCTCCGAACTCGGAGCTGTGACAAATATGCGTGATTTTTCGGAGCAGCTCTTTGAATAACCTGAAATTTATTTATCGCTTTGAAACGCTCATTTACCGTTGCTATAATCACGTTCCGTCATTTCTGGAATGAGCAGTACCGTTAGGGATTTACTAAGATGCATGATGATGGGATTCCAGGAAGAAGCTGCACGTAGGCATCACATGCACAGTATTATGTCGGTAGCATAGATTAGTAGGAGTCGTTAGTCACGTCGCGTTCATTGTTGGATAAGATTTTCATTTATGTTGTCTCTGTTTGTGAATTAGTTCAGTTATTAGTTGTAGTTGTACCTAAGTAGTTGGAAATTTATTTATAATATTCAATATTCAGCATAAACCTTAATTATAATATTCGTTCATAGTTTCTACGCATTTTTTCAAAATAGTATTACGAATAACATGTCCACAAAAAATAAAAAATCAATATTATGGAATTTCTACGAGGTGACTTCGGATCAAAAAGCAACTTGTATGTTATGTAAACAAATAATTAGTTACAAAACTTCCACCAGCAATTTAAAACGGCATTTGGAAAGAAAACATCCTTTAGTACACATAGAAAAGAACTACAAAATAAAAAGGATACTAATAAATTATTAGAACCTTCGACCAGCAGTAATATTCTCTCACAGTCCGTACCAGAACAATTAGTAATAACTAAAAATGAAACTGCTAATAAAACAGTAAAACAAACAACGTTGACTTATATGCGGAAAACTATACCATTACGAGAGAGAATTAAACTTAATAATTCTTTAATGGATTTATTTGTTAAAGATTTTCAACCATTTAGTGTAGTAGAGGACGAAGGATTTCGAAAGTTTATAAAGTGTTTAAATCGAGCTTACGAACTTCCTAATAAGAAAACAATAACACATTCATTGTTACCAGCATTATATGATAAAACCATTAGAAATGTTCAAGAAGAAGCAACGACAATTAAATCTGTTACAGTGACCACAGATTGTTGGACTTCTATGAATATGGAGAGCTACATGGCCGTTACAGTGCACTACATAAATGAAAACTTTGACATGAAATCTATTTTGTTAGAATGTATTCATATCCCACAATCTCATACAAGTGAAAATTTAGCCACAGAATTAAAAAAAGTTATGACCGCATGGGGATTAGAAAGCAAAGTTTTACTAGCAATTTCGGATAATGCTGCCAATATCAAGAAGGCTATAAAAGATGTTTTAAAGTGGAGATTTTTTGGTTGTTATGCCCACACATTAAATTTATTAGCACAAGATTCTCTACATGTCATTGACGATTTGATTCAGAAATTAAGAAAACTTATTTCTCACTTTAAGCGCAGCACTACTGCTACAGCCAAATTATTAGAAGTTCAGAAGCAGCAAGGCAGTGTGATACCAAAAAAGTTATTACAAGATGTACCGACACGCTGGAATTCGTCCTTCTATATGATAGAACGATTACTAGAGTTAGAAGATGCTGTTAGAGCATCAATGGCATTAATAAATGACAAGAACCTCCCATTTCTATTTGTAGAAGAGTGGCAATTGCTACATGAAATTATGATCATTCTTGCCCCTTTGGAGAAGTTAACAAAAATTATTAGCGGACAAAATTACGTGACGCTTTCTTCAATAGTAGTACTCTCAAGAGGTTTAGAAGAAACTTATAACAACATGATTGCTGGAGATTTTGAATCAAAAGATTCAGCAGTAGAACTAAAGTTTGAGTTATCTAAGGCAATGGCTCAAAAACTTAAAAAAGGAATTAAAGAGCGTTTCTGTGATTTGGAAGCTAGTAAAACATTAATTATTTCAACATTCTTAGATCCTCGCTTTAAACAATTAGGTTTTTCGGACGAAAGCACGGCAGATCGTGTTAAAAAACTAGTAACGAACTTAGTATGTAACTTGATTAATATTGAAAAAGAGAACCAGGTCAGTGGCACATCAAAATCATCAAATAGCCAAAGCGTAGATAGACTAGATGTAGCTCCGTTAAGCAATAGTCCTGAAAGGAATCAACCATTGTCAATTTGGTCACATTTTGATAAAAAAGCAAAAGACTTTCAACCTAGTGGTACATCTACATCCAGAGCTATTGTGGAGGTTCAGAGGTATTTGAAGGATAGTCTATTAGCTAGACAGGAAGATCCACTTACTTGGTGGCGTGAACACAAGTACAACTATCCGTATTTGTCACAAGTGGCTATTAGACAATTAGGTACCGTAGCAACGTCAGTGCCTTGCGAAAGAATTTTCTCAAAAACAGGGCAATTGATAAATGTACGAAGATCTAGACTAAATGCGAGCAAAATACAAAAAATTATGTTTATTCATTCAAACTACAAATATTAATGTTTTAATTTTTTGATAATCGTCTTTTTGAAACACTTATTTTGTCAATTCGTATTAATAAAACTGTATTTTTTTGTAGTTTCTAGAAATTGAGGATTTTCTTTAAGTTGTATTGGAAGTAAGCTGCAATTTAAAACGTTCTTTGTAATAATCAATAAAAATAGAATGTAATTTAGTGGTTTCAACTTTGTACAACATATAATGAATGAAGAAAAATAACTATATTATTTTACTTCAAATAATCGGTTCTCTCATAACTCCTTATATTTTGTCCAATACTCGAATTTTAAGATTTTTATTAAATTCCAAGCAATAAGTGATTCCCATTCGCTCCGATTTCATTTTGTTTAACAACAGTTCCGAATTATCACCGTGATTTCTGAATTTAAGGAACTGACAGCTCCGGTTCCGGAGCTGTGACAAAATCACGGACAGTGAAATCACACCAAACCTCTAATTTTAAAATGCTACTGTTTTTTTGCATGACAAGTCAACCATCGCGCGTGTGTGCTTGGACAATTATATTAAATAAAGTTTGCTATTTTTCAATCATTTAAATAATGAGTATTGCAAAAAAAAGAATTCGTACGCCAAATTTCACACTTGAAGATAAAATGAAAGTACTGAGAATAATAGCTCGTTATAAATCAATTATTGAATGTAAAAAAACCGATTCCGTGATGTGGAGAGAAAAAGAAGAAGCTTGGATGACTGTTACCAATGGGTATAATGCATCATCCACAATAAAGCGGTCCACCGATAGTATAAAGAGCTTCTATGAAAACCAAAAGCGACTTTGTCATAAGAGGGCAGCTATTGAAAAAGAAAATCTATGTGGAACTGGAGGGGGGGGCCCAGTACGACCCCAACAATGGACCCGCTATTTGACCTTATTATGTCCATCATCAACAAAAAGACAATTTTAGGTTTAAGCCCTCCATATGGTGGTGATGCACAAATCGAACACAAAAAACTTGTTGACAGAGAATACGTTTAGTTCGGAGGTTAATTCTGTCACCAAAGTATTTATTTATTTATTTATCAATACAATGCTGTTGCCAGCGGTGGTAGCAATATAATTACAATTATAAAACAAACCAAGAAATACTAATCTAACAGGTTAATAAACTGGGCTTTTGTTTCAGGGAAAGGGTCAAAGACACACTGAGGCAGCACATTCCACACTACGATACCCCTGCCAACTGGGGAGTTTGCACCAAAGGAGCTTGCAAATTTCGGACGTTGGATCTTACACCAATGGTCATTATGTGAGATGTAGTTGGCCACACGTAGACGGTTATCGATCTCCGTTAAGGAGGGCAATTTAGTTATGGCTTCGTAAATCAAAATTAGTAGTCTTCGGTTACGTCGTAAAACCAACGGCTCCCACTCTAAGAATTGTAAGAGTGCTGTGCAACTAACTGCATAGTCGTAAGTATTCAGCACCTGCCGAGCCGCTCTACGTTGAACCGCCTCAAGGGCTAAGGCAAGAAACTTAGCTGGCGGACTACAAACTGATGCGTAGTACTCCAACGTAGGACGTACAAAACTAATGTATGCGTGTCGCTTCGTCTCATAGGAAGCACCACGAAGACAGTACTTGAGAAAGTTTAGCTGCTTATTGGCTTTAGGAATAGCATAAAGAACATGCTCATTCCACTTCAGGTTTTGGTTGATAATAACACCCAGATATCTACAACTGTCTGTTGGAGTGAGGGTAGTTAGACTCAGTCTGTAGGAGTAGGAAGATGTAGTTGAGCCGAATGCAACCCAGACTGTCTTGGTACAATTAATGAGCATCCCATTTGCTTCTGTCCAAGCTGTGAGGTGGGCCAGGTCTTTTTGCAGAACATTACAATCTTCTTTAGTCTTGATTGCCCTATAGAGGACAATGTCATCAGCAAAGAGTCTAATAGTGGATGATATGTTATTTACAATGGTGTTAATGAAGATCAAAAATAGAGTTGGGCCAAGTACCGAACCTTGCGGCACCCCTGAAGTAACTTCAACTGGTTTGGATAAAGAATCTCCAATCTTGACCTGTTGCGTGCGACCGGATAAAAAAATCTTTAACCAGGACAGTACTCGCCAGTCAAGACCAATTTTAAACAAGCGCTCTACAAGAAGTTTGTGGAGCACAGTGTCAAATGCCTTAGCCATCTCGTTAAAAATAGCATCAACGGGTATTCCGATGATCAGCTATGTCTTGTACAAAGCAGGCCAGAGCAGCCTCACAGGAGTACTGTGGCCTGAAGTCAAATTGGAATGGGCTTAAGAAATTAGTAGAAATTAGGATACGCATTATATAGCGGTTTAGGATCCTCTCGAATACACGACAGATAACACATGTTAGGCTAATGGGCCTATAGTTACCTGGCTGAGATTTAGACCCTTTTTTTTATGAATAGGCACCACGTACGCTTTGCGCCATTCAAGCGGTATATCACAGTTGTTAATGCACATATTAAATAGCATAGTTAAGTACGGCACGATGGAGTTGCCACAAACACGAATCAGCCGACCTGAGATGCCATCAGGACCACAGGAGCCTGCCGTAACTTTTCGTAAAACGTTGAGGACATCGCTGTCGTCGAACTCAAATGGGGCGGCGGCCGGTACAGGATCCAATACTGCCATGCCAATACTCATTTGGGGAGCATCTGTATATGCTGATTTAAAAGTGTCACTAAAGACAGCTAAAGCTTCAGTTGAAGTGCCTGGAAGCCCATGACAGGATCTGGGTTTCCTTAAAACATTGACGTATTTATAGAATACATTCCAATTGCCAGGTTTGCTGTCCTTAACGAGAGAAGACATGAAATGGTGTAGAACTGCAAGCTTTGCACAGTGAAGTTTCCTGGATAGTGCGAGAAAACGTGTCCTATGAAGCTGTGATAGTTTGCGATTGGTGTAAGCACGACGACAAGCTTTCCTTAATTGCCTGACCTCGTTGTTGTAATAAATGGGGTCAGGGTTGGAGGATAATTCTTTGGACGGCACATACACATCACGAGCAGCTAGTAATAGGTATTTAAGCGACTCCCAGTAATCATTGACAGAGCCAGCTTGGTTAATCCACCATAGATAACGGCTCGAAAGAAACTTGCGAAGATCCATAACCCTGGTATTCTTATAATAAAACACCTTTTTATGCATAACCTGCGATGAAATGTACTGGTTCAAGACAATGTGGACTGGAAGATGGTCACTAAACGGGTCGAGGGCAGTGCAGGTGGACCAGTCCACAATAGAGTTAACCAGGACAACATCTAAGATATGCTCGCCTCTGGTAGCACAATCTACAATTTGTTGAAGATCCTCAGAAAGTAGTTGATTAATGAGATGTTGAACATAAGAACGAGAGGGTCTAATGGACCAAGTCACGTTAGGCAGGTTGAGATCACCACCCACCACTATCCCAACGGGAGTACCAGAACTACTGTTTGCCTGCGCTATTAAAGCTCTGAGCCGGGCAAGAATATCTATGGAAGTATACTGCGGTCTATAGACTGCAAAAACACACAAGAGCTTGTCATTAAGGTGGATATTAACTGAGACAATTTCGTACAGTTCATCATTAGTATGTAGAAATGATGGCAATCTCTTGTGTACAGCAATAAGGACTCCGCCACCCCTTGAAGGCCGATCACGCCTATAGATACGGTATGAGTCCGGTAAAATTAATAAGTCACTTACATCATCGGTGAGCCAGGTTTCGGATGTTATGATGATATCCGCACAATAACTTTCGCATAACGTGTTGAAAGCAGTTAGTTTATTAACTAAACTACGACAGTTAACGATTATGATGCTCACTTCCTTGTTTACGTTGCTATCTTGTTCAGCACTGTGCACTCGCCTAAAAAATCATTCTGACTGGTGTTATTGGCGTTTCTGTCCTTAGGAGGTTTAAAGACAAATTCTCTGACCTGAACATTTGAAGGCCAGTACTGCGGGTTCATAAGACGTTCCTTAACGTTTACTGGTATACCCAATTTGTAAGAACTAAAATACTTAGACGTGCTGACACGATAACAGACTGCATCAGAAGAATCAGTATTCAAAAACCTAAGGACGTCTACAGGATCCTGGGGGCTTCCACCCGCCTTATGCGCAACCCTACTAAGGTGAATCCACGTTCGCCGCTGCACACCATGAAGATTGTCTGCATTGTCAGCGGCATCAGAAGTCGCTGTGCCGACAATGACTTTAGGCTGCTTCTTTTTACGGGCCACCGTGGACCACTCGTTCGGCACATGATGTGCGGGTTTAGAAGTAGCAACCTTATTACCAGTATGTGCTGGAGTTAAAGTATCATTAAGCATCTGGGAAGTAGCATTTGCTATAGCAGTATTGTCAAGAGTTTCTTACAGAATCAGCAGGCTCCTGGGAGTCAGTAGGCAATTTAACAATTGAACAAGCATTAGCATAATTAACCTCTTGATAAAGAGGAGTCAGCTTACTTTGATTAATAGTGATTGCCTTGGCAACACCTGTGTTTGTGTTGTGATGATTACTTATCACAGCATGTGGAATATTATCATGTTTGTTAGATACTGGTATATTATTTATAATACCACTTTTAGGATCCTGAGAAATGTGTACATTGTTTGACAGTAACCTGATTAGATCTATATTACTACACTTAAGTGCATCAATTTCAGCTTGAAGATCAGATAATTGCAAGTGTAATTTAGCAATTTCATTAACCAAAGCACATGTTTCCAATTTAACTCCTTGCCTTACAATGAAGAGAAATTCAGGATTTTTAAAGAAATCAATTACAGTTGCAGGCAGGTTTGATTTCTCAACATCCAGTGCTTGTACACTTGCTGAATTTTTACTTGAGGACTCTGAAGACAGTTGTAAAGGTTCAAAGTTGGCCTTCAGACAGCAATCACAAAGGTAGGATTTAATACCATCCTCAGTAGCAAAAACCTGGCCCTTTCTATCACTGCATGACTGGTGAGCTCTTTCACCACATTTAGCACACTGCACAAACTTATTAACCACATTTTTTTTGCAATACACACAAAATTTCTGAGGAGCAAGTTGGCTGACATCAGCACTTCCAGCCATCTTGGATTGATAAACTAAATTCTGCTTAATTGTAGAGACTAGAAAGTGCCGAGCTGGAATTTAACCAGGTTTTAGATGAAGAGTTGCAAATCCAAACAGAAATTGAGCAGACGTCGGCTACTTGCAATGATCATATGTCGGTTACTTGCAATGATCATAATTACAGTGATGATGTGAGCACGTTTATAATAGCTTTACATTAATGTACATATTTTCTATTGCAGGCACATGCAACAGACTGGTCTACATACACTCCACGTGACTTAACCCGGGAGTGGTCGCTATATGAGTGAAAGTCTCACATATTTATTGTATTGTTCATTGTTCTTACGCTAAAGCAGGTAGATACTTGCCGCCCCTCCATATCCTCTACCAGACTGTTAACTAAAGCTATTCGGGTCCAGCAACCTGATCCAGCGTCCAGTATTTTTGTAGCAGTCCTTGTAATAAGAGCACGTATTCAAAGTGTGATTTTCTCTCGTCGCGCGACCATCTGTGATAGTGTTATTTGCCAGTTGCGTGAAACCGTTTTATAACGTGAACATTTCTAAAGTATTATTATTTTTAATTTATTTTATCATAGCGTATTATTCAAAACATTTGATTAGTTTTAGTGATTTAGATTAGTAGTTACCTCGGTAGTTCCCGCACTTAACTTTTCCTAATTTGTGACATTTGACTAATTCTCTGAAAAGTTTGTGATATTTTTGTTATTTTTTTGTCTTGTTTTTGGTGATAAATCGATAAATATGAGTCGTGGAATCAGAATGGTACAGCTAGCTCTTCTAAAATTAGAGCAAGAGAAATATAAAGGTGAATTGCAATAATAACAAATTTATATTACAAAGATAATTTTTAGAGTCTCAACAGAGCGAACTAACTGCTTTGAACGAAAATGATCGCGCTGATGACCCAGAGAGCGATGCACGGAGTGAGTGTAGTTCCCATAATACAAACTCGGAACAATCAGACAGTTCTGATGTATCAGATGTTGTTCTTCCTTTTCAAAATGTGCCACTGTTTCTCGGTAAAGATAGAGTAACCCAATGGTAACACATGCCTGTTGTTTCTGGTCGTGCTAGAAAACGCAATATAGTACTACATCTTCCTAGTGTCAAAAAGATTGCGCGTAATGCAAAATCTCCATTAGAATGTTGGGAGCTTTTTTTCCCACAGGCATGTATAGAAAAACTAGTAAGATACACAAACATTTACCTAAGAAAAATGAAAGAGAAATATGTTCGTGAAAGAGATTGTTTAGAAACATGTATCGAAGAAATGAGGGCACTAATAGGTTTGCTTTATTTGGCTGGAGTAAAAAAGAATTCTCACCTCAACGTGGAAGAAATGTGGAGTGATGATGGCACTGCTCCGCCATGTTTTCGTGCAACCATGTCCTACAAAAGATTTTATTTGCTTTTGCGTGAATTGCGATTTGATATCGAAGATAGATCACAACGCAGAGTAACTGACAATTTGGCACCTATAAGAGAAGAGTTTGAAGAATTTGTAGAAAGGTGTAAAAACAATTACCAACCAGGGGAATATGTAACGGTCGATGAAATGCTGGAGGGATTTAGAGGGCGATGTAAGTTTCGACAGTACATAGCTAATAAGCCTGCAAAGTATGGCATAAAAATTTATGCTCTTGTTGATGCACGAACTTTCTACACTTCAAATTTGGAAATATATGCCGGAAAACAGTCAATTGGACCATACAGACTAGATAACAGTACTTTTAGTGTCGTAAAAAGAATCACAGCATCGATTTTAAATTCAGGCCGAAATGTTACAATGGACAATTATTTTTCATCAATACCCTTAGCGAAAGATCTACGAAATCATAAGATAACTATGGTAGGCACTTTACGTAAAAATAAAAAAGAAATTCTACCGGCACTTGTTAACATAAAAGACAGAGCACCTCGTAGTAGCATGTTTGCTTTTTCAAAAGACATTCTGCTTGTCTCTTATGTTCCAAGAAAAAGCAAGAATGTACTTCTACTGTCTACTATGCACGATGATGACCAAATCGATATACAAACTGGAGACCAGAAAAAACCTGAAGTAATCAGCTTTTATAACCTAACGAAAGGTGCTGTAGACGTGGTAGATGAAATGAAAAGTTTGTATTCAGTTGCAGATGGCCACTGACTGTATTCTTTTCAATGTTAAACGTGGGTGGCATTAACAGCTACATAATACATAAATTCAACAATGAAAATCATATCAAAGACCGCCGCATTTTTCTGAAGAACTTGGCATTTTCATTGATGCAACCACACCTTGTACAACGTACAGCAATTCCAAACCTACCATTGACACTTCGTACATCGATAGCCAAGTTAGCAGATGTGCAGACTGAAACTCCAGCTCAAGCTGAAGATATGAAGCCACATTATTGTTATCTTTGCCCTCGTCGTAAAGGTAGAAGAACAAAGAAAAATTGTAATTCATGCCAAAAGCCCATTTGCCCCGAACACACAATTTACAACTGCCTGAATTGTTCAGAAAATTGTGATTAATGCATATTTTTATTTTTTATCATTTATAACTGCATTTTTATGTATTATTGTATAATATAGTATTTGTTCATTTTTTATTTTACAATCGATATATAACCAAAAGCGTATTTTCTAGAAAAATCACCAAATCTAGATAGACTGAATACTTGTACATGACTTAATTCAAAGATATATGCGTTGTGAGACAAAGTCTCTCGCGTGACCAATGGAGTAAAAAATGTTCTAGCGACCACTCCCGGGTTAAGAAAGCCTATACACAAAAAACTTACAAATCCTTATAATGTTAATGCCACCCAGTCTACATCTAATAGTTTAAATAGTTTAAATGTGTTTATTTTGTCTATGTACATATATAAAATTAAATTACAGTTGTGAAAAGTATTCTTGAATAAGTTGAGATCTTGTTATTTCTCCAGCATGAATTTGTAGAAAATTAGGTGCAATATCTGGTACTTGACCATTGTCGTTAAGTTGCTGCAAAACATGTTCATTGAGTTCTTTAGGCAAAGGTGGTGGCTGATGGTCTCCCATTTCTAAAGCAATACTAAAAGTACTAGCAGCTTATAACTTTAACAATAAGTAAGGTGTTGTTGTTAGTATTAAAATATATTTTAGTCATTGTTTTACAGCCTACTAATGTACTATCTGAAAATAACTTGAGTACATCACCAAAGCCTGTTTTAAAGAAAGCTTGGTCGAACCGTAGAAGACCTTCATTGAGTGCCACTGTAAGTGTTTCAAAAAAATATGAAGATTTATGCGAGGTCAAAAAACAATTGGCAGAAACACAACTCCGAATATATACTAGATTAGAAGAATTTTGCATTCAAGCAACTCAAATGGAGCTAGAGGAGAGAAAGATTAATAGTATTAGATCACAGGAACTTTTTGAATTGGATCTTTCAATAAAGCGAGCACAGTTACAACATCTTAACAAATAATATTTAAATTTTCATTATTTGTATACATTTTTATTAGTGCATTATAAAGACACAAATTACTCTATGTATTTTAAATGTGTTTATTTTGTCTATGTACATATATAAAATTAAATTACAGTTGTGAAAAGTATTCTTGAATAAGTTGAGATCTTGTTATTTCTCCAGCATGAATTTGTAGAAAATTAGGTGCAATATCTGGTACTTGACCATTGTCGATAAGTTGCTGCAAAACATGTTCATTGAGTTCTTCAGGCAAAGGTGGTGGCTGATGGTCTCCCATTTCTAAAGCAATACTAAAAGTACTAGCAGCTTATAACTTTAACAATAACAACAAATCATTATCATTATTCTCAAGTAATGAATATGAGTTTAAAAAGATATTGCAAAAATTAATTAGCCATTAATATTCATAACCACAAATACACATACACACACATACATACGTATGCGCGCACACACTACACATGCATACATAACAATAATTTAATATGCATCATTCATATGGTTTTGTACTACATTATTTTAGTATGTATATCACATTAAATTTAGTGAAATATGTAACTAGGGCTTGCCCTGTATATTTCAATTTCAATAAATAAATAAATATTATTATACCCAAAACTGTATCTGTTTTGAGACGACAGCCATATGCTAAAATAGGAAACCTCCTTTTTAGGACACCAAAGCAACGTTCTATGCAATTTCTAGTTCTAATTAAGCTTTCATTATATAACTGTTCTCGCTGTGTGACTGGATTTAATAATGGTGTCATTAGATAGGACAAGCAGGGATATCCACTATCGGCTAATTGACATTCAAATAATAAATATTAATTAAATACTTTTAAACCTACCTATGAGTAAACAATTTGGGTATATATTATTTTCAAATTCATTTTTCAGTGCCGAATGGTTAAATATGTTCGAGTCATGGACAGATCCGGGCCAACCAGCAACCAAATTTAAAATCTTCAATCTTGAATCACATATAGCTTGAGTGTTGATTGAAAAGTATTGCTTTCGATTTCTATATATTTCAGCATCCTCTCCACCTTAAAAATATATATAACAATAGAAAACACCATATTATGTAATAATACCAGGTGATTGCAATTTAACGTGAGTACAATCAAGTACACCAATTACTCGTGGAAAAGAAGCAACGTCATAAAATTTCTGTTGTGTTAAACGTAAGTCATCTTGGTGTTCTGGAAATTTAATGTAACGTGGGTATAAATTAGCAATAGCATCAGTAACTCTTCGTACAATTCTTGAAACAGTTGATATATGCATTCCGCCAAAATCTGCAATCGATTGAAGGTGACCTCCTGTAGAATAAAGGCGTAAGGTCATCAATAACTGATTTATGGGCGAAACACAACTGTTTCTGTAAGATAAATTGTCATTAATTATGCATTGTCAAACAGTACTTAGCTATTGTACTTACAAATCATAGGGATACTCCAGACGATGATCAATTAAAGCTAACACATGCAATGCAGCTTCTCGAGATAGTCTAAATCTCCGCCGAAAGGCAACATCATCAAGCGTATTAATATAATCGTTCCTCTCATAAATTTGGCGAGGAATACCAAATTCGATTATTTCTATATCATCACCTTCCTCGATGTCAATAAAATCCATTGTAAAAAAATGGTCCAATTAATTCAATTACTAAACAAATAATATTCAGTTTTTGAAGTGTATAAAGGAGAAAAACAAATAATAACATTGACACGTTGTAGGTTATGTTCCTCTGTTTAATTCCTAAACCAGCACCTTTTCCGCCGATTAGTTTAACCAATGATTAAATTAATTAACCGGCAGGTTGGACTATGGTGCAACAACTTTGACATGTATAGGTTACTTTAACCGCTGGTTAGAATTTAACGGACAGCAGTGCAAATGGCCCTAAAAAGTTGGATTATCCCGCTTCCCGTTATTGATGGTGTATTGTACTGTTGTGCAATTTGTAATTAATTACTGTGGTGTAGTAATAATGGAAGTGGAAAATAAACGTACAGCGAATTTTACTAGTGGTGAAAAAAATATTATCTTATCTTTGGTTAAAAAGTATAAAAGCATTGTAGAATGCAAGAAAACCAATGCACTTACATGGAAACAAAAGCAAAACTGCTGGGAAAAGATTGCTGAAGAATTTAAGTCTTTAAACGGCAGTATGAGAACTGCAAAGGCAATTCACTGCAAATATGATAATATAAAAAAAATTTAAAAAGAATTTTGCTGTGGAAAAGCAAGAAATGTATAAAACTGGAGGAGGTACAGCTACTACAGTTGTAACAACCACTGATTTGGACATAAAACAAATTCTTGGTTCGAATATAGATGGTCTGGACAGTCAATTCGACAGTGATCATAGGTTAAATAAAATTAGAATAGATATGCCACCTTCTGCATAACAACTGTTGACAAGTTAGCGCCAACTATTGAAATGTGATAAAACTAAACGACGTTAAAATCTGTTACCAAGGTTTGCGACTTCTCTGTTCAAAAGGTTGAGAACCAGACTCTAAAGATTTTAAATAAAACTAAAAATTCCAATTATAAAAAATAATTCTGTCTGGTATCAGGTAAGCGTTCTACAAGCATAATAGATAAAAATAAATTTGTTCATTGTTTTATATAGAGAACAATAAACAAATTAGGTCGTTTTTGTCTACTATATAGGTACTTGTACAACACTTACCTGATTCCAGGCAAAATTATTTTCTATAAGCTAGAAGACCACGTCTCGGACAGCCAACTTCTTCATCAATATTGGCTGCAGTACTTCCTTTGAAAATCTGCTGATGTTGTAGTCAGTAATTGGC
Organism: Platerodrilus igneus; assembly: GCA_036346225.1. NCBI lineage: Eukaryota > Metazoa > Arthropoda > Insecta > Coleoptera > Lycidae > Platerodrilus > Platerodrilus igneus. The sequence goes on along the minus strand of JARFIW010001730.1, from coordinate 6,739,282 downwards.
GATGTGCATTATTTTTCACCCTGGATGAATTCAATTTTTTATTAAATCAGAAACTACATATACATTATATAGGTACATAATCTACAATTAATATAAATAAAATATAAGATTGGAATTTGATTCTAACAAATAAATAGATGTATATAAATTAGGTAATTCCAAATTTATTTTTGATTATACACAATTAATACCTATAGGTACATCAATTCTATATCATTTATTTATGAGTGTCTCAACAAAATACGTTATTCGAAGTACTAATTCTAACAGTAACAATTAAAAAATGCACAGTTCCCAAGATATTCTTAAATTTATAGGGAGAGTATAAAGTTTCGGAAGAATTTGTAATGTTTAGTAAATACAATCCTTTAGTTGTTATAGAAACTAGTAACACCCCACTTTCAAAAAATTTATGTATATACAATATCAAAGAAGTGCATTTTCCATATTTGTCATAAAAATACTAATTACAGAATACTTAGGATTAATACATTAAATTTAACATACCAACAATTATTTACATGTTTACAAGCATTTAAGTGGAAGTATACATATTAGAGAGAACTTTTAAGGAAATGCAAAATGTCTATACTGTTTCAGGTAGATCGTTCACATTTTTTTGCGCTTGAAATAATGGAGCTCAACACAGTAAATTTGTTCTATGCCTTGGTGAAGCAAATGTGGGAGAGTTACAGATGATCTAATTGAGGAATATTGGTATATTCATTTGTAGTAACGACCAATCAATTTTCATCAAATCTTCATATAGATCCCTATTTGTTTCTTAAAATTGCAGTTAGAAGAATTATCAGTAACCAGGCATATAGTGTTATTTTTAGTATCAAGATCTATCTCTAAATCTGGATGATAACTGTCTTCTGGTAGAATTAGTATCTCAGTAGCTCTACTCACATAACAATTTAAAGATAAAAAAATTAGTTACAGAAACCTGCCATCACAATTCGGTACCGTGTTATACTGAACAAGATTTAAAAAGTTTTGAAAATGTATTAACATCTGGATTTTGTTTGAGCTAGTTGTGGTTTTATATTCCGATATATTAAAATCACCTAAAATTAAGGAAGCAGTAGTATGCAGAAAATCCATAGATTCAAGCGCATCAAATAATGTTACATAGTCCTGTACAGTAGCTCTAGGTGAAACATACTTGTACATAACAATGATACAATAAAAACAAAATTGCAATCCTATCTTTAGCTTAGTTAATAAGATATCATTGTTCAGAATATTATTAAATAGCAGATTAATTGTAAGTAATAGGTACTTGAATACATTTAGTAGCAGCAAGTAGAACATCTCCTCCCTTTTCAGTATTCATAAACATGATCACGATCTATACGTGCAACATTGTATAAATTACTATCAAATAACTCAGTCATAAAATGTTTTGTTGAGTCAAGTTTCAGTAAAGCAAATGACATCGTAATGCATGTTGTTAGAAAAAATGTGTACCTCTTCCCAATAAACTGACAATTTTGGTAATAAACATGTATAGATTTGCTATATTTTGGTAGCATATTACAGTTCGTAGATCTATGCATGTTAGAAATACTATGCCTGTATAGTTTGATCACCAAAGCGAATAGAAAAAAAGATGTAAAAAGTAGAAGGCCCAAAGAAGGAAGGCCTTGGGATGCTGAGCGTGATACTAAACCGATAGCACTGGATATTACAAAACAGACTACTGGAACCCTATGTCTGAAACATAGCGTTGTTTAGTTGCCTGCTTCTTAAACTTCGTTTTATTCCTATTAATATCTGCAGCTTGCTTATATAAACTGCAACTACTGCTAGATATTCTGCTATCCTTACCAGTAATTAGAGCATTAATTGCTTTACAGAAATTAAAAATACGTAAATTAATTACAAAACTAATAATAAAATCGATTATTGAATCCTTATGAACACAAACAAAACTAAAAGAGACATAATGTTTTACATACTTAGAAATAAGGTGACGAACATTTTTGTCTAATGCAAAATTTGAAAGTATAAATTTTGTTATATTATATGTTTATGTTTTATATATGCACGAGACAAAAAAATCATTACAATAGTAAAGACTAAAATGCTGTTCATTTAGTTCTTTAGCCATTGTTAAAGAAGTAAAACTTGTGTTGTCCTTATTGTTCTTTAACATATGAGTTTTACAAAACTCACAAGGAAATTTTTTAATAACAGTTTTCACTATAAAGCCTGCTACATACCCCATAGCAACTTTACGTATAGGTCTTTCCAACACCCCACTATCCATAGTAGCTAGTCCCCTATGAATTACTGAATTTTGCAAACCACTATTATGATTAGAATCCTTTGTCAACATTTTTACAAAAAAGAAATTTTTAAGTTGCATCAATGATGACTCAAAGGTTTCTTCACAATTTGCCCCTACCGAGCAAACTCCAGCAACATTTCGCACTAACAGTGCTTGATAGGAGTCTCTAAACTGTTCACACGTTGGACTATTGTGTCGTCCCCTATGCTGTCTTATTTGACCAAAGTAATTTTCTAATGGGTCCTGATTAAAGGATCTCGCAAAAAAATATATAACACCATTGGAAAATATTATAACAGCTAGGTCAATAAATCCATCAAGAGTACGAATAAAATTTTTAAAGATGGTGGCACACTAATTTTATTTGTGCCCTGTACATGGAAACACATTTGAAGTAGATTGGCCTTTGACTTCTTCCAAAATTCGATATGTTGCGAATGTTTGGTAACTGCTCCAGTAAGTGGCTTTTCGGGCTTACATTTAAATGTCCCACCATTCAAACTATCAAATAGTGTGTCCAAAAATTTAACTACTTTAGCTGTTTCTTGTGCACGTTTGTCCAATTTATGTTTTCCCATAACATCAGTTTCACCTACAAATATAAACATATAGTATGCTCATCGTACAAGTATAATTTTTATATAACATAACATACTAAAAATTCAAACAACACAGTGTTTTGGTGCTTTGATATATTAATTATAGTAATAATTACCATTTCGAGCCATGACATTCATCGTTGCGGCCATTGAATGATTAACTACTTGTGTAGCAAGTGAAACCTTCATCTTTTTAATTTTTCCATTAACCACATGACAGTCAGTTATTTTTGGCAGGCAACGTATATCACCACTGCATGCATCAATAAAATAAGTGTTCACAATATCTTTCCATTTTGCTGTTAAAATGCCATCATTCGACTTCCAAATTAAGTCTTTTGTTAACAAATTATTACGAAGACCTTTAACTAAATGAGGGACATCATAAAGGGGAATAATTTCAGTCATTAATAATTATTCGACGCTATGGAACCGAATTCTTTTTTAAATATATTGCTCGTGCATCTAACACCATTCTCTCTATGGCTGATCTGTTGGTTGGGCATTGATCACATATGGTAGCCAGTACTTTCAATCCTAAAAGATTACTTGATAAGAAATTTATATGATCTAAGAGATGTTTTAATAAAATTAGGTGTTCCTATCCAACGTCGTATCTGAGGGGGGGTTATGAGGGTTCAAACCCCTCCGAAATAATAATGCCGCTTGCCTTCTAAATGTTATCGGCCTTGTATATATCCCTAGGAAAGTAGGAAGTGTTTTATCAGTTCTAGTATCTACTTTCCTTTAAATATTTTATTTTTCAGAATATGTTAAGACTAAGGACTGCCATATACTTTTTTAAAAAATTTATTTGTTTTCCCCATAAACAAAGTGCTTTTAATTTTTGTTCGAATTCAATAAAATTTGTTGCTAAATAATTTGTCTGATTTTTTAAACCCCCACCAAAATGTTTATCCAGATACGGCCTTGTTCCTATCAATATTTATTAATGATGTGTATTTTATACGAATAAGTCTTGACCAAACTTTTTACCTGCATCGTGTAATTCCTTAATCACTGATGTAAGCAAGTCTTTAATAGCATGAGATGTTGATGTAGATTTACAAAAGGTATAGCAAATGGTTTGTTTCCATTTTCTAGTAACACCTCTTGCCATAAACACCAGAGCATGATCTACAATTTGACCATCTTTATGCTTTTGGTATGAAACATGCGGCATTAGAGAAATTTCATCAAAGAGAACCATACACAACTTTTCTCTTGGTTTGAAGTGCTGTATTGAATTTTTCAAATTTTTTATCACAAACGAATTAATGCCATCAGTAACTGGTATCTTATGCAATAAACGTGATAAAGTTCTTTTCGAAGGGAGTTTAAACCATTTAGCTAAGAAGCGATAACCAGGACCAGATGTTTTATATAGAGCTAAATACATCACCTTCTCTTCTAATGTAAATCTCGTATCCCTAGACTTTGTCACTTTGCGACTCAACTGCTGAATACAAAAATTAAATGCCTCTGTATGTAATGCGCTATTAGAAGAATAGAAAAAATGACGCTGTTTTTTTGCCAATTGTAGCCGCTTTCTAAAAGAAATGTTTCTCTTGTGATAAACAGCTATTGAATTTTTCAAATTTTTAGCACCCCTATACAAAGTTTTAGCCTTGGGCGTTAAGGTTATAGCTCGGGAAACATTCACAGAACGTAAAAGGCTGTCAGTAGCACCTGAAAATACATAACATTATATTCACCCAAATTATAGCAAACACTAGTAGAAGTACCACTCTTAGCTCGTGTTGGAGTTGAAGGTGTCTCCTCTACATATGCATATGTGTGATCAGCTATAAATTAAAAAAATATCAGTATTGCAGATTAATCACATTTCATGAAGTTGAAAATAAACAAGTAGAAATTTCTCATAAACTGCCACACATTTTCCACATAAATTAGAAACGGAACCAGTAAGTTATCAAAAAAGATCCTATTGAAATAGCCAAAGCTGTTTCAGTAAACTACTAACACTAGTACAATTTTATGATTCTTGTTCTCAGTTATCATTATAGATTTACAAGATTTTATAATTGCGTATGTGTGAATTTATGGGCAAATAGAAATTTGATATTTAGCTGCATAATGGTAAATATGATTTTATTTTCTAGTAAACACATATAGTAGCACCAATTAGAGATACCACAAATATTCAGCAATGGTTTCACTTCATTTTAACGGAGCCATAAAATAGTTTCAAACCATGAAAAATTTATGCAAAATTGACTGCCCAAATAGATCCAATCAAGCACCTAGTTGATACGCTACCTCTTTGTAAAGTACATAATCTAGTGTCATCAGGAATCAGGATCATATTAAAACATAACGCCATGTACTAATTAATTAAAAAAAAAAACTACATACCCATCGCAACAAGAACAGATGTTGTAGCCTGACTAGTCACATTTAATGGAGTCGTAACTGATGTAGTTAAATTATTCTCTAACGGTTTAGCTAAAATAAAACGTTACATTATGTGAAAATGCATACAAATACAATACCTTCGGCATGTGGTAACTTTCTTGATCGTATAGCTGTACATTTCAAATACATGTTTGATGATTTGTCGTCCAGTTGTAAAGTGCTCATGGCAGACACGATAATTATTAAACACTTGATCTGGGTTCAATGTCGGCAACTTAGGGTTGCATACTACACGCAACCATTCCGCAAAACGTAGTTTGTCTTTATTGGGATTTGGGAATCTATGCCTAGTGGACGTTCTATTGTCGCAACCTGGCACACTGCATGGAACAACCATTTTGAAAGAAATGGCTACAATATATAACCTTTTAATAAAAAATCAAAGCTTTAGATTTATTTGCAGATACATAGATTTAGAGTTGTATACTTACTACAATATATGTGGCAGACATAATAATATAAATAATGATACAAAAATGCACGGCTTTTTCCAAAGTAGTTAAACACCAATATCTTATTTGATAACAAGTAAAACGTTAAATGTTATTAAAGAGCAATCTGCAAAAATGCAACTAAAAGAATGCTAAAAAGTTAGGTTAGCAACAATCAACAAAACCTCGCAAATATTAAGCAATATAATGAAGTCGCCCATGAAAATAGACCTACAGAGCCATCTGTAGAGATGTGATAAAACTAAAACACACCAAACAGCCGATCCATTTACAGTGCCTACACCCTGACAGTGATTGTATGGTATTTGAAGTTGTAGATGAATCTGCAACTACGGAATCTGAAAATGATTATGATGTGCACTTGCCAGAACTGTCACAAAATATGGAAACCAATGATTGGTCCAGCTAGAATCCGCTTTTATTGAAAACCCCCAAGGCCAGACCTCTACAAAATGACACCATATCTCAACCTTTGAAACTGCAAAGCCCAGCTACAGGCAATAAAACTGCATCTCCAAGATCAATTGCAACAACAGAAGTGCTAAACGGTATGTTGTACTTTTAACCCTATAGCAACCCATAATTGTAAATATTTTAAATTTTCAGATAAAAGCAAGTTATTTAAAAGGAAAAACGATCTGACAACCGATTGTCGTATTAAAATAAATACCTTGTCTGCGACCAGGCTTGAGCTTGTAAATTTACAGCAAGACGCACTGAAGCAAGAAATGGCTTTTAAGCAAGTAGAACACAAAGCAAAATTACAACAAAGTGACATAGAACACAAGTTAAGGGTTGAACATTTGAAATTACAAATAAAGATCTTAAAAAAACAAATATCTGAAACTTAAACTTTGTATTTAATATTAAATATTTGCTATTAGTTTATCAAATATAACAAATTTACAAATATGCAAAATATTCATTGATTAAATGTTGCTGTATTATAATGCCATTGCCTTGCGGTGGAATTATCGGGTTATCGTCATAATCTTGGTAATGCCCATCTGGTAGTTCATCATTATTACCGATAGCAATATTATGCAGTACCCCTGTTGCAACAATGATTGCTTGAGCTGTTGCTAATTTGAGCCTAATACCCAAACTCAATATTGGGAATCTTCGCTTCCACACACCATATTGGCGTTCAACTACATTTCTTGTTCGTATCTGTGACTCATTGTATAAATTTTCTGCTCTTGTACATGTATCTTGTTCAAGGTTAACCACAAATTTGTCTGATTGTACAGCTGGTAATGCTGCATCAACCACTAGCTGTGATTGATTGAAAATATCTTTCGAGTTGTTTGCCTTAGCAACACCATTTTTTAATCCTGTTAACATTGTGCCTGAAGCAGCATTCTGCTCGTGGAACAAATAAATCAGGAATATCCCGGAAAAAAATCAAAACTATCAATATAGGATTTCCAACATTACTAGCATGATAAAAGCTTTATTTGCTGTATTGATAGACAACAGTTTACCATTAAAGTAGGTAACAAATAAAATGTTTTGCATGCCCTTATTAAACAAATGTTTTATCCTACTGGTAGCGGTTCTGTTGGGACCAGTGCTGTTTGCTACAAAAATTATTTGTGATTAAAATTAATTATTGCATTGCACTGATTGCTATTTTTCTCTTATTTGAATCAACTGAGGTTGACCATTTCCATATAACTGATGTAGTGAATAAAAAACCTGCTTGTTGTTGATATATATAATGAGCAAAGCAAAAAAATGTGTACATATAAAATTGACAGAACTTGAATATGACATTTCTTACTAAACTTGTTATTTTGTTACAAGGCACTCTATAAAATAAATCATGAAGCATTAACATGGTTAATTCAACATTAACAATGAGGCCATTCAAGACCGAACAACCCGCCGCCCTTGAAAGGCTCGCCTTTTAAAATAAACAATGTAACAACGCAAATTATAACCAAACGTTATCACATGCATGATATAATTATGAAATCAAATTAAAAACTAAAGTAAGAGTGAATGTGCAGCAACACAAAGATTGACAGCTACACAGTTCACTGATCGATGGGCAATAAACACACGTTTTTTGCTGAACGACGTGTTTCACCATTAATTGTCTTGACAGTCACAACTCGAACAATACCATCTGAACCGGGAAAAACCTCAACTATGCGTCCCATTTTCCAATTCAATGGAGCTTGATTTTCCTCTTTCAATACAACTAAAGCACCCAGCTTTAAATTATGATCAGCATTCTGTCTCCATTTGGAACGTTCTTGTAAGGTCGTTAAATATTCCCGACTCCAACGACGCCTAAAATGTTGCGCCATCTGTTGCAAATGTCGAAATCGAGATAATCGATTTACGGGTTCTTCGGCAACGATATCCTGTGGTACTGAATTAAGATAATCCCCAATGAGGTAATGTCCAGGGGATAATGCGATTAGAACGTTAGGATCGTTTGATAATGGAACCATAGGTCTGGAGTTCATAGCTGCCTCTATTTGTGTAATAACAGTGTATAACTCCTCAAAAGTTAAAATTACGTTACCGATTACTCTTTTCATGTGAGACTTGGCTGACTTTACCGCAGCTTCCCATAAACCACCAAAATGGGGTGAGCGAGGGGGTATATATTTCCAAGTAATACTATTTTTTGATAAAAAAACTTGAAACTTGATTATGATTTTGCAATGCTAACTTGAAAATTGCTTTAAATTTATTGTCCGCCCCAACAAAGGTCGTGGCGTTATCTGAATATACGCAATTACACAAACCTCGCCTTGACACAAATCGTTTCAATGCATTTATGAAGGAATCAGTCGTTAAATCTCCGACTAACTCCATATGAGTAGCCTTAGTCGAGAAACAAATGAAAATACATACATATGCCTTAACAATTTTACGATTTTTAAGTTTACCGTCTTTTAAATTGAACGGACCCGCGTAATCTATTCCGCAAATTTGAAACGGCCTAGTTTGTGTGACTCGTGAAGAGGGAAGTAAGCCCATCTTGTAAGAGGCGCTTACAGGTTTAACCTTAAAACATGTTACACACTTTCTCAAAACATTGCGCACTGCGTTGCGACCATTCAAAGGCCAAAATTTTAACCTTACATTTGCCAAAACTGCTTGAGCTCCAGCGTGTAATTGTCGATGATGTTCGTCACGTATAACTAACGTTGTAAAAATGTGCTTTTCTGGTAGTGGGATTGGAAATTTCCTATCTTCAGTAATAGACGACCGTGCGAGTCTACCACCTACACGTAATACTTTGTTCTTATCCAAAAAAGGATTTAAGGATAATAATTTACTCTTATGCGAAATCTGATTAGAATTTTCTAAATCACGTATTTCTGCCGAGAAGCTCTGTAGCTGAACTAATCTAACGAGCGCAATTAATGAATTATTTAGTTTGCCTTGAGTCAAAATACCAACAATTTTATTTTTCCGATTGATTGAGGTGTTTTTGACAAATCGTAAACAATAAGCTATCACCCTTTGTAATTTAAAAAGTGTGGAAAACCGTTCAAAGATATCGATGTCTGATTGAATAGTGAAAAAAGTCAATTTAATTTTACGTTTTTCTGGAACATGCCTTGCGATGACTATATTGTTTATACCTGATAATTGATTAAGGAACGAGTTCCACATTGTGTACAATTCAATGGGTACTGATTCGTCCCATTGCAAGTTTAACTGCCAAAGTCGCTGCAGAATAATTTTTGCTCGAATTGTTACTGGACCTATAAGACCCAAGGGATCAAAGATTTGTGATATTGTAGATAAAATTTCTGTTTTTGTTATGCGATTTAAATTCGTGCGAAGCTGCTCTACGTTGTACTTAAAAATATCTGAATTAGCGTTCCACAATATTCCCAATGCTTTGGTGTCGTTATTTTTATTTTCCGAAATGTAATATTCCAAAAGTTCATCATTCTTAGAGCCTTCGAGAATGCTTCCTTCGTTGGAAACCCATTTTCGCAGCTCAAACCCCGATTTACTTAAAAAACCTGTGATGTCATTTTTAATAAATCTCGCGTTTTCGATCGTGTCTGACCCCGTAAATAAGTCATCTACGTAAAATCATTTAAAATTATTTCGCTAGAAATTGGATGCAATTTTGATTTTCGTATGCAACTTGATGTAATGCTCTGATCGCTAAAAATGAAGCAGACGCAGTTCCATATGTTACCGTATTTAAACGAAAATGCTCGATTTTGTTTTCTGGGTTATCGCGCCACAAAATGCGTTGTAGGTCACGCTGATCCTCAGCTATATTGACCTGCCTATACATTTTGACTATGTCGCTGACTATCACATAATTATGTTTACGAAATCTTAGAAGAATATCAAAAAGATCATCTTGTAATTTTGGACCGACCCTTAACACATCGTTAAGCGACAAGCCACTTGTTGTTTTTGTCGATGCATCAAACACTACGCAAAGTTTCGTGGTCAAGCTGTCCTGCTTAAAAACCCCGTGATGTGGCAAATAAAATATGTTTTTCGAATTTAAGCTTAACTCGTTTTCAGATATATTTGACATATGTCCCAATTCTTGATACTCGTTCATGAAATGCACATATTGATTTTTCAATTCTGAAGTTTTTGACAATTTATTTTCGAGAGAACGGAATCTTCTTTCTGCATATAAGTACGAATCACCCAATTCATTTAAATTTTCGCGAACCGGTAAACGAACTTCGAAGTGACCCGATTTATAACGTTTAAGTATGTCAACAAATTCGTTTTCACACTGTTGCTCTTCTTTCGTGTATTTCAACATCTTCGAAATTTCTTCCATGACCCAAAATTTCTCCAATTGCTTTTCAAGTTTCACATTAGTTGAAACATTACACGATGTTGCTTTTATATTAGGATACATGTTGACTGGACCCGATAATATCCACCCAAGTTTTGACTTTTGTAAAATAGGATTTCTCAAACCAGTTTTTATCTGACCCACGCATAACAATTCAAAAAAGATCGAAGCTCCTATTAATAAGTCAATTGCTCCTTCCTGGTTGAATGATGGATCTGCCAATGATAAATGTGACGGAATGTTTATATTTGAAGTACTAAAAGATACACTAGGAATGTGTTCTGTGATTTTGGGCAATATTGAAAATGAAAGCTTAACCTTGTATGCGTTATAAACTGATTTAATAGTTGCTGTAGTACTGCATGTAATATCGATTTGATTTTGATTTATGCCTATTACGGGCAAATATACTTTTCGACCTGGTAATTTTAATTTCTCGAACAGCTCCCGTGTCATGAAATTAGACTGTGAAGCCGAATCAAGTAAAATTCGACATTTGAATAACTCTCCGTGATAATTCTCAATATAAACGATTGCTGTGGACAATAAGATAAGTGATTCGTGAGTGTTTGTAGAATAGTTAGTAAGTGCTATTGAATTACTACTTAAGTTTTCGCTCGTTTGCGGTTGCACCTGTAGTGTTTCCTTTTTGTTCAAACTAGTATCTATCTTTTCGAAATGCAATAGCGTGTTATGGTGACCTTGACAAGTCTTACAACCACCTGACTTACATTCCGAAACAAAATGAGTATTGCGCAAACAATTTATACAAAGTTTTAATTTTTTGACATTCTCTAAACGATCTTTCGCGTTCAATGCACAAAAATCTTTACAATTATAAATATGATGAGCCTTTTTACAAAAACTGCATGATGGATGATTTTGAACTGAAACGTGCGTAAATGATTTATCGTTGCTACGTTTTTTTCAAAATTTTTATAGATAGGTTTAGTATTATCGTTACGATTGGATGTATCAACACTTTCTAACAACTCACAATGTTTTTGCAAAAAAGTGATAAAGTCAGAAATGGTAGGCAATTCGTCTTTTAAAGAAATTGAATGTTCCTGCCATTTCTTTTTTGTAATGTGATCGAGCTTTGATTTGAACATATAAATTATTAATGAGTTCCAACTGTCTGTCGGTTCACCTAATGATTTTAGAGCTCTTATATTTTTCTCTAAATCATTAACCAATTTTCGCAATAATACTGTGACTCTTTTGTGATTGAAGCAACTTCAAAAAGAGCCTGAATATGTTTTTCGACTATGACCTTTTTATTTTCAAAACGTCTTTTTAGCAATGACCACCCGATATCGTAGTTCTCATTTGAAACTTCAATTGAATCCAAAATTTGCTCCGCCTCCCCCTTGAGGCAGCTGCGCAAGTAGAAAAATTTCTCTACGTTACTGAGGCTTGCGTTTTGATCGATCAAGGCCGAAAAAGTGTCATAAAAGCGCATCCACTCATGATAGCCTCCAGAAAATTCTGGCAGAACTACCTGCGGTAGTTTGACGTTTTTTTGCAATATATTCTGAGAAGTACTAAATGACTGTTGTTCTAAAGCACGTTCGCCATCCTTTGCTTTCGCTTTATTCAGTAAAATATGTTGTTTAGCCATAGCTACTGTCTCATAAAATAAATTTTCAAATGTTTCACGTTCCTCTAAGACTGCTTTATCGTCTTCGAGTAAACATTCAATTTGTGACTGAACTAAATCAAATTCGATAAAAACTGAATTAATCGTGTCCAAGCGAGTTTGTAGTTCAATGATTTTGTCATCTTTAAAGGCCTTTACAAAATTTGAAAAGCGTGTTAATCTGCCTTTAATTTGACCGCGTTTAATACTAAGTTGCTTTAATTCTGCTTCCATGATTGAAACTGCGATAAAATGTAAGCAAGTCTCACACTATAAAACAGATCAAAATTTTATTAGTGTAATATGTTGAAAATAATTGTTTATTTTAAAACCTTTGCAGGGTGCGTTTTTCTACTTTGATTATGTTGCTTGGTTTCCAAAGAAATGTTGTTGATTTTATATATATATATACATATGTCAGTTGCAGTATTTTATAAAACATGTATGTCATAATTTAATGTTTTTCCATATTTAATAGATTAATTTACATCGTTTCTTATTCATTGCATCAAACCACTCTGTGATTCTAGCATTGTAGAAAACCACAAGAGTTTTCCATATTATCTAGAAAACCACAAGAGGTTATGGGCCCAGGTTACGTATCATCTATGCGTTATAAGTTTTGATGTAATTATGGAATTAGATCGAGTAAAAATTAATCTACTTCGTGGAGCTGAAAATTGGACAACATGGAAAACCAACATCGTGTTGATGTTAAAGCGGAAGCATGTCTACGAGGCAATACTACCTACGTACAAAGACAGTGAGCCTATCATGCCCTCACCTGATGCTGATGCAACCATAAGTTCAACCTATGAAACTGCAAAATTGAAATATGTGGATACAGATTTGGATGCCCAAATCTTAATCCGTACTTCGATCAGTGAGGATTTGTGTTCAATGTTGTCAACTTGTTCAAATGCAAGTTCTATGTGGGACAAACTTCTGAGCATCTATGAACAACGCTCTGGACAACGGTTAGATCTACTCTATACGAAATTGTTCACTTATGTGAAAGATCCCAGCGTTAACATTGCCACGCATTGCCATGCCATAGAAAGTATTGCAAAAGAAATCAAAGACGAAGTTGGCTCTATGACGGTGGAAGAAGTAATTGACTCAGTGGTTATAAATCGTATTTTGAATACACTGCCTCAAGAGTATTTTGAGTTTAAGGACACCTGGTCTGCAATGCCTAAAGAAAAGCAAACAATGCAAAAACTGCTTGAGCGACTATGCCTTAAGGAGCTCTCTCTAAAAAATCGCGATGGCGGTGAGTCGGTTACAGATGCTATGTATCTTAAGACAAAGAAGAGTGATCCAAAAGTGGGCGAGTTTAAGCAAAACAATAGCCGACGTCATAGGAAAATATCGGTCCAATGTTTTGCCTGTAAAAAATTTGGTCACATAATGAAAGACTGTACCAATGAGAAAGCTTTGAAGAAACACGCTGAATATAAACAGCGTAAGCAGCAGCAACAATTTGGTGAAAAACCAGTTCAAGAAGGAATTTTAGCTGAATGTATACTTTCTGACTCGACTAACTGCTACATACTTGAATCAACGTCGACTGTATCTGAAGAGTGGATTCTGGATTCAGGAGCGTCCGTCATCTATGTAATAGGCGAGAATGGTTTCAATCGCTCACCTTACTAAAGGTCCCTGGAGTTGTTCGAGTAGGTAATTCAGAAGCTATCTATGCATTTGCAGAGGGTGACATTCAAGTTCAAACGAAAATAGGTAATAAATGGAAAGTAATCTGGCTACGTGGTGTTTGGTATGTTCCAAAAATCGTCAAAAACATTGTATCTGTTGGAGTCGTCACAGCTCGAGGCTGTAGTTGTGTCTATGTTGGTGGAAAGTGCTCTATCACACGATCCAGTCAAACGATTGTAACAGGCAAAAAGGTAAATGGAATATACAAACTAGCAATTAAAGCGAACGTTTCAAACACATCTTCTACCTGCGAGGTTAACTTAAGTGAAGATGTGCAATTGCAGATGTGGCATGAAAGGTTAGCTCATCAAAACAAACGTCATGTCAAGTCGTTTCTGCGCCTAGAGGGTATTGATGTGAATGAGGATAACGAATTCTGCGAAGGTTGTGTTTACGGTAAACAACATCGTTCATCTTATAGATCTAGGCCCAATCGTCAACCAAAGTGTGTGAACTTGTCAGTACTGATGTTTATGGACCAATGGATGTACCTTCACTATCTGGTAAGCGACTCTATGTGGAGTTCAAAGATGACTACTCCAAATTTCGCATGGTATATTTTATTAAAGAAAATCTGAAGTTATTGATCGGACTCGTGAATTTATTGCTCATGCTAAACAAAGTGGACATGTGATAAAAACAATGTTGTCAGATGGTGGTAAAGAATATGACAATTCTGAGTACCACAAACTACTTGCTGATAATGGTATCATTTTAGGAAATCGGCCCGTATACTCCGGAGCAAAATGGTGCTGCTGAGCGTGAAAACCGTACCCTATGTGAATCAGCAAGATCCATGATCCATACAAAGAATTTATCTAAAAAGCTATGGGCTGAAGCGGTAAATACTGCCATGTACGTTCTTAATCGGACAGGTAATACACCAGTTAGTGGTAAAACGCCATATGAATTGTGGTATGGAAGAAAGGCGAAATTTGACCACTTAAAGATATTTGGAACTGAATGCTATGTACATGTTCCTAAGCAAAATCGAAAGAAATTTGATAGAAAAGGAGACAAAGGTATTTTTGTTGGTTATCACGGCGATTATGACGGATATCGTGTTTATGTACCACACAAAAATCAAGTACGCATATCAAAAGATGTCAAATTTACAACAGAAGTGACAGTTAAACAATCAACTATTGTAAATATGCCCTCCTCTAGTTCATGGTTCCAAACTAATGCTCCTGTGGTAGTGAAACCAGATGATACATCGTTAAGCGACAACATTGCACCTATAGAGTCTCAACATCATGAAGGCACACGGCAACTGCGAAATCGTAATATGTTGAAGAAACCCGCTCGCTACTATGATTGCTGTGATGATGAAGATGAGGTTCTTATTTCCTATGATGAACCGACCAAGTATAGTGAAGCAATAGAGTCAAATGAGTCAGCACAATGGAAAAGTGCTATGGATGATGAAATGGATTCACTAAACGAAAACAAAACATGGAAACTGGTTAAGCTTCCAGAAAATCGAAAACTAGTTAAAAGTCGATGGGTTTATAAGGTCAAGGTAAATGCAGATGGAAGTATTGGTCGCTATAAAGCTCGACTTGTAGCAAAAGGGTTTACCCAGAGAGCTGGCATTGACTATGAAGAAACTTTTAGTCCAGTAGCACGGATGGATACAATCAGGTCACTCATTAGTATAGCAGCTGCAAAAGGTATGAAAATGCGTCAGTTTGATGTAAAAAACGCGTTCCTTTATGGAGATCTTAAGGAGGAGATTTACATGGAGCAACCTGATGGCTACAATGATGGCTCTGGCCGTGTGTGTTTACTTCAAAAGGTCTATATGGTTTGAAACAAGCTTCCGTTGCTGGAATTCAAAATTCACATCAGTTTTATTGAAATATGGGCTCAAACAAAGTATGTCTGACCCGTGTTTGTTTATAGGTTATTACAATGGTGAAAAACTGATGATAGCCATCTATGTTGATGACGGTTTAGTATTGTCTACAACCGAACAAACGGCAAAGCAGTTTCTTGAGGAGTTGAAACGAGAGTTTAAAATCACAATTGGTGAAGATTTACATTATCTCGGACTATGTATTCAGCATAATAGTGATGGTTCAATTACTGTCCATCAAAAGGGTTACATTGAGCATACTCTTACAATGTTTGGAATGGATGATTGTAAGCCAGTTATGACTCCAATTAGTAAACCCTTGTCTTGTGACAGTGACAGTGAAGTATCTGTAGATGTTCCTTATCGACAAGTCATTGGTCGATTAATGTACTTGGCTCATTATGTTTGCAGTGAACTACTGGTCAAGATTTGTCGAAAAACCAACTAGTCATACGTGGATTGGTGTTAAGCGGATTCTTAGATACCTTGCAGGTACAAAGGACTATCAACTCACTTACCGCCATGGCCATGACAAGCTTGAAATCTACAGCGATGCAGACTTCGCCAGTGATAGTGATCGGAAGTCTATCAGTGGAGTTTTGTTTAAGTATGGTGACGCAGCAATCTGCTGGATGAGCAGGAAACAATCTGATATCGCTCTATCCACAATGGAAGCGGAATTCGTGGCAAGTTGTGAAGCTGCTAAACATGCCATGTGGATCAAGCGACTTTTCTTCGAGTTAGTCAATTATGATGAAGTTCCTGTTATTAATATTGATAACCAAAGTGCAATTCAAGTTATCAAGAACCCAGAGCTGCACCGCAGTACAAAACATATTGAAATTCGTTATTTCTTCGTCCGCAAAAAGGTTCAAGACGGTCAACTTAAAGTATCATATGTGGAAACAAAAAAAAACAAGCTGCAGACGGATTAACGAAAGGGTTGGAACGTTGCCGTTTGGTTCAAGTTAACAATCTTCTCGGATTGCTTTAACGATATAAAAACTAAACAATTAGGGGAAGTGTTGAAAATAATTGTTTATTTTAAAACCTTTGCAGGGTGCGTTTTTCTACTTTGATTATGTTGCTTGGTTTCCAAAGAAATGTTGTTGATTTTATATATATATATATACATATGTCAGTTGCAGTATTTTATAAAACATGTATGTCATAATTTAATGTTTTTCCATATTTAATAGATTAATTTACATCGTTTCTTATTCATTGCATCAAACCACTCTGTGATTCTAGCATTGTAGAAAACCACAAGAGTTTTCCATATTGTCTAGAAAACCACAAGATAATATATTCAAACCCACAAATCGTTAGTTCGCCTTTGCGTACTACTTTCGTGAGAATCAATCAACTAAATTGCTGTTGTTTCGTGTGCAAAATGATTAAGTGTGCTTAAACTGAAATGCACCTATAATAAAAATCGGTTTAAAATGTGACTGATGTTACTGTTATTACATAATAAAGACAAGACAAAGATAAAATTCGAATGATACCTATAGGCTCACAGTAATTAGGCTGCTTAACTTCCAGTGGTTGGCTATGTGCTGCCGCTCGTGACCTGATGCTGGGAGTAGTTCCTATTGCTGCAATAACTACGTGGTATGTTCGTCCTTGCTTTGCTTAAAATGCACTAAATATCCGATAGGTTTCGCTGAATTCGTAAGGACCATAATAAATACCGTAATTTGCTTGATGTTTCTTTCAACTGACGATACGTGGTTGGTATTTATTAAATAAAAAATCCGACTAGAAGATTGACCAATGTTGGGACCAGTGCTGTTTGCTACAAAAATTTGTGATTAAAATTAATTATTGCATTGCACTGATTGCTATTTTTCTCTTATTTGAATCAACTGAGGTTGACCATTTCCATATAACTGATGTAGTGAATAAAAAACCTGCTTGTTGTTGATATATATAATGAGCAAAGCAAAAAAATGTGTACATATAAAATTGACAGAACTTGAATATGACATTTCTTACTAAACTTGTTATTTTGTTACAAGGCACTCTATAAAATAAATCATGAAGCATTAACATGGTTAATTCAACATTAACAATGAGGCCATTCAAGACCGAACAGGTTCTTCATAGCTCAGGTCATGATTCTCAACCACATATACAACTGAATTACGATCAAATTTATTTAATTTGATAACAGTGGCGTCTGAATCATCATCAAATCGGTTATCCAAACCTTCTAAGGTTTTTTAATTTAGGATAGATATTAAAATATCATCTGTATCATCTTTGTTAATTTTGGGGACAGAACCTCCGCCTGTAAGCATGATCTCTTTCCTTTCATCTGCCAAAGTTTTTCGCAACTCTTTCTTCCTGTTTTCATAACACTTCCTCAAATAAGTTGCATTTCTGTGTATGTTGGTAGTAGATGATGCATTGAATTCTTGTTCAATTGCCTGCCAGGCTTTATTCTTTTTCGATGAAGAAGCTTTATCTGTTTTCTTGTCTTCTAGTGTATGTGCCTACTTATTAGCAATTATATATAATAAATGAGCTTTTTCTGCATTTTGAAAATTTGGTGCTCGAATCGATTTACTCATCTTAATAAAAATAATTTTAAACTGTATGAACGACTAACATTAACAAACACTAATGCTCGAAAAAAATTTATTGCAGTGGTCTGGCTGGCGGATGTATTTTTAGGTTAGAAATAACATGGTTTTACAACGTTGCCAGATTTAATCAACGCTTAACTAAGCTTATGATTTATATTCAGCGGGCATGGGAACATACCAAAATCATGGCTTATTATTTTAAGCAACCTTTAGTAAGCTTCCTTAAACGCAAAATGGAGAATATGGCAATTAGAGTTTGTTCAATGTATTACATATCTATACCACATTTTATATTTTACTAACTGTATATTCAAAATTGTTATAAGTGAAAGATCGACCAAATCACCTATCATTCCATTCATTAAAAGGGATAGATAAACATGTGCCTTCCTTAAGAAAGATTTATGCTTTATGTTAAAATGTAATCAAATCAATACAAAGTTCAGTCTCATAGTATATATTTAAATTTAAATATTGGTAAAATAAAAATATAAAGATGCTTATAGAAACTACATACGTATTTCGACAAATATCCTCTGCAACAAAATGAGCATGGCAAACTCGTAAGTTTTTGTAGACCCATGCAGGATCCATTTTTTTTAGAGAAGCTGTTCCAATTAAATCCATCCACTGGTAATAAACATACAAAAATTTCTTTGGATTGGGAAATCTATGGCGAATTGCAGCCCTGTTTTCACAATTAAAAACTGCACACTTTCTAAACTGTGACATTATAATACTTTTCGCCTGAAATAACTGCTACTGTACCAAAAATAGATAGGGAATTGAAACAAATATTGGTCGGTGTGGTCATCCTCATGTTGTGATGTGCAACACACGCAGCTCATTTTGATTGACAGTTACAGATATCTGTAAAACTTTCAATTTTAACTCAGTCTCAATGTGGCTGGTGGCGCCAAAAACTTTATTTTAAGACTGCCTATACAGTGACTACCCCCTGATCACCGTGAATTTAACCAGTGATTTCAATCACCAGTGATTCATTCAAATGGCATTAACTATTGGAGAATAAAAATGAAGACTAATGGCTAAACCCGATTCTAATCTAATAAGATTATAAAAAACTATTTCTTGTTCTTACAAACATAATAATTTGAGTTAAGAAACATAAGTTGTTGTGCTTTCGTTACAGACAATCTACTTCTACGCTCCGTTAATAATAACCCAGCTTTTGAAAATAAGCGTTTGCGCGGTACGGATATGGCCAAAATACCTAATCGTTCTCTAACTACTTCACTTAAGTTCGGAAAGTTAAAACTATTTTCCCAAAATTTTAAGGGGTCTTTGTGTCTTGGCAGAACGTCCTCCTCTAGGTAGCACTGAACTTCTATGATTGCACTGCTAGTGGCATTATATGAAGGTACAGATTTTATATTTCGAAGAGTTCCCCATATCGATAATTCGGCATCATCATCATCATCCTCTTCATCTTCATCAGCTTGCATTTTATTTTCAACCATTTGCCTTATCTTGGATCCTATTTTAGCTGCGACCAATGATGTGACTTTTTTTTAACATTTTCAGCTGCTAAACTATCTTGGATAGCCATATGTTTAAACCAAGGATCGTGAAATGCAGCTACAGATAATGTGTTACTGTTTTCGACTTGGTTTAATCTATTAATTAGACCATCAGCAAGTTTTGTCACCAATACCTGCACGACATATTCGAAATTTTTCTTTTGTAGATTTCTACACACAACATGTAAATCATTTGCCAATGGAATGACATATGACCCCGTGATTTAATTTTCACCACTAATCGTTTTGGTGGTCTTTTCAAAAGAGTGCAACACAGAACACCGTTCTTTCAATACCTTCCATTCCACTGGATTTAAAATTGGAAGGTTTGAATTATCTAAAACAGCAATGTTGGATTTTTATAGTATTTTCAAGCGTAGTAAAACGTTCCAACATGTAAAAGGTGGAGTTCCACCTCGTAGCTATATCTTGAATTAATTTGTATAGTTCTGTCTTTAGTTTCATTTGTTTCTGGTAAGCCATAAATTTTTGTGTACACACAGTGCTTTGTTTAAAATTGATCTGACTTTGGTTAATAGTTCCGTAAAATAGGGATTTGATAAGGCATCCTTCACGATTAAATTTAGGGCATGCGTAAAACAACCGAAATGTTCCAACCTAAATCTTGAATGATGGCATTCTTTATGTTACTCGCATTATCTGAAACTACTAACAGCATCTTCCCTATTAATCCCCATTCTATAGCGATTCTTTTGATTACTGCTGCCAAATTTTCACTGGTATGTCTCTCTTTTATGATAGAACATTCTAATAACACTGACTGAAGTTCATAATTATCATTTGTAAAGTGTGTAGTAACGGCAATAAATCTCTCAGTATTGATGGAAGTCCAACAGTCTGTTGTTAAACACACTGTTTTCAATGTGTTCATTATTGCTCGACAATCATTTACACATTCTTCATATTGAGCTGGTAGCAGCATCGATGAAATTTTCTTCCTAGTTGGTAGTTCATATGAAGGATTTAATGCACGAACGAATTCTTGAAATCCTCTATCTTCCACAACCCTAAAACTCTGAAAATCTGTTATAAATAACTGAAGTAAATTTTCATTAATCTGATTTATGGCTGATTTAGATCTAAGAGGGTTCCTTGGCAAATATGAAATCAACTTTTGCTGAGACAGTGTTGCAGTAGTGGCAGTAGATGTGCTTGCACTGCTACTACTAGCGATAGGCGTTTCTAACTCTGTTGTTATGGTCTCATCTCATCCTGAATATGTTTTATTTGCTGCACGTTTATTTTAGCCACAAACACATTCGGATGATTTGATTGGATGAGCTTTCTTAAATTAAAATTTGTTGTTTTATATGAATATTTTTTCTTACACATATTGCACGTTGCCATAAAGTATTCATTTTCACATGGCGTGAAATAGTTCCAAAGTTCACTTGTTTTCTGTTTCTTTCTAAACATTTTTAAACCGCTATGTTGTACACCTTTTATTTTGATCTAGCGTATATGTCTGTACGTCACCAGGTAACCCAGGTACCATTTAACTACCAATGTAACGTACCAGCCGCGAGCATCAAACAATTACATTTACTAATATAATATTATATCTTATAATCCAACATATGCGTTGATGATGCAATGACGACAATCACATCGCTAAACGTACTGTACTGACACTGACCTGAACTATACCTGTATAAGTGTATACTACTCTAAGTTTCTAGAACTACGAAAACGAAACAAAATCCCATCTGCGACGGGTGAACAAACAAACCCCATTCACTGCCTGGAATAATAATTGTAATTCACCGTAGATTTTTGGAGTTCAAGTTCAGTGATGAGTTGCCATTGTCAGTGCTGCTATAGGCTGTGCGTAGCCAAAGCTAGCTACGTTACATAATGGTAATTGCTTGTAGGACAAGAAATTAAAGAAATACAGTTCCCATCCCGGTCACCAATCACCATATATCCACCACGCCAGTTCCTACACGCGTTTCTAATTATATACAAAACCAATATCGATAACGATGATAACCTATTATTTATAGTCTTATATGTTACTGTAACCGGATTCATTCATACTACAGATATCCAGCCGTGCACCGATAGCACAAAATCTTAGTAACCGATTAAAAGTAATATCGGTAACTACCAGTTACAGTGATTTTAAAATCACTGCGGTTGTTAACTGGTGATCGATATATCGCCCAACACTAACCAGCAAGGAGGTTAAGCTGCATTGTTTACCGAATGATCCTGAGGTAAGTAGATTTTAAGATGTAATTTGCAGAAGTCATTCATATAATATACATCCATAGTATATAGTGGTAGTAGTAGTATTTTAATATGCATATATAAATACATTTCACATACTATACAAAATTTTAAATTAGCATAGCATAACATTACTAGGTAGCTGATGTATTCCTATTGCCTGAGATGATCAATTAATAGTCTTTTTAAAGTGTTGATTGATTGTGCTGATGATATACTACTTGGTAGTTCATTATATAATCTTATTCCTTCAAAAAATAAAGACTTTCTAGTAGTTTCATTTCTTACCCTATCGATATACATATTACTAGTATTACGTGTATCATAATTGTGTATATCCTTTATAAATGTAATATTCACATTTAAGTACTCTGAACATAATTTTCTGGTTATCTTATATACAAAACATATCATTTGGTAATATAAGTATTGTTTTACAGTCACAAATTGACAGCAGTCTAACATTAATTTTACTGGTGTATATTTATTGCACTTTAGGATAAATCTTAAACATTTATTTTGCATAACCTGTAGTTTATTCATAAATGTTTCATATAATATTGATGGACAATAATAAAAATGGGGGCTTATCGATGTTTTATATACCAGCAATCTGGTTTCCAAATTTAAGTTGTGACTTACTCTTCCAAAGTAATTAACTTTTTGACTAACCTTTTTAACTAATAACTCACAATGTTTCTTAAATAATAATTTACTATCAATAGTTATTCCCAAGTATTTAATACTGTCAATATATTCTATGGTTTCATTATTAAACTTTACTGTACTTAAGTTATCAACTGCTACTCCTAGTACCATTGCTTTTGATTTTGACACATTTATTACTAGATTGTTGTTATCTAACCACTTTTTCACTTTCACTAATACTGTGTTCAGTTTCATTATGTAGCACGCAGTAAAGTAATATCTAAATTTGTTTGTGTAGGATCAAGTAAAAATTTGTTATAATGAATTACATTGAATAAGTTTGCATAATTGTAGTAACGAGTTGTATGGTAGAGTAGAAAAATTATCGTATGGTAGATGAACTTATAACATACAAGTTCACCCACTGATAATAAATAACATTGTGTTCAGTCTTGATAAACTATATGGAAGTGGTAGTAGCTTTAGACAATAACGAAAACTGTTTGACATTTTGCTATTTTATATATTTTGTAAAAGTTATTTTAATGCCTATCCATCCAATAAGTAATTAGATACATACACATACGAACTATATCTATGAAGAATGCTTGTGAAAATTCAATTCTTTTCAGGTACGTAGACAGTGGTGTGAAGCACTTTGTCGCGATGATTTGCTAAACGTGGAAAACAAGCTTAGATATTCAATCAGAGAATGTCATAAACACTTTTCTAAAGAAGACACGTTTTGCGATAATAGAAATCGAACCAATTTGAAATTCAATGCTGTTCCAAATTTACTGCAGTTTGGACACACAATATGCTGGCTAACAGCTAAGAAAGTTTCTATGGGTATGTAATTTTATTTTGCTTTCGCATAGTTACAAGCCATTTTATTTATAGTACCATCACTGACTTCTATTAGTACCACGACATCGAATGCATCATCTATAAGCCATGTATGGGAAGTGCTAGCAATGAACAATAAGTGTTACTGATATTAATACATCTCCTACTGCTTCAGCCGTTACCCAAAAGAGTTGCAAAGGTTTGTTAAGTATATATTTTAGTATTTGCAAAAGGGGTTACTAGAACTTTATGATATATATCTATAAAAATAGATACGCCCAGATACATATGTAACTAAAAATATTTCATACTGTACACGGAGATCTCTTATTAATTAATAAGTATATGTTTTAATACTTAGATTACTGTTAAATTTTTGTTAATTACTACCGCAATCGTCAGCTTGTTCACTTTGTTTTATATTCGGTTAATCGAGTTTCTATTAGGATAATTTTATGTACATTCCAAACTTTAGTATCACTAGAACTCATTAAATATTGTTTTTTAAGAGAAATTTATAACAGTGCGTTGCTAATAGCACTTTCTCATAAACCTCAATATATTTGTTATGTAATTTTGATAGTATATTATTTGTAAATTGTAACGTCATTTTTTGTAGCTCAACATTTTATGCTTTACTCAATTCGTAAATACATTTCTGTAACTATTATTTCTCTTCATTATATTTATTAACTCGTTTGCGAATACTCTCTTTATATTATATTACACGATTATCGACTTTCACTCTCCACGATTCGATAGTGTGGTTAGATGATCGAGATTGCAGCACATCTTTAGGCGAATGCGTCCTATTATAATGAATTAGTATTATTTGTTTCTGGTTATCTATAACAGGTTGTTAAAGTAAACACCTGTGAAAACATCTTGATTATTGCGGGATCCTTCGAAAAGTGAGGTGTGGTACGAACTATCTTGGCATACCACACCGTTGATATTTATCTTTCTGTACTAAATATTTTGAAAAATGAAAGAAATAAGTGCTCTTTCACTTAAAAAGTACGAGTGTAGTTTTGTGAGTATGTGCTACATTCAACGGTTTCAGATAAGTACCTGTTTGATTTTTATGTCTTACGTATTGTAGAAGTTGAACTCTGAACTCAAGTATTTTGAACCTAACTTGATGCTATTATTAATTTGGTCTACCTACGGTCTAATAATATGCGTCGAACGTTTTCTTTAAATTGGTTGTACTCTGCACATCGAGTCACCGAAAACATGTATATCTACTTATAATGTGTTGTGTGAAAATCTCGTACTTTGAACACTTAAATGCCTACAGACTGAATTCGTATATCTAAAATAGTCCTACTATTCGTGAACTTTTAGTTCTTACTTCCTTGGTGAAATGGTACGCAGCGATAATATTACTTAGCATTTCTATGTAGATAGCACAGGCGGAATTTCTAAAGAAAATAATAACCTGTCGAACTAAGCAACGCCGGTGCGTGTTGTGAATGTTAACAGATCTACAATCTGCTGTTCTGTTATCAGATTCTTATTTGGTATTTATTCTTACTAAAGTAGTTGAAAATTTGAGGCGACATCATTAAACAGATAAAATTCGTCAATGTTATAGATCAATTATATCTCATGTTACTTATAGCTGATTTTAACTTTCGTATACTTACTGTACTGATATCTTTTATTAAGTTAACAATCTTTAGCTCCATACCTGTATCTTATTTAAAAGAGAGAAGTTGTAAGAAGTTTAATAATTTAAGAAATACTAAATTCGTGTAAATTATGAATGAAGGTGGTAACTTTGTTAGCTAGGGGTTTTGCTTCTGAACCTCAGTCAGACAAGTTATAACTATTCATTTTGCTGTAAGCGGTACACACGATAGTACTATCGAGTTCCGTCCCAGTCGGCCGATTAATGTTTTTCTTTTGGGCCATTTCATATTTTCAGATATCGAACTTGTTCTTTGAATTACTGAACAATATTATTAACTCTATTATATTATAAATGCTACTATGCCTAATTTCGGGAAACATTGTGAAAATAATGATAATTGGTAATTTGATAATTGTTAATGATATATTACAAAAGTCAATTTGTTTTGGTTGAGCATTCTAGATTATTTATTAAAGTGAAATTACTATATCTTACTCTTTTATTTGGGGTTATGAACTCGGGTATAATTATGATTATTTTCTTTATTTTACAGAAACAAAAAAAATAAAAGTAAAAGTTTTACACAATGTTCTTTGGGAAATTCCCACAGGTATTATGCAGACTAACGTCCTGTATGAATTTCTTTTTCTTATTGATTTCTATATTTAAATATAATATATAATTATTTTCTTTGAGCGGACTAGTGTTCTGCTATTTGATAAATATCTATCTTTATTTTATGTTTGTGCTAATACTGTATTTTATTTTTCAGCTAGGTAAATTGTTGCGGGTATCCTTATTTTTCTTGCTACCCCCCACTCTCCGACTCTCGCTAGCCATGGCACTTCCCCTCCTCCCCTTGATTTACTTTGTCATAAAATTTCTGGCATTCAAATTGGACGTTCACTTAAAAATACCCGTGGCAAAATAAACAATGCAGATTTTTGTGTACTACTTTCATTTGAGTAAATTAGGGGTTTGTATTTTTTAGTAGGTATGTTTGGGAGTTTGGTTGGACTAAATATTTTTTTACTATAACGGTAAGTATTTTGAATTTAAAAGAATAATTTCAGAAACGAGATTTTAATTGTAATGGGTGATCAGCAATTATTATAGGCCAGGATGAATGTTGAATCAAACGCCAATGTCGATTACACTTGGCATAGCAGAATTAACCTTTCAAATTTTATAAATGTTATGTTCAATAATTTAGAATGAAGAATAAATTGACATTTGAGTTTGATTTTGCAGCCACCTAAAGTTAGAATAATTGTTAAACACCCGATACGTTTCATGTGCACAATTTTTTATTTCACTTAACACATAAAATAATAGGTACTTTCGCCATTGTGATCAAACTGCTCAGAATGTTGTTGAGATTAATCTTAATGTTCGCCTTTGTCGCCAATGACAATTAATCATGTTTGTGATTGTTGTCACTGAACGTAGAGAAGATGCTCAACTTTATCTAGATTTTACTTGAGAGAATATCAATTATAATGTTTCGCATATGCGAGCTTCCCAAATGTCAAATAAGAGAATGTTTAAGAGATGTATTAAACATAGCGCACACTGCAACAGCAATGCACCAAAATAACCAATTAATTTATAAATGCGGCAATTGTGATTTCACAAATTTAAATATGACAACAACTATTAACCATATGGAATCTCACGCACCGATGGACAATGTAAGTGTTAACGAATGCAATTACCAGGATAGCGTTCAATCATTTTACAAAAGATGGAATTATAATCCATGATCAGTTTGCTAGTTTCTTTGCAGCTCTAATAATATTTTAATTTAAGTACATTTTTACTATTAGCCATTTTTAATTCTGCTTATTCTACTACAAATTGGCATGGAAAAACTAGGCAGCCCTCCTGCTTCATCAACCAGTTTAATTTGTAATGAAAACAACTGTACCATTGAAACGATTCACAACCACTTACCTGAAGAACAAGATGAAAGTATTGAGCTAAGATGGACAACAGATCAAACATTAATACTCATTAGACTTGTAACAGAAAATTATTATAAGTTTAATTTTCAATTAAAAAAAAATGTTTGGAAATACATTGCCTCAGAATTGTCAAAAATCTGTAATAAATCATTTGTAGGACCGTAGTGCGTTTCAAATTGGAAAACGTTAAAGACCATGTATAAAAAAGTGCATAATACTAAGTAAACAGGAGACCATCGAAAGGTTTGGGATTTTTTTGAGCCCATGCTTAATCTATTATTTAAAAACCAGAAATAACTCCTATTGCAACTTGTAGCACATCAGAAGGAATTACTCTCAATTTAGCAAACATGCCTGATGATGGGACTTCCGATCCAATAGACGAATTTTCATTTGAGTCGCAGTTTGCTAGAAAAAGAAAATCTGAATTATTATTATTTTATTGCATGTAATATGTAAATGTAAAAGTACTGCTTTATTAAATATTTTGTGTCTTAATTAATTTGAAAAATTTAGATGTTGCAGCAATACATTTGCAATTCTCTCCCTTTTTCTGCTACCTAGGTATTCCTCATCTTTATTATCAAAATCGACATTCATTTCTCGTACTTAATTTTCTAAATTAATATCATTTATAAAATCGTGTCCATTCAAAATACAAATATGTAAATGCTGCCTGATATGATAACTAGTGGTATTGCATCTAGTCGCATCATCTCAAATAACTTCAATCTTCTAAATCGACCTGTAAAAATGAAATGTATACTAAGGATCGATAAGTAAAGAGGTGTACTTATCTTTTAGAAGGGCAAATGCATATTCGATGACAACGTGAGTTTTTGCATATCTAATATTATACATTTTTGTCTTTTTGTAAGATTACCACCATCTCGGTATAGTACCAAAATATGTTGTGTCAATTTATAAGCTGAGTCACCCAATAAATGATAATTTGGGTTAGTTATTAATTGCGATTTATAAACCAGAATTGTCAAACTTGACAAAAAGCCTACTAGTGTAATTTATATTAACAAGCAACAGACAAAGTATGCTGAATTGGATATAACACCCACTTGCAATTCTGTAATACTTATAAACAAATTAAAAAATTTAACAAATTTAAACACTTTCTAAATATTTGAAACTTGTTATAAGATAATGGCTTGGACAACAAATCAGCCAATTGTTCCGTTGTAGGAACGTATAATAATTCAACTTTACCAGACATTACGCAGTCTTTAACAAAATGAAATTTAACATCAATGTGTTTAGATTGTTTAGTTTCCAAAGTTGAAGACATTTTAATGCATGATTGATTGTCTTCATATATGACAATAGGACCTAAACTAATAAATAATATTTCTGCAAGTATTTGTGATAAATACAATCCTTCAGTTATACATAATGATAATGCAATAAATTCAGATTCTATACTAGACAGTACTACTAAATTTTGTTTCTTTGTTTTCCAAGAAACCACATTCTCATTAACTTTAATTATAAATCCAGATATACTTTTTCTGTCATTCTGACTATTTGCAAAATCTGAATCAACAAGCAAATTAAATTAAGTTCAGGTTTATTACTTTTTACAAATTTTAAACAGAAATTTATAGTTTTCTTAAGGTATCTTAAGACTTGCTTTAAACCATTCCAGTGTTGCTTGGTGTAGCAATTTTGAAATTGACTGTAATAGGTAATAGAAAAACTTAAATCTGGACGTGAGCCTAACATAATATACATTAATGAGCCTATGGTAGTCTTCCGTTATTCAAATCAGAATCAATAAGATCTGTTTTGAAAATCGAATTCATTGGTATATCTATCCCTTTATAATCTTGCATGCCAAATTTATTCAATACCTTTTTAATTAACTCTTTTTGACTTATTAATAATTCACCATTATGTTTTACTATTTGTTATTTCGAAATTCAGTCATTTTAAAACATTTGACAGTTCACTCTTAACGTAATTTATATCTCTCAAAGTTTTGGAAAACATAATTATAGCATCAACATAAATCAGCGAAAAGATGACGTTTTTAAAATATAGACATGGATCATTTTGGACCTTTGAAAACCTAATTCAACCTGTTTTTGATTTAGCAGCTCATACCAACATGTTTGAGCCTGTTTAACAAGGCCGCACCGTCCATAAGGACAACAAGGGCAAAAACCCACGGCGCCAAAAGTCCAAAGGCGCCGTGAGGCGCCTCACGGTAATATTTCAAACTTACCAAAATTCTTATTTATGTTTGAGACACGAGACTTCCCAAAGGTCCCCTGTACGTTTACGCGCGCATTCGCTATGGATAACTAATTAAATTCCATTAATTATCGGAACATCGATATTTGGTATCAGATGTTCTCAACCGATGATGATCTACAATATTAGGGCAACACTCCAATATCGCGACGTTGCGCTAGTTGCAAAATTTTATTTTTATTATGTTTATGTATTCGATAATTATCGGTTATCGATGTTTTGCCGTAACAGCGCTCGCGCTCATCCCTATATGTTGACTAGAACGTAGAAAGCGAGTTTATTCTTGTCTCTGCAAGTTTTCCCGTTCATTCCTTCCTGTTGAATCTTGAGCCTTGAATCTTTATAAATACCGCCGCGCTTTTAAAAACAATTCATTTAACATTGGGTATCGAAGTGGCATAAAGACTGTAAATTGTGCACCTGAATTAAAAAAGTTAAGTGTTCTTCGATATTTTACATTATTAGAGGATTCAAGGTAAAAGGTAAGTTTCTAACTTTACTCTTTACTTTACAATTAGATAGAGAGGGCAAGTTTTAAATGGAAAATAAATACCCTTCGGTCAGAATTTGACGAAATTTTGATATGTTGCATAATTTGACCTATTAATGAATTAATGTGTCCATTGCGACAAAGCTGTAAGTTTAACAGTTAGTTTTTGAGATACAGGGTGTCCAAAATCGCTACTTCATAATTTCAAAATTTCGTAAATTGTATGTTGTTGCCAATATGAATACAAAAATAATAAATAAATTTTAAGATTGGCGTATCTAGCGGAATTTCAATTCTGTAATAGTCTATTTTAATTTATTATAGATGTTTAATAAAGAAAAAAAAAGCCTTCAGGATATCAAAATTTGATGAAAAAAAGAAAGTGGGAAAAAAAACTTGAGAAGACGAATTCCAAAATTACGGTATTTTTTCCTTCACCGTCAAGCACAAATATACAAACAGATGCAGATCTTCTATTGACTTCGAGAGAGGACCGGAAGAAGTCTAAACTACAAGAGATTCCATCAACATCTACAGATGAAGTTGAGGAAGACGAAGACGTAGTTTCTGCGGAAGTGGACGATACGCAACTTCCTCAAGATCCAGGTTTGTGGCCAAAAATATTGTCTCCTAGAGATGTATAAATATTAATTGAAAACGGGCCTACTCATTATCGAAGTAAAAATTGTATACATTATCCCAATGATAAAATATCAGGCCAAAGGTTTTCGGATAAATATTATTCACGAATTTTGTCTAATAATGAAAAAGTCGAACGGGAGTGGCTTTTATATTCAACAGAAAAAATTTCAGTGTTTTGTTTTTGTTGTAGAATATTTTCAAATACTTTAAAAACAATTAAATTAAGTGATGAAAATGGGTATAACACGATCGATCTTTGGGGACGTATATTTGAATAGTTTAGGTGATTTATGTGCTTTAAGGGGATGGTGCATTAAAATTGCCGATGTGTAAGGGCACCTAGCTGTTTTAGAGAGTTATTATTTTTACAATGGGAGCTTAAAAATTGAGAATGTCTTGGTTTTGAGAACTTAAAAAATGGTCAGAATGTTTCACTCGCTTAAAAAAATGGCAACTATTGATTCTGCGGCTCAAAATTTAATTAATATAGAAACAAAATATTGGCATGGAGTTATCGAGCACATTTTTTATATTATTCAATTTCTTGCTGAGCAAAACTTGGCTTTACGTGGTACCAATAGCAAACTGTTTGAAAAAAAATAATGGCAGTTTTCTAAAATGCATTGAAATGTTAGCAAAATTTGATCCTATAATATCTAAGCACACGAGAAGGATCCAAATGCAGGAAAAGATAAAAATGCCTCATTATCTTGGGGACAAAATTCAAAACGAAATAATTAATTTAATAGGAGAAAATCTTAAATTAAAAATTTTAGGCATGATTAAAACAGCTAAATATTTTTCAATTGTACTTAATTGTACCCCGGATGCTAGTCATCAAGAACAAATATCAGTATGTGTTAGATTCGTTAATTCAGAAAAAAATAAAATTGTCGTCGAAGAACATTTCTTAACTTCTTGCCCTGTAAATGATTGTACAGGTGAGGGTTTGAAAAATTTCTTAATAGAAACATTGGAAAAAAATGGCTTAGATATTTATAATTTACGCGGCCAAGGATATGACAATGGTGCAAACATGCGCGGTAAACATTGCACCCTACCCTTTTTCAGGCGTTATAAAAAGGATAGGCGCACAACAGAGTATAAAAAAATTTACACTCTGGCGCAGCTAGCATCGACCGTTGAGGTTGCAGAGGCTGCAAGAGCCAAAATCTCGAAGGGGAGAAAATTTGTGAATTAATGACTGTAAAATAAACAACTGTGAGAAACCATAACAAGTTATATAGTGTATTTATTAAATTTTATAGAAATAAAGTTTTGAACTAAAACATCATAAATGTTCTATGAAGTCTTATAAAATAAATAGATCTGTAAAGATTATGATACTCGTTTTTATGCAACTAGTAAATGTAGCCTATATAAGTTTAAGAGAGTTTCCAAATATGTGAACGTAACATATAAAAAGTCGATAAAATATTTAACGTAAACTAAACGTTCAAATATACTAAGAAAAGTATCTTGTGCTTTTAAAAGCGTAACAAAGTTAATAAATGTACTTGACTACCATAGGTTTCATGAAACATGTGGTTTACATTTGGACAGTATGCGTCCAGTAAGACTATGTATAATAAGAATTAATATTTGTAAATACTAGATAAATTATCAGTAAAATTAATATGTTTTACAAGTGTAAAATAAAGAGAAAATTTAATATAGCATAATTCAGTTCATTTAATTTTGAGTAGATAAATAATATTTTAATTTGTCATACCTGACATGTTGCATTGAATAACATATTTTGTTAGCCTGAAATTCTTTGAACGGAACATCTGTAGAAATCCAAATCAAATGTGTAGAAAATGCAGGAGTCCCAGGTAAAATACCAAAAAACAAGTGATGAGGTAGAATTCGCTAGCATTCAAACAAGTTGAAAAACATCCCGTGTTTAACTTCATAGATCCATATTAAACCAAATTTTAAGAGAATAATAAACAAAACTAAAATTGTATGTTGAGGTAGCGTAATTTAAAATATAACGGTATTGTTATCTTATTGTAAAGCGGCAGCAAAATAAGTCTGCATCATTACGGAACGGTAAGATAAATAGTAGAAAGACATGGGGGTAGAGAACGACCCTGAAATATAATACGTGAATTAGTTAACACGCTAAACCAAGTGAAAAGGAATTTAAAATACATCTATTAAATCCATACCATCGGAAAAGTAATCCGGTGGGATTTGTAATTGATGAAGAAAAGGAAACGCTAGGCAAGATATCTGTAATAATATTTAAATGATTACACAGGGTAAATGTGGGAGTATTGGGCACTGTTCCAGTAATGGACACCTTTACTCCCAATATTTATATAAAAAATCTATTTATACATTTAACAGCATTCTGTGAGGTGCTATTGTAGACTATCTATCCTACTATAGTATCTATGGTTGACAGAAAAAGAATACGCAAATTCTGTCAAATGTCAGTGAAATTTTTATTGTGGGGTTATGAGAAATCCAATTTTAAGTTGTAAAAAGTTTGTGTCGTTATTGCGTTTAATTTATTGATGCAGAAAAGAAAAGCCCGAAAACAAACAAGTAAGTATGTTAGGGGATAGAAGATATACTATAGATCGTAGGTTTTTATTGTAATTTGCAATATTTCACTAATTGAGGAGGTTAGATAGGGGTGTCCATTTCTCAACCAAATATTTTAAAAATGATTCAGTAATGGACATCACCTGTGTCCATTACTAATTCGACCGAATTCAGTAATGGACATCCTGTGATTTTTTTATATAACAATAAGGTAATGTAGGTAGTAATTTACTCTAATCTTGAATTCTATGTATTTACCTAATTGTACTATTGTCTTTTTAGATATGAATAAAAGAAATAGTGGCAAGAAGCGACCATTCTTCCGCTACTCCAAAGAATCAATGCAAAATGCATTGGAGGCAGTTCAAGGTGGAATGAGTAGAAAAAAAGCTGCAGCAACATTCAATGTGCCGAGAAGCACACTTATACGCAAAGTCTTAGGACAAGTAGGATCAAATAAAAGGAAAATGGGCCCAGCATCGGAATTAACAGAATTGGAAGAAAAATCACTAGTCGATTGGATAATTGCTATGGGGCGTAAAGGCTTTCCAGTTCATAAGAATAACTTAATGCAGTCTGTGAAAAAATTCCTATTAGAAAGTGGGAGAAATGTACGTTTCTTTGACAAAAATAAAGGCCCAGGAAGAGCTTGGTTTGAGGGTTTTATCAAGCGACACCCATCAATTAAAGAAAAACATGCTGAGAGTGTGAGTCGAGCTCGTGCAGCAGTAACAGCTAACAGGATTGGAATGTGGTTTACTGAAATCGAAGCATATTTTCTCGAAAAAAATTTGGAAGGGGTAATGACAAACCCATCCAGAATTTTTAACGCTGACGAGGTGGGGTTTGCCCTGTGTCCCTAATCCGATAAGGTTCTGGGACCTAGCAAGCAAACAGAAGATTTTTATATAAGAGTTTTTGCGGAAAAAGAGCACATTACAGTAATGGGAGCGTTCTCTGCTGATGGTAAATATGTACCACCCATGCTTATATTTCCGTATAAAAAAATGCCGAAATTGATTGTTGAATCCATTCCTACGAATTGGGCTTTGGGGCGGTCTGATACAGGGTGGATAAACTCCGAAGTGTTCTTTGAATACATCGCCAATCATTTTTTACCATATTTAAAGGATAATCATGTGGAAAGGCCTGTTATTTTGTTTGTCGATGGGCATCGCTCTCACATGACACAACAAGTAAGCAAGCTTTGTGATGATAATGGTATTGTTTTAGTTTCACTCTTCCCTAACACAACTCACATAATGCAACCTGCTGACGTTTCCGTTTTTAAGCCCCTTAAAGCTGGTTGGAGGACTGTACTTAGAAATTGGAAATTTGATAATTTCCCGAAGGATGTGACCAGATATACGTTTGGCTCAATACTTCAAGTAGTGTTTGAACAATATGCTCTACCTGAAACTATTACAAATGGATTTCGAAAGAGCGGGTTGTTTCCGTTTAATAGAAATAACGTCGATTATTCTAAATGTATACCAAACCGGCTAATAGAAAAAAGCACCTTAAAAAATGCTACTACTGAAACTTGTGCATTTGAACAGAAATTCTTAAAAACGCTGAATAGTAAAATACCTGGCGAAACCCTTCAAGAGTTCCAAAGAACATATGGTACTAATAAATCTATTTGGAAGGGAAGAGTAGAATGTGCTGATTTGTACAGAGTATGGAGTTTGTTTCAGAATGAATTCAATGAGCATATAGTTCATGTAACTTCAGAGGTTGCAATTGAAATACCTTTATCATCAGCAGCAATTTCTGAATCTGATCTATCTCGAAGGCACAAGACTCCATCTCCAGTTCAGTTCAGTGGGAGTTTTTCTGAGACACCAACATCTTCCTGGCAATCTCCAGACCATTCAGGTGAGTGCAAATATAGTAACAAAGAAGCTAAAGGCTATAAAGTACCAACCCCCTTCAAAACATGCTTGCCTTTTCCTAAGACATCAGATAAGACACCACCACCTAAACGAAGAAAAATAATTTTTCCCTTCGTTGTATCTAGTAGGAAGTATAGAGAATACTATAAGAAGGAAGAACAGAAGAAATTAAAGGTAAAGCGGCCTAAAATAAAATTAAATTTACCCGAAGAAAGCTCATCAGATTCTGAAGTAGACATGATTTGCGCTGATGAAGATTTGGATCCGATGAGTGATTGTGAAGACTTACAATATCAAGAAGAACAATACGTTAAAGTCTTTTATGATGAAAAATATTATCCTGGTAAGCTTAATTTAATAATACACTGCCTATTACTTATCTGATTATTATTGGCCCATGCCTACTCTATTTATAGCCCAAGATAGCTAGGGTTAAAATTTTGTGTTCTCCTCATCTCATTGCACAATAACCATTTTCAACATCTACCATTTTTCTCAAATTGCAGGAGTTGTCGTGAAGAAAGATGCTGAAGGATCTGAAATAAAAACTATGGTGTCGGCCGGAGTTGGAGCCTGGAAATGGCCAGCAAAAGACGATATTTTGTACTATTTTAAAGAAGATGTAAAATGTATTATCAACAAACCAGTTGAGAAAAATAATAGAGGGCACTATACTGTCCCAGAGATTATTAACTTTGAATAAAGATGTAATTTAAGATGGTGTTCATTATTGCCTCAAGAGGTGTCCATATCCCGTATAACTACAGCATTTCAAGCTTTAGTTAAAAAAATTTTTATTTTTTTTACTGTTCATTTTTTCAAGTTTATGTGAAAACAATCAAAAAGTACACATCTTAGAGCTCCCTACCATTTTATGATTGTTACCCAAAATATAAAAATAAAATTTTGGCACTATTCAAAGTCACAATTTTCTCTAGGATGTCCATTACTCCCACATTTACCCCATTTATTATTTAACAAAAGAAATACATACTTGATACGAACTCATGGTCAATTCTTATCAACAGGAATTCAAAATGACCTGTTGTGCACTAAATCAAGACAAGAAATAATGCTTTATCAGAAAGTTTTGACAGGCAACCAACTGTCTCAAATATCAGAGCCGGATATTTGAAATTGTAAGGAAAGAAAACTACAGAGCACTTTGCAAAGTAGAAGTGTGAGAATAAATACTAAGAATACTGGATTGTAGGCAACTTTACAAACAAGTATGAATATCAGAAAACAAACACGGTACTTTATGAAGTACTATAACCTTTATATATTCTGAGATTATAATAAATCTATTAAAAGTCAAAGTGTATATCAAGGTTCAATGGACTTTTTAAAGTAAAATCTGAGGTTTAAAGGGAGGGATAAATCGAGCTGAAATGTGGCATTTACCATAGGTAAAATGACATGTTACAACATAATGGATTACAAAAAAAAATTCTTAATATAAATCCAAGAGCATTCTTTGTGCCTTGTTGCAACCATAGTTTAAACCTTGTCGTGAACGATGCCGCAAAATCAAATATTTCAAGTGTAAATTTTTTTTCTATAGTACAGGAATTTTATAATTTTTTTCCGCTTCAACTAACCGTTGGTCAGTCTTAAAAACAAATATATCAAATTTAACCTTAAAACCCTTATCTGGTACAAGATGGTCTAGTAGAGTTGATGCTTTAACTCCTTTAAGATATCAGCTTGGGGAAATATACGATGCTCTATTTGAAATCTCTAGTGAAGGAAATAAAGCTTTTGACAATAATTAAAAAAATACGGCATCATTGCTTGCCAAAAAAATAAAAAAATGTTGAGTTTATATGTATGTTGACTTTATGATATAATATTTTAAATAAAGTCAATATTGTAAGTAAACTTTTACAAACTGAGGATTTTTATATAGCAGAGGCCTGTGCTAATTTAAAAACTTTAGTTGATTGGTTAACAGAATAGAGATCAGATAAAGAATTCAAAAACTTGTTAGTCGATGCTCATGAAATAGCTGATTCATTAGACGTTGATTTTGAATTAAAAAAAAAAGATGGCTTGAGGGTGAGAAAAGTTAAGAAACAATTCAGTTACAAACACGATGATGAACCCACTGAAGATGAAAAATTAAAGTTTAAAGTAAATTCTTTTTTTAATATGTTAGATATAACTATACAATCTGTAAATGAAAGATTTCAATTATTATCAGCTTATTCAAATCATTTTAACTTTTTGTGGGACATTTCCAATTTTTCCAAATATTCTAAACAGGAGCAGTTAAAGTTATGTACAGACCTTGAAATAGTATTAACTGATCTAAATCTCAATGAACGTGACATAAGTGGTGTAGAACTCCTAAACGAATTACAGTTTATTAATTTAGGTGAAGTAAACACTTCCACTCCTACAGAAACTTTAAATTACATTATTAATAATAATTTAAAACAATCCTTTCCAAACACTTATGTGGCTTTACGAATTTTGTTAACTATGCCAGTATCTGTCGTCACAGCAGAACGTTCGTTTTCAAAATTAAAAATGATAAAAAACTATCTAAGATCCAGTATGGCTCAGGAAAGACTGGCAAATTATTTCAATTGAATCTGAACTACTAAAAGATTTAGAAACTGAAGAATTGATAAATAAATTTGCAAAAAATAAAGCACGCACAGTCAAGTTCGTTTAGTTTAGTGCAATGCTACTACTACTATGCTATTATATATACACTCTAGCTATGTATAATTTAAAAAATATTGTAAAAATGTAAGATAAACTTTTTGATTAAAATGTTTATAAGTTTATATTTTCTTTTTTTTTAATATATCGTATCGTTACTTTTTTGGCGGTACTACTTAAAAAATATTTTTTGTGATAATACACTTTTAGCGTTTATCTTATTATAAAGTTTATGTATAGTATAAAACGATATACGACTTTTATTTCAAACTATGAAAAATTTTAGTTCTAGGTACTTATTTATATTTGTCCCTAGCCAGGCAATTTTATAAATTTTTGAAAATAATGTACAGAGTAAAGAACAAAGGCTTTGTTACAAAGGCACAATTTTTTGAAAAAATTAAATAATGTAAGAGAAGCTAAGATGCAAGCAACACGCTCCTACTCTACTCCATTAAAAAAAATTATCCTACAATAAAAAGGCGCCTTAATGTTTTTGCCCCAGGGCGCTATATAGCCTTGGTGCGGCCCTGCTGTTTAAGTCCATATAATGACATTAAGTTGG
The DNA here is from genome assembly GCA_036346225.1 of Platerodrilus igneus. Classification (NCBI taxonomy): domain Eukaryota; kingdom Metazoa; phylum Arthropoda; class Insecta; order Coleoptera; family Lycidae; genus Platerodrilus; species Platerodrilus igneus. Next base: position 6,700,917 of record JARFIW010001730.1, on the reverse strand, counting down.
CAAATTAGATTTTTATTGGTTTCATTTAATCCTTCAGGCTGACACATATACACCAGTCGGTTTAAATATCCATAAAGAAAAGCTGTTTGTACATCTAACTGTTGAACATACATATCATATTCAATATACAAAGATAACAGAATTCTTATAGTTGCCATCCTTGCAACACGTGTATACACATCATCAACCGGATGTTGTTGAAATCCGCGTGCCACTAGACAAGCTTTCTTTTTCAAAACACCAACATGTTTTTCGCGAAACACCCACTTGGAATCGATCACTTGCACATCACTAGGTGGTACCACTAATTCCCAAATGTTGTTTTCCTTCAGTGAGTTCAATTCTGCTTGTATCACATCATTCCAACCTCCATCTTTTGTAGTCTCTTGGTAGTTTTGTGGTAATTCAGAGATTACATGCCCAGCTGACAGTGCAGCCATTAAACTTTCGTCCAACTCATCATAGAAACTATCTGTATTGAAATCTGCCAAATATTTTGGAGTTTTCTTTATTCTTGAACTTTTTCTGATGCTTACAATTTCTTTTACTGTATTAGAATGTTCGTTTTCACATTCATGATCTTCTCTTTTTTCTTTTAATTGTTCTAGTTCTTGTTCATCACTTTTTTGCCATTTTCAACATTAACAAAAATATCTCTTTCAACATTTGCGTTTTCATTAAATATGATATTCCTGCCATGCACAATTTTTGTTCTTGAGGATTCCACAATCAATAACCGTTTTCAACATAGCCTATCATGATTAATTTTTCACTTGTCGGATCTAATTTTGGGCGTCTATCTTCTTTTGGGATATGGTTATAAGCTATGCAGCCAAACATTTTAATCTTTGACAGATCAGGTTGTCTACCATCCGATAACTCTGCGGGTGTTTTTCCTTTTGGTAAAACACTCCTTTCAATTCTATTAAGCAAAAATGCTGCAACCCTGACTGCTTCTCCCCAAAAGTTTTTGGTTAAGTTGGAATCGAATATCAAACACCTGGCCATTTCCATTAAAGTTCTATTAAACCTCATTGAAACTCAGTTTTGTTCAGGAGTTCTCCGAATTGTGTACTAAATATTAATGCGGTTACTTCTACAAATGTTTTTAAAATCTTTTGAAATATATTCGCCTCCGTTATCACGCCGAATTCTTTCAATCTTGCAATTAAATTTTGCGTTAACCATCATTAAATAATCTTTGAATTTTGTGATTACCTCCTTTTTTCGCTTTATTAAATAGACCACACAAAAATGTGAAAATGATGTACAAAACTGACATAGTAATTATTACCATCATGTGTCATAGGACTGATTGGACCACAAACATCCGTAGGAACAACTTCCAAAACTCTTTTTGACTTTTTACTTTCCGTATTGTTATATATGGTAACCTTGTTTTGCATTGATACATACCTCACATATTCAATTGACGGGGTACCTTGATGAATGTCCCATTTTTCGGTGAAGTAAATTTAAGTTTTCTTTTGCAACACAAATTGATTCACTTATTGAAATTTGTAATGTAACTGTTGAGATTGTGAGTGGAATAAATGCATGTAAACACATGAGAATATATAATTAAGACATGTTAATTCAAAACTGACATAAAGTAGTTTATGTTGATTAATAACCAAAACAAAAGTGTTTATATAAGAGGACATGATTAAATTTACAACACCCTCACTCAATGAATAAGCAATAGTCATTTGTACATTGAATATTCGATGCTCAGGTATACTCAATTTAATCCCATTTTTACTGAACACAATTTAGTCTTTGGTCCGGTAACCGCTTTGGTGAGAGCATCAGCTGCATTATCTTCAGTGGGTACATGTAATATTTGGATTGTACCATCCTCTACCTTGTCTCTTAAGTGATGGTACCGAACATCGATGTGCTTAGTTCGTTGGTTGAAGCCATCAGACAATGATAGTTTGATGGCGCTTTGGTTGTCGATTTTTAATTGGACTGCCTTCGATATATCATAATCGAGTTCACTACCAAAATTTCACAGCCAAATCGCTTCTTTTATTTATTTATTTATTTACATCTGTGTGTATATACAGATAATTCCAATTGATACACACTATAATAAAGAATAAAACAAATGAAAACATGTACACTAAGCCTTAAATTAAGATAATTCTAAAATTTTGTTTTTAAATTCAGTGTAGTTACACTTGAAAATGTCGACTTCTACAAAAAATCTATTGTAAGTCTTACATAGCCTTGAAACACAATCAGTTGAACCATAGTTAGTTCTATGCATCCTTTCACTAAATACAGCACTATACCTTGTATTCTTACGAGTTATCCTTAGACCAATAATACTTAATAAGTCTACACTATCAACCATGTTATTCCAAAGCTTATACATAAAGAAAGCCATATTATTCCTACGTCTCTGTTCTAAGCTTAGCATTCCTACTAACTTTCTTCTGATTATATGGTCAAGGTTGTCATAAGGAAACTTAAGTTTCCACAGTAGATATTTAATAAATTTATCTTGTACACGCTCTAATCTATCTATGTGACATTTGTAATAAGGTGACCAGATAAGAGAATTATATTCTAGAATACTTAAAAGTAATGCATTATACGGCAACTTCAAAGAACATATGTCAAATAGATCTATGCTGTTTCTTTTGATGAAACCTAACATTCTGAATGATTTAAACAGTATATGATCTATATGATCAGAAAAAGACAATTCCCGATCAAATACAACACCTAGGTCAGAAATACTGTTAACAAATTCCAGAAGAATACTGTTGATATGATAGATGAATCTGATCGGATTCTTACATCTGTAAAAACTAATTGTTTTACACTTGGCAACATTAAGACTTAGTAAATTATGTTCACAATAAGAAACTAAATTATCAAGATCGCGCTGAATACGTAAACAATCCGTGTATGAATTAGCATAAGTAAAGAACTTGAGGTCATCCGCATAAAGTAAGCACTGAGTAGATGTGAACACAGAAACGACATCGTTTATGAAAAACAAAAATAATATAGGGCCAAGGTGAGACCCCTGCGGCACTCCCGAGGTCACAGTAATCCCTTTAGATTTAACACCTCGAATGTGTACGTATTGAGATCTGCCAGACAAATAGGAAGAAATCCATTTTAGGTAAACACCTTGAATTCCTAGAGCATACAGCTTCTCCACCAACAAATTATGGCACACCCTATCAAATGCTTTAGATATATCAGTATATATCACAGCAACTTGGTTGCCATCTTCCAGTACATTCACTAGAAAATCCTGGTAAACAGCAAGATTAGTGCATGTTGATCGGCCTTTGAAAAAACCATGCTGTTGCTTCACCAAGGCATGTTTAAATGTGTTAAATAATTCATCACAAACTATCGATTCAAAAATTTTAGCTACAGTAGAGAGTAATGAGATTCCTCTGTAGTTTTCTATAACACTTTTATCTCCATTTTGTACACAGGATAAAGGGATGACTTCTTCCACTGTTCCGGAAATATACCCGAATCAAAGGATTTTGAAATATAACTTGTAACGGTTCAGCAAGTATCATACAGCATTGTTTCCAAAAATTGAGGTATACCATCGGGACCAGCCCTTTGTTAATATCTAGACTAGTTAACTTATCTATGATTTCATTGGCTGTGAATGTATGACTGAACAAGCCGGCAGATGAAACACACACATCAGAAAAGTTGCATAAGCCTCTGTTGGCATCCAGATTTGCTAGATAACAAGAACTGAAGTGATCAGCGAAAGCATCAACTATTTCTTGGGATGAGGATAACAAATTACCACCATAATTCATCCTAACAGGAATACCCACTTCTTTTCTAACAGAATTAATGTATGCCCAAAAGCTCTTAGTATTTGTTTTAATTTCAGTTTCTAAGTTCCTGATAAAAAGGTTATAGCATATGTTCATTTCATTTTTGCTTAGCCGACGCAAATTTGAGTAGTCATTGTAATCCTCCATTGACTTAGATTTCTTGAATTTACTGTGCAATTTATTTTTTAACTTAATTAGCTTAATTAGTCTCTCATTGTACCATTTAGGAAATTTTCTAGGTTTAGAACATTTTTTAGGAATAAAAAGATTAATAGCAAGATTAATTCGTTCGTAGAACTTGTTAACGATAATATTAATATTGTGATCAGTATGGACAAAATTCCAGTCAACTTCCTGAAAAAATCTAATAATGTCTTCGTAAGATGCCTTTCTAAACTGAAATACCGCAGATTTATTGTTAGATGGCATACTTGCAGGTACTTTTAAAGGTTAAACTAATATCAAAGCCGGGTGATATCCATCCTCTTTGACCAGAATATTCTGGGATCTAATAATTTCAAGTGATTCTAAATCAGAAAAAAGTAAGTCTAAGTGTTTACCCTGATTATTAGCTATTCTGTTAATCTGATTTAAGACAGTAAGCTGCATACCACTTATTAAAACTTCGCTGACCAAAGATGTGAGTTTAGTGGGCAGAAAATAGCCATCTATATCAATCCATGTAATTTCAGGAACATTGAAGTCCCCAAAAATTAAAAATTTAGCTGTATTATTGCTGGTTCTTAAATAATCCACTTTATCAACAAATACTTGGTACAGCTCATGAGACGATTTAGGAGGAAAATATACCGCTCCTATTAATAAGGTAGTATGACCGTAAAAAATTTTGATCCAAATATCCTCAAAATAATGAGACCCTGACCTGGGTAGTAAATTAGACTTAATGTGTGATTTAATGGCAATAAGTACTCCTCCTCCTCTTTGTTTGTTTAGCAGTTCACACTTGCGGTCGCATCGAAATACATTAAAATTCTTAGGAATAACTTCACCATTAGAAATGTCACTGGATAACCAAGTCTCAGTAAAACTATGCAATCAAAGTTAGCTGAACTAATATTGAGTAATGTCGTGATAGTCTTAGTACGAAGACCCTCACATTTTGATAATAAAAGTGAATACTAGATTTGCCAAACTGGTTCACATTTAAAATTTGACTACTAATCTTAGTGTCAAAAATTGTTTTCTGGTGCCGATTTTTTACGAAAAATATATGGCCGAATTTCAGTGCCACTAGGCCAGTTAGTAGGATTCTCAACAATGGCTTTATCATCAACATGAACTCCTATGCGAAAACATGCATACACGCCCCGTGTTTCCAGAACATCACAAGAAAACTCTTTATTCGGAATGATTTCCCGTAGGTGATCAGAAACGGTTTCGCTTTTGGTCCCAGACTTAATACGGCCAACAAAGAACCAAACTTTCTTTTCAACTGCAGTTAATTTAGAGGAGAAATTACTACTAATACCGGTGCCATATATAGATTTTTTATTATTCTTTTTCTTGTTAAAAACTGTTAAAAAACCCTCATTACCTTTGCTTAATTGATTATTAGCAATTTCGTATTGTATGTTATTCTTTACAACTTCTGCATAGGGAGTCTTGGGTGCAGTAGCAGATGGGTGATTAACAACCTGCTCAGGAAGGTGATGATTAGAGGCAATAATTGATGTATTATCAGAAGACACCATATTTGATAACTGATTAGAACAACTTGCAACAACAGGATCAATGAAATTAATGTTTCTCTTAACACATATGTTTGTAGATAATTCTTGATTCAAAACATTGGTATTAGGAATGTTATCAGAGCTATTAATCCCAGATGTTCTTTCACAATTCAAACTTTGATGAATATTTGTTAAATTATAATCCTTGGTAAGGAGCTTTACAAGATCAATATTACTTTTCTTGAGGTTATCAACCTCAGTTCTTAATTCCAGGAGTTCAGCTAAAAGTGGTTCAGTGTTCTGAGTGATTAAAGAATTTATCAACTCCTTGTATAGGTTGCTTTTAAGGAAATTCACCACACTATTAGCCTCATACTTTGGGTCACAATCACTACTAGAATTAGTGTTAGCACAGGTAACCATAAGTGATTGATCATTCTTATTTAAGCTGCCATGTTTATAACCCTTATAGCATCTATTGCACAGATAGTCCATATTTTTGCCAGAAGCACTCAAAAACATCCCATATCTTTCTCCACATGATGGATGCACATGAACTTTACATTTCATACACTCCACACACTTATTTGAAACCTTTTTATTACAATAATTGCAAATATTGGCTACATCAACAACAACTTGCTGTTCATTGGTGGCCATCTTGAATGTACATCTTTTGTAGCCCATGAAGCAGCAATATACTCGGCTTCGGTGCTTGATAAAGCGACCGTTGGCTGTCGTTTACTATTCCATGATATGGCACCGTTGCTTAATTTGAATACATATCCGGTGCACGAACGTCTTTTATCGATATCTGAAGCCCAATCTGCATCACAGTAACCGGTCAGAAAATTCTCGTTGGATTTGGTAAAATGTAACTTATAATCCAACGTGCCCTTTAAGTAGCGTAAAATTCTTTTGACAGCAGTCCAGTGTGATTGTCCAAAATTTGAGTTAAAGCGACTTACGTCGTTCACTGCAAAAGCTATATCCGGCCTGGTACCTTGAGCAATGAATAACAGACATCCAACCAATGACTGATAGGGAATATGTGCCATAATTTGTTTGTCTTCTTCAGTAGCGGGACACATAGCTTTTGATTCAAATCGCTTGGTGTGGCTATAGGGTTTGAGTTCGCCATTCCAAATCTTTGAATCACTTCAGAGATATAAGAACTCTGATCGAGTGCTATGCCATTGTCTTCGTATGTAAAATGTAGACCTATACATGAAGAAGCAGTTCCCAAATCTTTCATTTTAAATGCATCACATAAAGCTTTCTGTAGTTTATGCAAAGTGCTTTGACTTTTCCAAAATATCAAAAATCGTCAACGAGATTGTAACAATCAATGATAGATCAGTGGTATAAAATACACATGGATCATACGTTGACTTTTTAAGTCCATACAATTTTAGCATTTTTGTTAGTTTATCATTCCAGACACGTCCACTTTGTTTCAAACCGTAAATAGCCTTTTTTAATTTGCAACATTTTTTAGATCCGTCGTTGAAACCCTGTGGTTGTGTCATGTAAATATCTTCAGATAAATCGCCTTGCAAAAACGCACTAACAGCATCCATTTGGTGCATTTTTAAGTCGTTCTTAATGGCAAGTGCAATTATGAATCGAATCGAAGTGTATCGGACTACTGGTGAATATACTTCTTCATAATCGATACCATAAATTTGCGAACATCCCTTTGCAACCAACCTAGCCTTATAGCATGCCACTTTTCCATTTTCGTCACGCCTTAACTTAAAAACCCATCGGCATTTTATTGGCTTCCGATTTACTGGCAAGTCGACTAGCTGCCACGTATGATTATCAACTAACGCGTTGACCTCTTCAACCATGGCAGATTTCCATTTTTGACTGTCGTCACGCTCAAGGGCTTCACTGTAAGTTTCTGGCTGTTCAGCAGGATTGGCCATGAAACCGCATCCATAGGTAATATATCCATCCTTTTCAAAATCTCTCCATTTTGGAGTACGTTCAGATCTTCGAATACATTGTGTTGATGGAATGATTTCATCTGGGACATGGGTTTCGTCCGTAACTTCGTTGTATATCGGCATATTTTCATCAGTAACTTCATTGTATATCGGTACCGCAATTGGTTCATTCTCTTCAAAGATAGTATCTGTGAATGTAATGGATGGTGTCGTGGTCTCTGTACCATTATTTTCTTCAAAAATATCTAGTCCATTGTCCCTCACTTCATCTGATTCTTCCTTTGAACTTTCATAAATTTCAACCATGCTATTGCTGTTTTGATTAAGAAAGATTACGTCTCGACTAATTTCAAAAACCTTTGTTTTAGGATCAATACAACGATAACCTTTTACATTTTCGCAGAAACCTACAAAGATCATTTCCTTTGTTTTTTTGTCCCACTTACGACGTTTCTGTTTCGGAATATGATTCATGCACAAACTGCCAAATACCTGTAGATGACTTACATCTACCTTTTGGCCAGACCATGCCTCTTCAGGTGTAACTGTTTTCAACATAGCATTAGCTGATCGATTTAGTATGTATGTGGCCATATTGACGGCTTCAGCCCAATATGATACATCCAAGCCTACGTCAAATATCATACATTTTGCCTTTTCGACCAATTTTCGGTTAGCTCGCTCAGCAACACCATTTTGTTCGGGAGTATATGTCACTGTCATTTCGTGCCTAATTCCATTCTTTTTAAAATATCGTAGAAATGACGAATTAATATACTCTTTCCCATTGTCTGAACGTAAAGTTTTTATTCGTCGGTCCGTCTGATTTTCCACTAATGCCTTAAATTCCAAAAAACGATCAAACACCTCTGATTTTTCTTGAAGGAAATAAGTGAAAATTTTTCTAGAATGGTCGTCGATGAACGTTAGTATATAGCGTGCACCGCCGATCGAAGAATTCTCCATAGGTCCATTCAAATCAGAATGAATAAGATCCAATATATAATCGGCACGTGTTGTACTATTTGGAAACGATTTTCGAGTTTGCTTACCTTCCTTGCATATTTTGCAATTTTTAATTTCATTCTTTCGTTGAAATGAATTCCATCTACCAAACCGTTTTTCATTTTGCACATATCAGCAAAATTAATGTGACCTAACTTGCGATGCCAATTTAAACCATCATTTTTACCGTTTGTAGCGGTAAGGCAACGCATCGGTTTAGTCTGAAGACAGTAAACTCCATTTTCAGGTTTGATTTTTGCAATCAGTTCCTGTTTGTGGTTGTAGATGTGACATCCTTGTTTATTGAAAATGACCTGATTGTCATTTTCTACCACTTGTGCACCCGATAGCAAGTTTGCTGCTATATCAGGGACACAGAGTACTTCGTTAAAGTCTACTTCACCGTCGTTTACATTTACGGACAAGTTACCCATTCCTTTTACTAACATCTTGCTGGAACTGGCAGAAGTAATGTGGGTAACTGGGGACGACTTCAAATTGTAGAATAGTCGTTCAAATGGCGACATGTGCTGTGACGCACCACTATCTACGTACCATTCGTCCTCTTTACATTGTTTTGCATGATATGCTGCATTCGGCACTTCGGCTGTGGCAATAAATGCACTCTTCGCAATTGGGTTTGGGATTTTACTTTTGCGATCTTTATTTTGTAATTTTCCTGTTGCACTATTATCACGTTTTTGCCTATCCTTCGATTTGTTTGGGCAATTATTAGACTTATGCCCGCGCTCGTTACACGAATAGCATTTAATTTTTTGCTTTAACAATTTGCTGCCTTTACCCAAAAATGCAGAACTTTGACTTTTTGCGGCGTATTCAGAATCCAACAGCTTCGAATTAATGACATCTGTGGTTGTCTTCGTACCGCTACTTTCGAGGCCCATAATCATTGGTCCGAATTCGCTTCCCAGCCACTCGTCGTCTACCGCAAAGCCAATTCCGATTAATTTATTTGCAGTTTCAAAAATTTGTCCAATGTATTCGGACATTGAGTTACAACTTTCTAGCTGAATTGTCACCAACTTACGCAGTAAACTAATGCGACGTGACAAACCACGATCTTGATACAAGTCTTGTAACTTTTTCCACGTTTCTGCAGCTGACTTGGCGTTTGCCACATGTACGAATACGGATGGATCGAGGCTCAATTCTATTCTAGCCTTTGCTTTGCGTAATTTCGCATCATCGGTTTCCCCGCCTATGCCGTCAATGATACATTTTGAATAATCGTTTAATTCCAGGCAGTTGCGTATCATAAATTGCCATGTGTGGTAATTCTCATTACCTCGTAGTTTTTCTACGCTATTCCATGCACTGTCGTTTGACATATTTATGACAGAATTGTATTAAACTTCAAGTATATTATAACCCACCGTAGATATACACCTTTTTCAAATCGACAGACGATTGGACAAAAAAATATGTACATAAAAACGACACGCGTTTATCTTTATCCGTTATATGAAGGACACACTTCAACGGATTAACTTGCACAATATTTTTCTTATTTCTCATTCACTATTACCTGGGCCCATAACCTGTTGAGATTGTGAGTGGAATAAATGCATGTAAACACATGAGAATATATAATTAAGACATGTTAATTCAAAACTGACATAAAGTAGTTTATGTTGATTAATAACCAAAACAAAGGATATAATACTATAATAAAACATTAAAGTAAGACAGATTTTAACAATTTTAACTAGTAATGTTTAAAGCAAATAGAATATTTCCTCCATGGCCACCGAAGGAGGAAATGTTCCCATAATACAGGCCGCATTGCCTCGCTGAATAGCAATGCTTATCTTCTGAATAAAGTATGATCCTGAACGTGATTCTCCTGTTTTAATCGCAACAAGTCTTCCAACTGATTGTACAAAGTGTAAGGCCTCCTCACAGAACGGTCCCATTGTTTCTACTGCAAATGGGACGAAGTAGTAGTTTTGATCCATGATAGTCTTGTATTTGTTTAATTTTCTGGATGCTGCGTTGGCTGCGATTTTTCTTGCTTCCTTAGAGGAGTTTTCCACATGAGATGATGCTAAAGTGTCGCTGCATGTACTATCCCAAACGAGAATTTGACCACTCGCCCAAGGTATAAGTGTCATCCCATCTGGACGCTTGCCGTCATCCCGCGCGAGTCCCACTGGTTCGAGTATCGAAGGGTAGTCGGCGGACGAGAGAAATCTTTTAATAGTGTCATTTAACTTAAAATGACGAGCCTGTCTACCAGCACTTTTTGGACAACTGAGTCCGTGAGTTCCTTTGCTGTCAACATCGGAGCCACAGACACATGTGTGAGGAACGCAAATGTTACAACCGAGTCGTAAGGCAACAGAAATGCGGAAATTGTTGTTGTCAAGTAGTGTTCCCACAGATTTTGAAGGGACGACTTTTAACCATGCCCCGAACTCCATTTCGCAAGAAGCTAAATATCTTGCGTTGTCTCTCTGGTCCTCAAAATGTAAAGTGGAGCATGTCATGTTGATGCCAAAATTGTCCCAATTTTTTTGAGAAGATGGAATGGCTGGGATCGTTTCGTCGGGATAATTCAACCTCCAAGCACTCAAACAATCTTCGTAATAGGCAATATTTAACTTGTCAGAGGGAATAGTGGGTAACATCAGTTTGACAAGATCAAATGAACCATTACAAGATGCGAGAAAAGCAGGAAGGGCGATATCTCCAACTTTACGAATTCCTAATCCTCCTTTCTGGATGGGCAGTGAGGCTACTGTCCATTGATTGTCGTTTAGTTTACTGTTTGTAAGGAGTTCTAGACATGTTTTTATATTTGTATCAATTTTATCGAGGATGGATGGAAAGCACCATGTAGGACATGTTCTGAGGAAGTATGTTAGCTTCGGGATAGCAAAGCAATTCTTCAGAAGATAATAGGCTATATGGCAATTTAAATTGTTAGCGAGTAAGTAAAGTTTCTACTTCTTCCATCTTGTCCAAGAGTAGAGGTTCGCAAGCAGGTTTTAAGATTGAGGCACCTAGAAGGGAAAGTGTATCATCAGATAAAACTTTGATACCAGGAGAAATGGTTTCGAACTTTTGTTTGACGATGTCGTTTGGCTCGGAGCAGAAGTATATCTCGCATTTTGATGGGTTTATTGATAGTCCTAAATCTTTGCATTGATCAATAATGAATTGAAAATCAGATAAAACTTCATCCGGATTACCTCCTAATGTTCCATCATCTAAATACCACGAGTTGAATTCCGACTTTAAAGATTCGATGATCGGTTGGATCGCTAAACTGAATGCCATTGGGCCTGCCGGATCACCCTGTTGGGCTCCCACTTCAGAATCGATAGTTCTATTCCCAAAGAATAGTAGTGAAGGTTCAGAGTAGCATTGGAAAAGGAAGGGGTACATTTCTGGAACTTGATGTAAAGTTTCATGTAGGATGACGTCCCTCTCAACTGAATTGAAAGCATTTTGGAAATCGATTTTGAGAATGATTTTATCCGTGTTGATGTTTTCCAATATGTACGTTCTTAGTGCATGTACAGCAGCTTCACACCCTCCTTTAGTTGCAAAACCAAGTTGTAATGGATTGAAATAGAGACCTAAATTTTCCCTGATTCGAGAACAAGCTACCTTTGCGGTGAGTCGGCGTAAAGTGTTTCCAACAGCAATCGGTCTAATACCTCCACATTTCTTTCTTAAAGCACATAATGAAGCTCCATAAAGTATCTTAGTTATTGAATTGTTGACTTTTCCGGATAGCATAAAATTGCACAATCTTGTTAACGAAGTGAGTAGGCGTTTTCCTGCATCACCAGTGGGTTTCGATAGCATGTCTTTAAGGTGCTGTGGTCTAAGACCGTCGATACCTGAGGCAGATCCATTGGGAAAAGAGGATAAAGCTTTAAGGATGTCTTCTGGTGACACGATTATGGTTTTATGGGTATTTGCAGGTGGTTCTGGTAAATTTAAAGTGCGTGAAGGTGTCGGATGTTTAGATTTTAAAGTTGTAAAAGTATTGTCATCTTGAGGGGCTATTTCATCCGACGAGCATAACAACCTTACTGCACCTCTAATATCTCCATCTCCTACTTTAGCTTCAGCACGTTTCCATATTGTAAATTGCTTATTTTTTCCCTTTGTGGTTGGTTGTAATGAGGTATCAAAATGATCAGTATTTTGTCTTACCAAAGTAGCTAGTGATTTGGATTTGATCCTATCTGGTATTCGGAGGGCTATAAAAGCAAAGTATAATAAGTTTTCCCAAGAATTCAAATCATTTTTTGAGGTACAAGAATCGATAATGGAGGCTAGTTTGTTCGCAGCCGCAATGCGAGCTCCCTTCGGGATTCGTTTCAAAACGTGAATTTTTTTCTTTAAATTCTGCAATTCTTGATGAGAAAGGTTTTTCTACGGTTGTTGGTGAAACAGTTATGAAAGGAAGTTGATCCGGGTGAGTATGGGCAACGTGACGTCGGAGTTCTCTTTTACCTTTATACTGTTTGTGGTTGTGAACTTCCTCTGAGCAGAATGGGCAGGGAATTAGGTTTGGGGTAGATAGGGTGTCATTTTGTGATGATAAAAGTTGGACACATTTTGGACAAGACCATGTATCCTCACTAGTTAGTAGGTCCACTTCTTCATTTGAAATGTTGATACATTCACCATGAATCCAGGATGAGCAGTTATTGCAGAAAATCCAGTTGGATACATCGTCGTTTTGTAGACAGATTGGACAGGTCAAATTATCCATTATTCAAAGGTCCTCATTTGAAGTCTTGTATTGTGGAACATCGTCAACATTTGTACATAGTGCTTATATGTTTACTGTATTCCAACCAGCTAACTGAGTGTTTTGTGCTAGCAAAGACAATGTATCCTGTATACACGTCCACATTCAAATAAAAGCGCTATTACAGATTACCTGGATGTGAAACTTTTGTAAATTAAATGTTATTTACCCAAATTGAAGTTTCAATAAGAACCCTGTAGTATTCATTACTTGATAGATACTTCAAAAAATATAAATATAAATATATCAGAGACTAACTTTACATGTGTCATTGACATTGACAACCTCTAAAGTGTTTATATAAGAGGACATGATTAAATTTACAACAGTAACTGTATACAGATTTCCAGTTAATTTTGCTTTTAGTACTATAACGTTTCCTCTTTTAATAGTTGCCTCTTCATTTTAAAATTCACTTCATATCCTGCTTGTTCCGATTTCCTTACTGATAGCAAGTTGCAAAATAATCCTTCACATACCCATACATCTTTAATTTTAACAGTTTTAGAATTTTCAATGAATAACTTCATACTTCCTTGTTTAGTTGCCCTTATTGTTGAATCCGATTTGGCTAGATTAATGTTATGGCTTATATTCTTTTGATCAAAGACATATTTTATAAAAGCTTGTTTTATTAAATGGTTGGTTGCACCACTATCGGTAACAAATTCAATTTTAGTACTGTTTGCCATACCTGCTTGATTTATTGTTGTTAAAAACGATATTGCATTGTCAATTTCAGTTTCACTTTCCTGTTCCGCTACATTAGCTTGTCATTCTTTTGCATACTGCCTTCCTTTCTGTAGAAATTTGCAATTAGAACGTTTGTGTCCAAATTTTCCACAATTATGACATTTGAATGGAAATTTATTATCTTCAGTGTTAGAACTTTCACTATTTGTACTTACATTATTACTACCCCTATTTGCATAATTTCTGTACATGCTTTTGTTGTATCTTCCTCTTCCTCTATTGTTATAACCACTAAATGCTACATTACTGTTTCTTTCACTATCCTGTTTATTTTTATTTTGGCGCGCCTCGTCCAGTAGCAATTTATTTTTGACAAAGTCCAGACTTACTTTTGATTCATCTTGAGTAAAAATGACATCAATTGCTGTTGTTATACTTTGGTATGATTCAGGTATAGATGATAAAAATTGTGACACAATTTCATTATTTTCCAATTTACAGCCTGCAGCTTTTAATTCATTTACTGTTTGTTCAAATTCAGTGATAAATGAATTAAGCAATGTATCTTCTCTAAATTTTAAAGCTCTAAGTTTCCTTTGTAACGTAACTTGCATAGCAATTCCACTTTTAAGATATGTTCCCTTTAAAGCATTCAAAATTTCTTTAACCGAAGTTTTAGTTTTTATAGCTTCTAAAATGTTATCGGCAAGACACCACAATTATATTTCTTACTTTTATGTCCTTTCTTTTGAAGGCTTCTAATTGTACTGTGTCGGCCGGTGGATCATTATTTAATACCTCATCTATATCTGCTTGTTCCAATAATAATTTCATGTGAAATTCCTAATTTGAATAGCCAGTTCCATCAAATGGTTTTATGCTGTACAGCTGATTTCCACCAACACTAGCAGACATTGTAATTCCTTTCAGTTAAATTAAATAACTAGGTATTAATTTCCAATTCTGATCACAGTTTCCTTAATAGCAACTTCAGTGTACAATCTGACTGCCTGGGCCCATAACCTGTTGAAATGTTGTACGCAGTCAAAGCTCAGCTAACACGTATATTTAGTTGCTATTAAGTAATACAATTATAGTTTTTAATTATAATATGTGCTAAAACATTTATAAACCAGAACTATCAAAACTTGACAAAAAGCCAACTAGTGTAATTTATATTAACAAGCAACAGGCAAAGTATGCTGAATTGGATATATTAACAAAAACAGCTTGTCACTATCACTTTCGGGCCATACAACTATATTAAATTCCTTATTGATTTTCAAAAGAATATGACATATTTTATAAAAGCTCGCCCATGCCGTTGAAATGCTTACTCCAAATCGATCAGCCACCGATCTAAAATAATTACATAGTTATGTACATAATCAATATAGATAATTCTGTATTAACTGAAAATATTCTGGATTAGCCATGTACCAAATACGTAACATGAATCGTTTTTCCATATCTAATCCCGGGTTTCCTGAAGTAAATTGTTTTTTGTATACAACACAACATTTTTTCAGCAAATCTTCAAAGGTTTCTGCAGCCAGGCGAAAGTAAGAACGAAATTGGTTATCTGTCATTCTGGGAACAATTTCTTCAGCATAATGTTTTATTTTAATCGGCGAATCTTGTGCCTCATCATCATAATCGTCAAAAACCATTTGGTACTTAAACCCAACCGACATCAATAAAACTGAACGTTCATCCATTACGTAAAATAATAGTAGGAAAACCGTGATTCTTAGTTGCCAATTTTTTAAACATTTGACATTACGTGTGTTATAGTAAGAAGTTCAGTTTGTAAATACGTTCGGCAGTGTACTCTATTTTCCGAGCGATTTTCCTAATATCTTATCGATCTTGTCCAGTTATTGTGTAATGGCGAAAGCACCTAATGTTAAAATTTATCAAATAAAAAAATTGTTTTCTTTGTAATACTACCAACACAAGCAAATAAATTTGTTTTAGCATTAAATTTAATATTATTAATAGTGCAAAGCATTTGTTTAAAATACTAATTGCTTTGAATTATTAGAACTATTAGATTTAGTGCTAAAACAAATTTATTCGCAAGTGCTGTTGGTATTAGAAAATTTATAATTTGAATCTGAATAAAGCGGCATTCCGATATCAGTTTTGCCCCAGGTCGCCGTGGCGCTGTTTCAAAATGCGTTTTCGCGGGAAGGGCACAGTGGCCTAACTATCCCTCCTTACTAATCTATGGCCCTAATAAAATCATGTCCATTTTTATATCAAGATACAAACATATGTCTACATAACTCTTTCTGTCATTACCTTAAATAAACCTGCTCACGCTTGTCGTTACTTAAAACACAGAAATCATATTGCTATCTTTCTCGTATCCATTGGTAAAGCTTTAAAAGAATCTTAAAGGTATGTTGTGAATTGCGCTAGGCGCCTGTGACGTAGATATCTTCTTTCGTGGTTTCTAGTATAAAAGCATTTATTCAATTTTTTTTAGTATTATAAGTTTTTTGAATACTAGTTTGCAATGTGTAGTATCGTCGTTGCAAATATTGTGAATAGCTTGCTCCATTTTGTAGTTTGAATAATGGTCACGTTCTATTTACAACTTAGGTTAGGTTAGCTAAGAAAATAATCTAACCTCATCTCGAACGATTTAATAGAACGCACAACTTAGCATTTTGACTATTTAACCTATAAATATAATTTTGTTTTGTTGCACTTGTGTTTTTAATAAACTGGTATAACGTTATTTAAAATAATGGGAAACGACTTAATTGTAGAAGTAAGTCCTTTATTATTAATATTTATTCTGTATTACATTTAATTATTTTAGTTTTTACGATACTATGAGTCTGAGAGCGATGTTTTAACAAGCTCCGATTCTGATTCTTCAGCTGATACATTCTTTAAAAAAAAGACGAACCTTTCACAGACAAGAAGGATATGTGAAAAATATTATTCCAAAGTATGATGACAAAGAGTTTAAAGAACATTTTCGGTTAAAAAAATCTTCGTCTGATTTTCTTATTGGTAAAATTTAATCGGTAAAAGCTGGAAGTCCATGGTTGATTTATTTTCAGATAAAGTGAAAGCATCTAAAATTTTGCCCATTCATAATTATAGTAAAGAAAAAATAGATGCTACTAAAGCAGTTCTCATGACAATATGGTATTTGAGCAATCAAGAAACTTTCGGGCAGGTATCAGATAGGTTTAATGTTACCAAAAGTGCAGCACATTGCACAATTCAATTGGTAATCCAGTATTTAGTATCATTACCCGAATACATTAAATGGCCAAACGAACAAAAGTTTTTATTCGTGAATCATTTAGAAAAATAAAAGGCCTAGAAGGTATTGTTGGCGCTGTAGATGGTTGTCACATTAGTATTAAAAAAACCCAATGAAAATGCTAATGTTTACTACAATCGAAAATCTTATAGCATACTATTGCAAGCTGTATGTGACCACGAAACAAGGTTTATAGATGTATTTTGTGGAGAACCAGGATCCATTCATGACACAATTACTCAAAAGATCATCGCAGTATGATAAAGGGGTGAACAGTCGTTTAGGTCATTAGATGATTCGGCATATCCCTGTAAACGATGGCTTATATCTCCATACAAAGACATTGGCAATTTAAGCAAGAATCAGCGATTAATTAATTACAAACGTTCGACTCCTAGAGTAGTCATTGAAAATGCTTATGGTCTACTTAAAGGAATATTCAGAAGGCTTAAAGGTTTTGAAAATGCAAAAAAAATTTTTATAGTTCAGTGTGTGATAGCTGTCACTGTATTGCATAACATTTGTTTGATGTTCAACGATGAAATTGATACAGAGCATGAGAACGAAGAACCTGCATACGAGTTTGATGAAGCAACAATACAAAATTTAAGTGGTATCATACCAGATACATCCAAACGAGAAGAAATGTTTCAAAGACTATTTCATTTGTGATTATGTATTTTAAACATATGAATCTTTCCATTAGTCTTAAGTATCAATATGTGTTCGTTTGATTAGTTAATTATATTATATAGTATTATGAATATCGTTCCATTTTTACCATTGTTTTAAACATTCCATACAGAATTATAAAAGCATTCAATTTATTAACCAAACTACATTATATACAATTACACTTTACTGTAGCAAACTAAATACCAATGTTTAATTGTGTGTTTGAGTAATCCTAGGTGTTAAGTTTCTAATGTACATTTGAAGGTGTTAAATGAATTACATACAATATTAAAAACTAAGATACTAAATATTATATATTGTTATAAAAATTTTATTTCAATCTTTTGCTTAAGTTCTCTAAAGCAACAACTTTACGTTCTTCCAAAGTCAGTTTTTGTTCAAATAATTTCAATTTTTGTTACGGTATTCTTGCTTTGCCTTTTCTGATTCGTTATAATGTTCTTCTTTTAAACTTAAATACTGTGTTACAGCTGCTGCTCTCTTCCTACTAGTTGTGAGAGTAGTTGTTGTTGGTGGTGGTGAAATAGGGCTATTTTCTAATTGTGCATTATTTAAGGAAGTTATATGCTTTTGAAATGGTTCAATATGACTGGCATTTCCAACATCTATTGTATGTGGGCTACAATTATTGGGTTTCTCACCCAATAATTCATCCAATCTTTCAAAAAATTGAAAGCGGGATGCTGCTTTACCAGTTTTTGTTTTAATATCTTTGGTTTTTTTTATAGGTCATAACTAAATTATCCCACTTTTTTTTACATCACATTGCATCCACCTAACAAAAAGCTTTATTATTATGTACATCTAGTTCAAAATTAATTGGTTTACTTACATTTATATTTAAACTAATTAATTCCTCACAAACTATATACCAAAAATTTTTTTTTGAGTGGTGCATGTCTTCATATTTCTCCTGTACTGCAGATATTAATGCCAATGTATCATTATACTGCCACTGTCGGCTTATATTTTCCTCATGTTTAGAAATTGGACAAGGATTTCCAGTTTCTGGCAATTGTGATGAATTAAAATCTTCATCGTTGCATTCTACTGAATCTTCAATTTGAAGTACTGCAGTGCTACCAATTATATAGGGCACATTTTTTTCTGTGAAACCTATTTCACTGTAAGGCACTCCTAAAGATTGTTGAGTTTCTGCAGAAAAAAGAAAAGGATCATTCAATAACTTTACATACTGGCTTTATTTACTTACCTAAATCTTTTACTACTACATCTCCATTCTCAGCCAAAACCCACCCACGACCTTTCCATTTTAAAATAGCAAATGGTATTTTGCCGAAGAAAACAATCAAAACACAATCAACTGTCTATTAAAACCGTCAATAAGTAATCAAATATGCTTCTATAACCTTACATTCCAAGTTAGCAATTTATCTTGGTAATAAAGGTTGCTCTTGCGGTACCTTACCAAGGGAAAGGGGGAAGCAAAGAATCTAAATTCCTAAGTAGGAAATAGAACATGCTAATACCTTAGACTAATGCCCGTTTCCACCGAACTATTAGGAAGAACTTAATTTTAAGCATCACTTTAAAATGTAATTTTAGTTTCCACCGCACTTTAAGTATGATTTAATCTAGTCTTAGTTTAAGCCCCCAATTTTCTAGGCTTAAATTCTTCTTATATTTAAGTATTAGAATAAGCATGCGCATTACTAGATTTGACAGTTTAGTTAACCAAGAAATTATAAATTTACCTTCAGTCACCATTACGCTTTGCCTTGTAGTCTTTATCTATGCTTGTAGTGTCACAAAATAATCAAAACGGTTTTGTACAATTTTTAGAGTAGAACAATACTCTAATTTTCATATTCAATTTAATTTCTATTTGATTACCATCATATAAAGGACGATTCCGAGGAGGAAGATATTTTTAACGACGATATGGACATTATAAATATTATCGAGTTTGGATTCCCTAGACGCATCCTTACTAGGAATAATTATTTTAATGAGATGGATAATCTGGCTTTTTTTAGACGATTTAGGTTGTATAAAGAAACTGTGTTGCACCTCTTAACATTGATTGAGGATGAACTAGAATTTCCTAATGTGTAAGTTATGTGATTTATAAAATACTTTTGTATTCATCTTACCAAAACTTTGTAGGAATAACAGCATCTCTCCAATAAACCAGTTATTGGCCTGTTTACGGTTTTATTCAAGTGCTGGTCATCTATCTTTAATTTCTGACTTTGGGGGTATAGCTATTTCGTCAGTTTCTAGAATACTAGTGAGTGTCTGAAGCAATAGCCAAACTCTATCCAATTTATGTTAAAATGCCTTCCACCCAAGAGGAAACTATTCATGTAACAAACAAATTTTATAGAGTGGCGTCTTTTCCAAGGGTAATCAGAGCCATTGACTGTAGGCATTCAATCACCAGGTAATTGAACAATTTTATTATATAATATAATTATATACAGACTATAATTTAATTTATTTAAGGTGGAAATGATGCTGAAGTTTTTCGAAATAGGAAGTCGTACTTCTCATTGAATGTACAGGCAGTGAGTGATGCCGATTTAAAAATACAAAATATTGTGAGCCGTTGGCCTGGATCTACACATGACTCTACTATTTTTAATGGTAGCAATTTACGCATACAGTTTGAAGGTGGACAATTCCCAAATAGTTATTTGTTAGGTAAAGAGCTAATAAATAACTTGTAAAATATGCAATATTATTGATACAAATGATTTTTAGATCGTGGTTATCCACTAAAGCCATACTTATTGACTCCTTTGGCAAATCCAGTTACACGCCAAGAGAAACTGTATAATGAATCGCATATTAGGACACGAAACGATGTAGAACGTTTGTTTGGTGTCTGGAAAAGACGATTCCCTGTTCTTGCATATGGAATGCGCCTCAAATTAGATACGCGTTAACAGTTATTGTAGCTACAGCTGTTTTACATAACATATCAATTGAAATGAATGAACCCGCTCCTCCTCCACCAGAAAATATTGATGTCGATGAATTGAATTATTTAATTGAATTGGGACAAATACCTGTTGCGACTATTCCTGCTGCTACAGTAGCTCAACCTCCTACCAACATTAGAAATCATTTAATTAATAACTATTTTGCCAATTTATAAATGAATCGTTTTAAGTATTGTAAATAAACTTCTTAACTTTCATAATGTAATGTCCTTTAGCATGCATAATATTCTTAAATTTGGAGTAGTAATAAATACATTATACATATTTTGTTCATTTTGAGATACAGAAAACTAAAAGAATATAATATTATAAAAGAACATTATGTTTACATTAAGCGATACAAACAAAAAGGTAATAAAACTTAAGTAGCTAGTCAATACGTAGTTACTGTAATTGTTTCTTATGTAACTCGATTTGTAGTTTTAACAATTTAATTTTTAACATGCATTTTTCATTTTGATTTTTTGAATAAGTAACTTCATTTTGTAATTTTTCAGTTTGCAATTTAGCAATAGCTAGTCGATCTATTAACAAATTATATTTTTCTGCAAGTTCCGAAGATGTTAATGCTTTAACATATGCTGTTGGTCGGCGTCGACTGTTATTTACTTTCTGTTTTTTCTTTGACGATCCGGCAGTATTCTAAAAAAAGGAATAAAAATTAATTAAATGATAAAGAAAAATATATTAACTGATATCTTTGTCAAGACCTCGCTTCAAAGCAGATGACATCGAAGTTGATAAAGTATCTGGTTTATGTTTTCCAATCATGCCTATAACTGCATGATGCTTGCTGCACAGTTTCATCTTCAATCATATCGACATTGTTCTACAAAAAAGGGTTATATCGAGTAAGTACTTGTACATAAAGATATAATACCTCATCTGAAAGATTTTCAGCTATATTGTCAACATTTAATTCCACAATAGTGGCCCCATCTGAACATGAAGAAAATACAACATTCTGCGCATCCCCAACGAAACGGTTAGTTAGACCATATGTTGTTTTTTCATTCATAATGGATAACATTAAATCATTATCGGGAAACGTTTTTATGGTTCCACCACCAGTTAGTACAATTTCTTTTTTTCCTCTGCAACTTGTTTACGAATTTCTTTTTTCCGATTATTGTAAAATTTCTTCAAGCACTCTGTAGTTCTAGAGCAAAAGCTGGGTGAACTAGAATTAAATTCTTGGGCAATTTTCATCCAAGCCTGCTGCTTCTCTTCTGAGGTGGCACTGTCAGTTTTCTTATTTTCTACCGTATCTTTGTACTTATACATAATATTATACAAAGCGTCTTTTTCATTTTGGCTGAAATTAGTAGACCGCACTCTTTTTTTATTATTCTCCATCATTAATTACTTATAGAAAGCAAATACGAAATAAACTGTTTTTAGTTAACCGTTGACATACAAATATGACTTTGACAACGTAGTTACTACAATGCCGACAAATATGTTATTTTTTGCTGGAAGAATCGGCAAGCTAGACGGGGACCCTTTGACAACGGTATATTAATTCAATCTAATGAATTGAGGTTAGAATTGATATGTAAAACCGCCTATTTTTAAAATTTCTCCGCGTTGCCACATTTACTATTCGCTAAAATAGTACTTTACAAAGAATCGAGCGACAAGCGGCGGTGGAACCTATTACAAAATTAAGCTACACTTAAAGTTAAGAATAACTTAGTTAAGTATATCTTAAGAATAAAACGGTGGAAATGGCCATAAGTAAGATTAACTTAGTTTTTTGGCAAATAGAACACAGCTAGTATCTCAATGTTTTCGTTTGATTATATCTTAATAAACTATGTTTATGGAATCTTAAAAATTGTTTATATTAGGATGTTTTAATTTAAAATTATATTTTGAAATAATATTTTTATTTTGCTTGTGTAAGGCCCTTATTTTTATGCTTATATATGTAAATGTGTAGTGCACAAACAAGTCTCTGGTTTGATGCTTAAAATTTGTGTTTATTTATATTATTATTATTATTATATATATTATAAATACATATCTTGTTTAAATTATTCCTGCTTTTTCTTAGGCATGAAATACTGCAACAAAATTTTACAACCATTGCCTTCAGGGAACTTATGGCCCTATCAAATTGAAGGGCATGTATTGAACCTTGTATTAGTTTATCTACTAAAACAATGATTTAACAGTAGAAGTCAACAAAAGTGAATAAAAATTTTGAAACACATAAATCCATAAACAAAAATCTCTATAGTGTAGTATCAACATTGCAGAAAGACCTATTTGTTTGTTGATTAAAAATTTAACTTCAAACATATATATGAAAATTATCCATTCCCAGTTTTATTAATGATCAATCAAAATTCATATCAAGTAACCAATCACATATGCAGTAGTAGTTTCTTCCCAACATCTAGTTGGTGCTTCATGGGATAAAAGTTACCACCATGGGATTCATGTATATTTGTTTGTCTATGGACAGGTTGTAATCTGTGAACTCAATACAAACTGGAATTGAATCACCAATGTTAGAATGTGAAGCATGACCTGAGGGTAGGCAACCAGTAATGTGGTGATTTCTCTGTCTTTGTCTAACTCGTATTTGTATATGGCGCCAACAGCTAATTTTTACTTTTATACAGAGTTTTTAAAAAACTAAGGTATCAAATTGTAAAAACTAAGGACTATTAATATAATGCAACTTATGTAATTGCCTATAAACCCCTTTTCAAGTAATTTCAGATAAATTTAGAATAAAGCTCACAGAGTAAAACTAAGGGCCAAATTCATAAAAGGCACTCATATGTAACTTAAACTCATCTTATCTAAGGGTGGAATTCATAGACGTCCCTAAGTAGGCACTCACACTAACCTTACACTTATTTCTCCCTAACCGTATTCAGAGAAATTGACTCCACAATTAGTGGCTAAAATCCCACTCAAGAATGAGTGACAAATGAGTGGCAAATAAGTGATGGTTTTATGTTCACTCATACATAGACAACAAAATAGATATATATCTTTAATAGGATGACCTTGGCTCATGTTTTAGTTTCTTCCCACTGGCAAGAGGCGCCCTAGTCAATATAATTGTATTATGATGTGTACATAAATTATTTTAAATTTCTGTTTTCCGTATGTCTTATTTGGATGCAATTATTATAATGTTCATAACATCGATGCAGTTACTGTTTTTATTAAATAAATTACAAAATAAAGCATAGATGAGATTGATCATTGGTAGTAAAAATGTAATAATTTAATTAAACAATTCGGTAGAATGTTGTAAGCTTCAGCGCTCATCCGATCACTGAAGTAAGCAACGTCCGGCGTGGTCAGTACTTGGATGGGTGACCGCTTGAAAAATGCCTGCGTGTGTTGGTTTTTTTTTTGTTTTTTATTGTATAATAGTTTCTTCCTTGACGCAGGGATGGCGCTTATAATTCTAAAACTCTTACTATTGAGATCCTTATCTACTTGTTTGTCTATGCACTCATATCACCCTAACTATTGTTGTAAAGTATATGATACTTGAATTTGATCGTTTTTCTGTTGACTTTAATGTGTGTAGGTTATAAATTGGGACTTTTAAATTTTGAATTGTTTATAATTATGTTAGCTATATATTAAAATTTATTATTTAGTTGTTAATATAGTTTTTAATCTTAGATTAAATATAATTGTTTACAATTTTTTGTCTTGGTTTAATTAATTTAATTGTTTACAACTGCTTTAGCTCTAGGATTTAGCTTATTGTATTGAATTTAATTGTTAGAATCGTTTTTACCTTAGATTAACCTTATTTATATTATAGGCTATTCGATTAGATTAGAATTTAATTGTTTAAAACTGGTTTATATTGGATTTGTATTGAATAATTAACTAAGTTGTGTATATTCTCAATATGGATATAGATGAGGATTTTGCTGAATTCGTAAACTATGTAGAAGATAATCCATACTTGCCTATTCCCAGGTAGTAAACATTGCTATATTTCTTTGTTGTTTACATTTATTTTATATTTCAGACGTTTTATCAGAGATCAAGAAAATCCTTTAGAAAGATATACCGATTTGAAATTGGTGCAACGGTATCGGTTTACTCGAGTTGTTTTTCTGAATATATTATTGCCCATGATTTACCCACAAAATGGGAACAGTAATCGTGGCCTACCTATTCCACCATTAATTAAATTGTGTATCGCTCTACGATATTTTGCAACAGGCAGCTATCAGGTGAGATTAAAATAATATGGCAAAGCTTGTTTAAGAACTACATAATATTTTAGAGAGTGTGTGGTGATCTGGGCTTCAATTCTCGAGTTATTTTCGTATACGAAAAGTTTATCACTTCGTACAAAAAGATACAAAGTCGATTCTTGAGCGGGCGGATGAATGTTCGCATACGAAAATTACATCGTCTGCTTGTTGGCGTGCGAATTTCTCTTTACGTATACGAAACAGCGGCCGGCCTACGAAATATAGTTCTAACCTCAACTTTCACTGTTTCTTGTTTGTTTATACGTTCTTTTTTCAATATTGTATAAAGTTAGGATAGTATTATTATTATAGATTTGATGGCTTTGGGAGATCAAATTAACTTGGCTGCTATAGCAGGATTAGAAGAAGCGGAGTTGCTTGAGGGGTTAGGTGATAGACAATTTCATACCTTTGTCAACCCCCCTTGAGTTTTTAAATGATAAAACATTTGTGAAGTTATTTAGACTTGACAAAAGCAGCACTCATAATTTAATTGATATCTTAGAGCCCTTATTAACACCACCTAGTAGAAAATCCTGCTTAAGTGTTACGAGAAAAGTAAATTCTTAATTATATTTGGCTCACTAATAAAGTTTTAGTTTTAGATTTTAACAGCTTTGCGTTTCTTTGCTAGTGGCAGTTACCAAAATGATATTGGTCTAAATTTACACTTAGGTGTTAGCCAGTCGTCGGTAAGTCGTTGTGTTGCAGAAGTATCAGATGCATTAAACATGCCACAGATATTTAATCAGTTTATTAGATTTCCACAGAATTTTATGGAATTAAATAGATTGCGGCGCACGTAAGTTTTGTTTAACACTTGGGGGGAAAATAACAAGTTTTAATTGTAGATTTTTTATACAAAATAATTTTCCAGGGGTAATTGGTTGTATTGATTGTACACATGTGGCTATTTACCCTCCAAACATAAATGACCCTATATATCCTGAGGCTATTTATGTCAATAGAAAAGGATACCACTCCATAAATGTGCAGTTGGTAAGATAACGTACTTTGATTAAGCTTAGCTGGGATATTCTTAAAATACAATTTATTTAGATATGTGATCCAAACCTGAAAATAATTAATGTTTGTGCAAGATATCCGGGTAGCAGTAACGACAATTTCATCTGGAATAATAGCAATGTGTTACCAATAATGGAAAATTTGCATAGAAATGGCCAGGGTTCCTATTATTTGTTAGGTATGAATACATTGCTTAATAAATTGAAAATAGGTAACAGCATATCAATTGTTCGTATTCTAGGCGACTCTGGTTATGCTCTTCGGCCTTGGATGTTAACGCCCTTGTTGAATGTTGAGCCAAATACTCCAGAAGCTGCATACAACAATAGGCAGATGAGTACACGATCACTTATAGAGCGGTGTAATGGGGTGCTAAAACTAAGATTTAGATGCCTCCTCAAACACCGTACATTACACTACTCTCCACAAAGAGTCTCGAAGATTATCAATGCTTGTTGCATTTTGCATAATATCTGCATAGAAAATAATCAAATGCCAGTAGAATTTGGGAAAGAGAACGAAGGAGATGAAGAAGATGATTTAGGAATGTATGATTATGAGCCCGTTATAGAACAGCAAGTAGTTGGCCTCGATAGAATTAATCCTGATTTAGCAGCTGGGAGAAGGCTACAACGGCAAGTGATTCGCAATCATTTTGCCTAGGACTCTAAATAGATTTATCATTTGTTATCGATAAAAACATTTTTTTTTGTATTTATAATTTTAGCATCTATTGATTCATTATGTAATTGTAAAATGTACATACAAATACTGACAAAATGGTTGATTAGATAAATTTTAAATATTTTTAATATTTTAGAAATTAAATTATAAGTAATGCATTAAAACTATTATAATCATGTATGAATGTAATGTATTTGTAAGGTAATAAATTCTTTTATTAACACTAAATTTGACACTATAGGACTATTTACAATTTAAATTTGCTACAATGATTTTTAAAGAATTGCTGATTTCTCGCTCCACTTCAATTTTTTCTTCTAACAGTTGTAACTTCCGTTTGTAATACTCCTCCTTTATGGTTATCAGTCTTTCGTTCTGTTTAGCCAGTTTTTCTGTTGCTGATATAGTATGATCCAGTCGCTGAGTTCGTCGATTAAATGTTTTAATACCCGATGGTGATGAAACAGGCTTCTCTTTTATTGTAGGCACACATGGCAATTCTTCTGAAATGTTCTTCAGTGTTGTTACCGTTTCAGACCTGTGTCCTTTATTTAAAGTTGTTAAAACTTTCTTTTGTAGATAGTTGTTTGCTGTATTAGGTTCACTAGGTCCTTCCCGCTAAGAACAATTGTATTCGACTCGTCGTTGAACACCTCAACCATGACATTATCCTCACTTGGGCAAAAATTAAATTCTGTTGAGGATTCTAATATCCCCAAGTGTCCTTCGATTAACGCGGGTCCTACAGTATAAATTATTTCTTCCTCTAATGGAGTTAAATCAGTATGGCTGGGTTCACCACCACCAGTAGCATTTCGGTGTTTTACAATAGAAGCTTTCTTACTTTTCGCATTACTGCGAAGATCATGCCATGTCTGAAAATATTGCATTTAATAAGTTTTAAATTATACTAAGTTCTATTTATAACTTACTTTTCTCCATTGCATCCAGTCCTTTTAGCCCCTGGCTGAGCATTTAAGGAAACTGCAAGCAGTTTCCACAGATTCTAACCGTCTACCTTGGTGAAAGTTTTGTAAATTTACCTCTCAGTAAATCTGGGTTGCATTTCACAAACTCTACCATCACCGTTTTTGTTCGGATGTAATGTTTGCCACGCTTACTATTTTTATTGGCGGGGAACTGCATTTTATAATAAAATAATGCCTTTACAAAATCAATACATTTAGCGCTAAAACGTTTGCTATAACCTTTAAAACGTTAAACAACATTCGCGATACCAACCTAGTTTCTTGGTGATATATAACTAAGTATCCAACTTTGAGTGTGGTTTCATTCATTATGGCAATGTTGACAAATTTCTATGGGAATAATATTCGTATTTGAAAAATATATTTCGATTGGTGTTCCAGAATAGCAATGAGTGTTCGTATACGAATTCTGTTGTACGAAATGCTTCGTATACGAATTATTTCGTAGGAACTCGAGAATTGAAGCCCTGGTTAACATCAGTCAGTCATCTGTCTGTAGGAAAACATCAGAAGTAAGCACGAAGTTGGCCAGAAATATAAACGAAATTATAAAATTTCCGAGAGATGCAGATGGTTTCAGAACACTAAAACGACAGTTTTATCAACTAGCAAACTTTCCAGGGGTAATTGGATGTGTTGATGGAACACATATTGAAATCAAGAGCCCAGGTGGTCTGAATGCCGAAGTGTTTCGTAATAGAAAGGGATGGTTGTCTTTAAACGTTCAAGCAGTAGCTAGTCCACAACTAAAAATATTGGACATAATTATTAGATGGCCAGGATCTGCTCATGATAGCAGAATCTTCAATAATAGCTCTGTGCATATGAGGTTAGAACGAGGGGATTTGCCGGGCATTGTATTAGGTGATAGTGCATATGCACAAACACGATATGTGTTCACTCCATTGTTAAATCCCCAAAATAGAGTGGAACAGAAATGCAATACAACACATAGTCGAACACGGAATGTGGTAGAACGTACGTTTGGTATATGGAAAGGTCGCTTTCGTTGTCTTGTTGTGGCTATGCAACTGGACCTTCACAATTCTATGAGGGTCATTGCAGCGACTGCAGTTTTACATAATATTGCAATTCAACATCGAATACAGTTTGCAAAACAAGATTTTCTACTTGAAAACGACATACCTCAAGTTCCTGCTCCAAATGGTGCAAGGGGAACTGCAATAAGGAATGCTTTTATCAATAGACATTTTGTGTAAACTTGTATGTAAAATAAAATACTTTGAAAAACATATTTATTAACTTAAAAACTAATAATTTTATACACATTCAACATCTGTATCCTCGTCCAATAATCTTTTAGTTTTAATTTTCTCCTGCTTTAAAATTTCTTTTGCTATGTCAAGTCGAATTTTTTGCTCTTCAACTTTTAATCGTTGCTCTTGCATTTTCAATATGTGCATATCCATATCCTGTTTTGTTAAAGCCTCTGTGCGACCTAGACGTTTCTGTAATTCTATTTCGATAGCTGTACCCCTAGCAAAATATTTCTTGTTTTTGCAGGGGTTTGAACTGCATCGGGCTGTGTTTCCTGGTTCTACTCATATTAAATCAGTAAAAGAATAGCAAATTAATATTACCTGTATCATTGTCCTTTAAATTATCTTTTGTTATTTCGACTTCTACATTATTGTAATCATGCTCGTTCCAAACAAAAATCTCCTGTGACATTTCATGAGGTGTTAATACTTGAGCATCACTATCCAGAGCATTCTTAATTTCAATGTCAACGGTGGCATCAACAGCATCAATACCATCCTCAGATGGTGGTAAATATGGACCACCTCCAGTTACCATTCTATGCTTTTTTTCTTGAGACAATTCTTTCCTTCTACGAGATTTCATGTTTTCCCAACATTTTCTTAGTTGTTCTACGGTTCTCTATAAAAAACATGCGTAAATATTAGTTTATTTGTATTATTATAAATAACGTTACATTTGAAAATTCGCCAGTAGAATTAAACTCCGTCATGATATCTACCCAGGCTTTTCGTTGTTGAGTCGACGAAATAGCATCCGTTTTCTTGGATTCTATAATCTCATGTTTATTAAGAACCAATTCTCTTAAAAATGACTTTTCCTCGCCAGTTATAAACGTGCGTTTAACATTTTCCATGGTAGCTAAAACTAAAAGATTATACTAGCTATAAACGAACATCTTCTGAACCTTTTTCTGTTTCTGGGCACGCAAGAGTTTATATGTATATGGCAGTACAACTACGTAGAACCAGAAGCACTAATACAGAACAACCAAGTATATTAATGTTACGAAGTATCGCTATAAGCAAAAGTCACAACACCATAAAACTAAAATTACTACTGAAAACTAATATAATTAAATATGAAAAATTATATAACTATTTAAACTAACCAAACACAATACTACAACAAAAACACCAAGCCAACTACAAAAGAACAGAAGAAATCAAAGGATGCAAAAAATTCAATACCGCCAAACTAAAATCGTTGAAGGAATTTTTTGAGGTTAGGAAAGTTTGGTACGAAGTATGGACCTCTCTACTTAGGACGCTAATCTTCCTATCCTTGCAATACTATAAAACTGTGACAAATAATCTCTAGTTAATAATGTTGCCGCTAGGGAAAAGGAGGGTCGATTTTCTATTGTGTCTTATGGCGTATTAGTATTAAAATCGCATTTTTATGAAATTGTAAGGTCTAATTAAACTCAGATCATCATATTTGGTAAATTATAGCTGTGAGAGTCAATAGTGTGTAAAACTTTGTAGGATCTGGAAACATTAGAAAAGTGGAGACAAGCTATTCCTCGACATGATAAGATTCTTTCTAAAAAAGATTTCGTCTGTGAATTACATTTTCACCCTGAAGATATTATTTCTTACAATGAGATTGTACTGCCTGATGGTGGTGTCCTCAGAAATAAACGATTGTATTCGAAATTGAGAGATGGAGCGATACCGCAGATATTTCCTAACCTCCCCTCATATTTGTCTTCTAACAAGAAAAGAAGAAAGTCCCCGAACTCTAAATTTCTTCAAACAAAAAAGATGAAGTCATCTTTATTAAGTGTTCCTTCCACAAGCGCTGTGGTGGAAACAGACGATGTGACTGAATCTACCATAGAAGTTACAGTGTTTGAGAAATTGAAAAGGGAAATGGCTACGTTAATATTACCTAACCCCAATTGGACTCTTGTGTATGTTGCTGGTTTAAATATACTTGCATTTGTGGAATGGAATAACAATTATATGATTAATAAGAAAGTGATAATGCAGAGTGATTGTACAATTCAGGTAGGTAATCTTTTTCTATGTCTGAAAAGTATTCTTTAATAACACTATTGTTCAGATCTTGTTTGGAAATGTAAAGGCCGATTTAGAAACCACAGCAGATAGTGTCGACGCTGTTATGAAATTACTGGACAATGTTAACAGACTGAGAATATGCGATAGTTTATTACAAGCCAGGTAAGGTTTATTTTATTGCTAATACGTATACTAACAAAATCTAAAGGCATCCTAGTTAATAACTACTTTGATTAATGCAGTTCGTATGAAACTAAAATCGTACAAAGTTACTCTATCACATGTAGGTATACACGGAATGTAAAGGCATCGATACCAATGCAAAGGCTGTTCTTTAACAGACGTTGCATTAGTAACGTTGCCATTACTGAAGGTCGATTTCCACCCACATACACGAGGTTTAACTGCATCGTTGTTCAAGTTATCTTTAATAAAGCGTACGTTATTCCTGTGTGTATATGAAAAAAAATTTATTTTCCAGATCTCGCACATGTATGGGATATGTTTTACCACGAGAACTTGGTAAAAGTGGTCCTGAAAATAAAAAATGCAAATCCTGTGGCTCATGTTCCAAAAAAGTGTCGTTATTATCCTCAAACAAAAATGTAAAATTAAGGACTACATTCAGAGTGATGAAACAGAAACATAATAGACTCAAAGTGAAGGTATGATAATTTGGAAAATGTATTCTATAATTTGTTTTCTTTGTTTAGGTAAATAAATTGGGTCAAGAAATGAGATTGAACAAATTGAAATGTGCAAATACAACAAAAGAAGTTCTGGAAAATGCTATTGCTAATATGCTACCTAGTCATCAGGAAGTGGTGAGAACATGTTTTGCTGCAGCCAAAGTAAGAAATCCCAAAGGCAGACGCTACAGAATGGTATGGATTTATGAATGTCTTTTGTTAAGGATTAAGAGCCGCGCATCATATGAACATTTGAGGAAGTCTTTACCTTTGCCAAGTGCCCAGACTCTCCAAAAATACATTAAACGAGTGCAAGGCTGTTATGGCTTCCAAAAAAGCATTTTTGAGCTTCTCAAGGAAAAATCTAAAGTAATGACTCCAGAATATAGGAGAGGTAAGTGATCGCAACAGACACAATAGGATAATAAATATTTACATATTTTTCTTTTGTAGGTGTGTTACTCATTGATGAAATGAAAGTTACAGAAACGCTGGTATTTGATAAAGCGATATTGAAAATTAATGGGTTCACTGATTTAGGGGATTATACTCCTTTACATCAGAAAAATTTGCAAGGTGATCATGCCTTGGTGATGATGTTTCAACCTTTCAGAGGCTCGTGGGTACAGGCTTTAGCCGCATTTCTAAGTAAAGGTTGTGCATCTGCAACGGTTCTACACCATCTTGTAATTGAATGCATAATACTTTTGGAAAGATCTGGATTTTATGTGGATGTAGTGACAACTGATGGTGCTTCCTGGAACAGAGCTATGTGGAAAATGTTTAATATTACCGAAGAAAATGTTAGTTGCGAACACATTGTAAATTGCTCAAGACGCTTGTGGTTTTGTTCTGATTTTCCACACTTAGTCAAAAATGTCAGGAATTTTATTGTTAGCAAACCAGAAACATGGGTATGTTTAATAACCTCTTTTATGCAAATATAATTGCAACATATTATGTGCATTATTTGTAGACACCTGGTGGTGTTGTAAAAATTTGTCATTGGGACAGCGTCGTAGAGTTGGAACAACCAATGTCGTATAATTTGAAACTTGCTCCAAAGTTATGTCACGATGATGTTCATCCTAAACCTTATCAAAAGATGAATGTTGGGAGGGCATATAGAGTAAGTTAGAAATTGCTTGTTTAAAATGTAAGTTAGCATATATTAATTTTTATAGTTTTTTGGAGAGAAAACTGCAGCCGCAATGCAGATTTACAAGGGAAATTGTGAAGAGTTGAAAGACTGTGATTCAACCATAGCATTTATAAAAAGAATGTGTAGTATTATTACAATTATGAGCAGTCGAACGCCTATTGATCGAACTTTAAAATGGGGTTCTAGTGAAGAACAGGTAGAAAGTGTGTAGTATACAGAAGCATTCACAAACTATTTTTTAGGAAATCGTAGATTTCATCACCTACCTGAAGCGATGGAAAATTGAAGCTGAAAGTAATAACTATTTTTTTTTGACTAATAATACCTATCATGGCCTTATTGTTTCATTAAAAGCTACATTAGAAATCTTGGCATTTCTCTCCACAGACTTTTCCTTCAAATATTTAATGACAGCAAGATTAAATCAAGATGCTTTAGAAGTATGTACTTATCAATTTTAATATTTTTGACAATATTTGCATGTGCTGTCTGTACTCTTTCCTTCTTTAGTCTGCATCAATTCCTACTTCACTTATGCTTTTTATCATTAGATTTTTGCTTTTTAAACACTGACTGGGAATGCATATTTTCAAAAATAAAATCAAAGTTAATGTTTTTCGGAGATTTTTTGGTATGATGCGCAATGCTTTTGGTTGCAACGACCATCCAGATTCAAGATTATTTATTCAAATGTATAAACTTGTCACTACTTACTCGCTTGTAAAGCCCCCCAAAGGTAGCAATATTGATGGTGGAGAAATGCTTTCTGTTCTTTTAAACTTGAATGATATAAGCAAACTGGATGCAGAAGTACGGATAGAACAGTTCCATAGCAATATCGATAATTTTATCGAAAACCGAACAATATCTGAAAATGTGATCATGAATATATATAATGAGCATGATTATTGTGGTAGCAGTAGCGCTGAAGTTCTTATGGCTTATATGGCAGGATATGTTGTACGTAAATCGTTGAGATTTACTAAATGTCCAGAATGTAGAGGCGCACTTCAGTCAACCCAATCTCATTCTAGAAATGAATTCATTAACCTACTGTCTAGAGGCTACCTTATGTATCCATCAGCTGTATTAGTTTCTTTAATACAAATATTAGAGAAAGTAATTCTAGCAGAATTAGATTTAAATGAAATGAACAGCGATACTCTTTTAACAATTACTTCCAAACTAGATAAGGCAACAGTTCTGCTTGTTGGTTGTGAGGAGCACAAAAGATCATTGACAGAAAGTATAGTACGATTTTATTTAGTAACAAGAATGCACTTTGTATGTGAACGGGCAAACGCTATAAATAAAGATAAAAAAGAAAAAACAAAAATGTTTCGCAAGCAATCAAAATTTTGAAATTAACACAGTTGGAAATTTATTTATTTTAGTACTCGAATGATAAAAATCCGTTTAGTATATTTCTCAAACTAAGTGTTACAAGAAATGGATTAGTGTTTTAAATATTTATATAAGTATAAATGTTTTAATCTTGTATAATTATAAAATATTAGCCTTAGGTTTGGAAATAATAATTTGTGTTTTCATATTCTTTGTATATTTTGGCCACGCTTAAGCTAAAGTCATCACCGGTCGAAATGCATTTTTATTTTTTAACTTATTTTTCATTAATAACAATAAGATGTTACTGTATTATTGTTTATATTTTTGTTTAAAGTTTAGACAGTACAAATATATGTAACTATCATATAAGTGCTTTTTAGCAATATTAATTTTTAAAATTCTTAAGTACTTTATACATTTTAAAGTTCTGTATCCAATAATGTAAAACAGAACTTTATAAGATCACTCTCGTGTCCGTCCATCCATTTATCTGCCACAGAAGTTTTTCGTGAGAACTATGTAACGTAGGAATTTGAAATTTGGCACAGTGCTAGGTCTTTATGACAGTCAACAAATAAAAAAAAATTATTTTTAGATTTAAATGGCGGGGGTTAATTTGGTCCAAAAAAAGTTTTAATAAATATATCGTGAGTACATTAAATAATAAAGATACATCGCAATTGCATAAGAAAAAATGTTTTTGGCTATCACATTTAACTCGAAACCAGTATAGTTATCTAAAATTTCTGCTCGCTGTAGAATGATTCATACAAATCAAGTTACCTGGTCTATGTCAAACGCATGTCAAATGTCAAGTATAAAAATGTTCAAACCTAACAGTACACATTTGGTTTATTGTTTCAGTTGTCTTAATTTGTAAAAAATTATGACATACTTCAGACGTCTAAGCCTCTTGTTAACTTAATAGATTATGAGTATCTATTTAATATTATTCGTGTCGAAATGTTATTGGAGAATATGAAAATGACCAAGAGGTTTATTAAGTCATTTTCAGTAAAACTGAACGCAAAATGGCCCGCTTTCAAAAGGCATCATAAATGACTTTTGCAAAAGTATAATAATTGATTGGAAACAGATTGATTTACCATTTTCAATGGTATTTATGTGAAGTTTGTTTTGAGAAATTGGTCTATTGACTGTTCCCTGTAGTACTGGTACGGAACACTAATTATGCGAACTTGACTTGCGCTTGGCAAAATATTTTTGTGTTGGACCCTGTATTTGATTCTCTATTTGTTGTATTTGGCCCATTTCCTTGATGGAGTAATAAATTGTTTATATAATTTATTAGGTTAATTGTAGTTTCTCAAAAGTTTACGAAGTATTTTTAAATTTTATTGTAAAGTGAAGGATTTGATATTCTTTTTATTCTGAATTTTTATATAAAATTGTTCTTATTTGTTTATGTAGTAATGTATAATGAAATTTATTTTTATGTGTATTGGATGTTAAGAATTGTAATTTAAGTATCTACCTGAGCATATATGTTTCTAATACGATGCTTGTTATAATAATACATTTTTATTTCTAATTAAAAGCATGTCTAAAAAAGTTAGATATACCGTTGTTTTATTTTGTTTAATATAATACTTTTTGCTTCAATAAAATCACTATTTTATCCCCAAAAGGATGGTCAGATTTTTATGTGCTTAATGATACATGTACTTTATCCTTCTGGACCATCAAAGATTCTAAAAGTCTTAAAATTTCTAATTTTTATAGTATAAGACTTAACTACATAAATTAACAATAACTTTAAATTGATTTCCTGAAAACTAGTGTTACCAGAGATAAAACATTCTTTCTCCGTATAAATGACATCCCTTATTGTTTTATAGCCGCTTGTATTTGTATCATAAAATGCTTTAACCCTAGAATACTGGACATTCGTAAAATTTACGACTGCCAATTTATTTCGGTGCCTTTCGAATATTTCCGATATACATTCATGTTTGATACCTTCAGTACCTTCCTCTTCAGTGTCATAGTAAGCATTAGTGAGTTCAGGTGTGAAAAATTTGTTCCCGATCTTATATATTCTGCACAGCCGTCGTAAGAATTACGAAAGTCCCGTATTTCCGTTATAATTAATGATTTTGTGTTTTTTTATGAATTGTTATATTTGAGTACTGTTTTGACTTGCTGTAAGTATGGTATTGCACATTTTGATAACTTTAGTATAAAATAAATATTCCTTAGAAAAATGGCATCTAAAAAACAACTGTCTGATGAAGAATTGGAAGCTATTGTTCAAAGGATTATGAATGGAGAAGAAAGTGATCCTGAACCTTTCGAGAATAGCGGTAGTGACTGGGAAGAAGACAACGTTGAAGTCGAAGTGCCTGATTCCAGTGAAAATAGCGATGGTGAATATAATCCGGAAATAACACAAAATACAGAAGATTTACATGAAGTAGGTGGTAGTGAAGATTCACAAATCCCTGAGCATACTGATAACAGTGCATCATATAGTAATAATAGTATTCATTTACCTGTTATTTCACGATATACTAACTATATTATCCGTCTGAATAAAAGACGATTGAAAGGAAAAAACGGTTATAAGTGGTCAACCGTAATACCTAAAATGTCCAAAAGAACGGGTGCTCGAAATATTATTCATTTTATGGCTGGCACCAAGGGTGAAGCTACAAAGTATAATGTAATTGATGAATACTTTCTTCATTTTTTTTTCTGAGAACATTATAGAAACTATTCTTCAATATACAAATGATGAAATAACCAAACAAGCTGAAAAATACACAACAGGGCATGCTAATGTTTCATCACTCGCCAACGATGAACTTATGGTTTTGTTTGCAGTACTAATACTTGCAGCTGCTAAAAAAGACAATCATTTATCTTCAAGGCATATGTTTGACAGCAATATCTCTGGAACTTTCTATAAAGCGTGTATGAGTTGTGAGCGTTTTAATTTTTTGATAAATTGTCTTAGATTTGACGAAAAAGAAACACGGGAAGAGAGAAAGATAAATGATCCTTTTGCACATATACGTGAAATATGGGATATTTTTATAGAGACATGTAGGACCTCCTATACACCATCATCTTATCTAACTATAGATGAACAACTATTAGGATTTTGCGGGCGATGTCCATTTCGTATGTACATGCCAAACAAGTCTAATAAGTACGGCATAAAGACTGTAATGATGTGTGATTCTTCATCAAAGTATATGATAGATGCCAGAGTCCATATTTGGGAAAGAAAACACCAAATAATGGCCTACCCCTGGGAACGTATTATGTAACAGAACTATCAAAATCGGTATATGGCACTAACAGAAACATCACCATAGATAACTGGTTTACCTCCATATGACTTGCAGATGAGTTACTAAAAGATCCATACAAGTTAACTCTAATTGGAACATTGCGTAAAAATAAAAAAGAGATTCCCAGAGAAATGTTAGAGGAAAAGAATAGAAATCCAAATTCTTCACTTTTTTGTTTCGATAAAAAGAAAACTCTAGTTTCCTATATGCCTAAAAAAAAACAAAATCGTTTTACTACTTTCGACAATGCACGAAGGAGCAGAAGTTTCAAGAGAGAATGGTAAACCATCAATTATTTTGAATTACAACGAAACAAAGAGTGGAGTAGATACTTTCGACCAAATGTGTTCGAATATGAGTTGTAGCAGAAAAACGCGAAGGTGCCACTATGTATTTTTTTGGAATGATGAGTATGGCTAGCATCAATTCTTATGTTTTATATACCTACAACAATTTAAAAGCCCAAAGGAAACCCCTCTCTAGGTATCAATATATGATCGAACTGAGTAACCTATTAGCAAGGCCATGGATGGAGAAACGTTTAAATATAAAAACTTTGCGCCGTGAACTTCTTTTGGATATATGTAAAATTTTAAACATAACTCTAGAAAAAGATAGTACTATTCCCCAACGAAAGAAAAGAAAGATTTGTTTTTACTGCCCAAGTCAAAAATGCCGAATGACCACTACATATTGCCAACAATGCAGGGAGGCTATTTGTGGAGAACATCACGGCAGTATTTGCTCACAGTGTTCTACTGAATGTTAAAAACTATGTTCTTTTTAAGTCAAATAATAAACAAATGTGTATAGAATATTTCATTATTTTGATAATTTATTTTGAACAAATTTTGTTTCATTTTACCCAATTTACTTGAAGTCGTAAATAATACGATAGTCCAGTAATGACGTATATTTAAAGTAATCCAGTATTCTAGGGTTAAAAGTGCTTTAAATAAATATTATTTATGTATGGTTACACTGCCCAGCATGCTATTTTGATTCTTTAATAATTTGAAATTCTTATAGAAATACGGGAGTATTAAATTGGTAATTGTTAAGAATTTGTGTATATTTCCACTTCCAATGACCGGAATTTTGAATAAAATCCGAATTTATAATTATTTATGAAAAAAATAACGAATGCTCCTTAAGACTGCATGTAAAAATCGCCCTCCATTTCCCTAGCGGCAAGTCGCGAACTACGAATACAGCGCTATAATATGCACAGATTTCTGGCCGAGATTAATGTCCTATGTAGAGATGTCCATAGTACGAAGTTAACGCAAATAGTTATAAACCAAATATTCTAGTTATTTCAGGAGTGCCATTCGTGTTTCTCTCTGTCAAACTTAATATGAAAGCCACTCAGATTAGTGACTCATTGAAAAGCATTTCTGAATATGACTTATTAATTAGACAGCCACTCACACTAACTTGAGTGTAGAATGAGTGTAAAGTGAGGTAAGATTAAGTGAAAGTTTAGGGTTGTTTATGAATTCGTCCCTAAGACTCATCCTAAACTCAGGTTAGTGTGAGTGTTACTCTGTGTCATTTATGGTATTCATAAACAGCTCCTAGTTAGTCACTCAATTGAGAATGCAATAAGGTCCCTTTTACAGTGTAAAAATTGGTTGGCATTACAGAAATCACTAGGACATCACTGAAAGAATGGCATACCCTAACTTCACGTTTATTTATATACATCACCTAACCTATCCTATCAACTATATTGTTGTATATGATCTTGTTGCTAGACACACGCATGTAACAAATTGCTTCTAGTAATCCTGTAGAGCGGTGTAGTATGTTTATTATGGTGAAGCGTTCGTTTATGACTGACGAAGAAAAGGCATTTGTGAAGAAACTTGTATATCAAAAAATTAACGTTATCGAGTGTAAGAAAACTGGTGCAATGTCTGTCAATAGGAACAAAAAAAAACCTGGTTGAAAATTATTGGCGAATTTAATTCTGCTGGTGAAAATTCTTATGCAAGTTACTTGTACACAATATTTACAATAGGATTGAACTAGCTCCTAGAATAGTATGGTAATAAAGAGTATTTACAGCATACAGCAGAGCAACTGCGAAAATGTTGGGAGAATACTAAATCTAGAAGACGAAAGGAGTTGTGTGCAGAGAAAAGCTATAGAATGGCAACAGGTAGGGGTCCACATAAACCACCTACAATAGGACACTGTGGACGTTGTCTTTGATGCTACTTTAGACATAGAAATCAAATACTCTGTAGATAGTGATACGTATTATGCAAACAAAACATATAGTATTGATACAGATCATGATTATCTACGCTTCTCGCCTGTGACAACAACAGTAAACTAATTATTTTGCTTTGTGATTGATATTAGTTTCAAACAAAAAATAAGTGAACATTAAATATGTTTATATTATCATTTACTTTTCTAGATATGCAGATCAATGATAGTATAACAGGTCCCAGTGCCGTTACTACACAGAATATTTCTTTACATGTCCAAACGAACCTTGATAAACCAGGTCCTAGCAATGTCATCGACATACCACCTGCACCTGCTAAATGTAAGAAATCCATGTACCTTGCAAGAGGTGCCGCATTTTCTTCGCTTGGAAGAACAAAAATTAAAAGTAGATGAGCAGCGCATACAAGTAGAAATTGCTCAAGAAATATTAATACAGTAAAAGTTAAAAACCCAAAAATTACTTCAAATGTAGGAAAACATTTTATTACTACTTATAAATATACATAAGAATAAATAACTGTGAAAATTATAAGTTTAACATTTATTACTTTACTTGCACAAATAAACTTTTACACAATTCTATAATACAAATTAATTTATACAAAGTGTACAGGAAGCAGATGAGGTTAAAATATTTCTGAAAGTGTGTCTGGATGAAGGCATTTCTAATTGCATTTCCTCTAATGCTATTACTAGCAACAACACAAGGGATATGATTGTCACGAACAAAATTATGTTCGCAGATTTATGATTCTGCATACTGAAGATTGACTAACTACAATATCACCAGATACTCTGTAAAATATTACAATAGTAAACTCATATAACTTCCAACCTATATATTAAATACTTGGTAACTGCCAATTTCAAAAAATCTCAGTGGTATGCATAACTTAAGTGGTTGTGGTATTGGAACTCCACGAATATCATGAATTCTTTCTAAAGTATAAATCTTGGCAATATAATTGTAATAATGGTATCGAAAAACTAAAGCGTGGAACCAGTTCTTGATTAGTGTAGTTGTCCAAAGGGTTGCTGTTGTCACTTACAATATTTCTGAAATGAAAGTATGCACATAAAGCTATTTCATTTTATTACCTGGGTATAGGTAAAAAAACATCATCTTCTACATAATTTATGAACTCCAAAAAATCTTCCTTCATTGTTGAGGTCATGTGGACTTAATAAATGTTAGTTTTTCAACGTATATGAATAAATATTAAAAAATGTAATTTACAAGAGCTTGTAAAATTGATAAATGATATATAAATGTTTGTACAAATACCAATAACGCAAAAAAAAATAAGTTAGTGACAATTGAGTGCACCAAAATCTACACTAAAGTTGGCCTAACCTCTTACTCAATTTGTTTACAGATGAGGAGAGCTTTAGTGACTCATTGGCACCTAACTATTTTATGAATATAGTTAGCAAGCTTTTAGCATAAGATGAATGGTGGTGACCTATGAGTGCCTTTTATTAATTTGGCCCTAAATATAACTTTCATTTCTCATAGGTACTTTCTAAATGGCAATACCTATATGGTAAAATGACAACCATTTAGGGCCGGTTTTTCAATTGACGTTTAAACCGAGTTCATAGTTTAAACTACGTTCTGCGGTTTATTAGTTTTTTTCAATAATAGTTCAGTGAGTGAATTTAGTTTAAACTTGATCCTTCCTTGTCCACGTTTTAAAAGCCATTTGCACCACTGCAACTTAGGTGAACCTTAAGGGTCTAATTCATAAACCTCGCTAACCATTCACTAAATCTCACCTTATTCCTAATTCATGTCACACTCAAGTTAGTGAAAGAAGTACTCCACATTGAAACTGACATTCAGAAACAGCTTTAAATTAGTCACTCATGTGAAGGAGCATTATTAACCGTTGGTATTGCTAATATTACTATAAAACAAAATTTCCCCTAAATCTGATGTTTGAATCTAACTCCATATTATATGTTTCTAACCACAATTTGTTTCGTATTATTGTTTTCTATGCTATCTATTTTGTTTTTAAATTCTTGGTTCAGTTGAACATTATAAATTATTTGTGCTTATTTCTGTTATTCCTTAATTTTATATAATTGCATTATACCGTTTAGTGTTGGTTGCAGCCAATATTAATTTTTCAATATATTGGTAAGTCCATTTTCAGTAAGAACCCGAGAATCAAATATATATTTTTAGTTGAATATTGCAATGTACGGCGTTAAACAGTGATTCATGACTGGTGAAGAGAAATCTTTTTTAAAAGAACTTGTGCTACAGAATTGCAGCGTGGAATCTAAGAAAACAGATGCAATATCCGTTATGCAAAAGAGAAAAGCTTGGGTGGATATTGTGACAAAATTTAATTCTTCCTCAGAATACTTTAATGTAAGTATTAAATTTAGGTACACTGGAAATGTACTATGTTGTAATGTGGAATCACACTTTTAGAGAACACTGGAACAGTTATGCAAGTGCTGGGAAAATATGAAGTCCCACAGAAGAAAGGAATTGGACGAAGCAAAAAAATATCGCATGGTAACAGGCAGAGGCCCTTTTGTTCCACCATCTGATGATACAATAGACATATTAGACAAAAATGTCGATATTGAAATTAAAGATGTGATTGACAGCGAAACTTTCATTGTTTCAACTTCACAATTGGCTTGTGATGAACAAGAAAATGTTACACAAATAAAGTTTCAATACGATTACGGCGAAGGTAACAACTTATTTTTTTATCTTTCATGTTATTTTATAGAAACGTTTGCAGAACACATAAAAAGCACAGGCCCACAGCCATCGACCTCACGCGAAACTGCATTTAAACAAATTGCAAGCACCCTTAAGAGCAAGCACTTTTCACGAGGAACTGTTATCGAAGTGGAATTAGAGAAAAGATTAGAAAGAACATGGGCATTAAAAAGCAAGACCTCGAACTTCATGCGTTGAAGATGGAAGAACAGCGGTTAAAAGTGAATGAACAAAAAATACGCATGGAAATTGCCGAAGAAATATTAAAACAAGAAAAACTAAAAACTAAATTATTACAAACAAAAAATTACATTTAACATTATTGTACTACAACCATATAATGTTTAATTTTTAAATAAATGTTTTATGTTCTTATTTTATTACAAATTATCCAATATTAATTTAACTTCTTTGACAATTTCAATTGAGACAAAATGTCGTTGAATAAAAGCATTTCTTATTGCATTTCCTCTTGGGGTATCTGGAGCAATAACTTCGGGTATATTTTCATCACGAACGAAGTCCTGGTCACAAAATTGTTGCCGACTTTCAATTGCAATATTATGAAGTACTGCAGTAGCAGCAATTGTCCTTGAATGCCTTAATTGTAATTGAAGGGCACTTATTAAACACCAAAAACGACCTTTAAATATACCAAAAGTACGCTTGACGACATGTGCAGCATTATATCTTTGTTCAGCTCTAGTACCAGGATTTAGTAAGGGAGTATAAACATACCGTGTTTGAGCATATGCACTATCGCCTAAAAGGATTCCTGGCAGTTCTCTACATGCTAACTTCATTTGCACCGCACTGTTATTAAAGATTCTACTGTCATGAGCAGATCCTGGCCACCTAATAACAATGTCCAAAATTTCTTGACGTGAACCTGCTACAATTTGAATGTTTAAAGACATCCACACTTTCCTGTTCCTATATATTTCGGCATTTACACCACCAGGACTCTTAATTCGATGTGGGTGCCATCGACACAACCAATTACTCCAGAAAAATGTGAAATATTAAAGAAGGCCTGCTTTAGCATTGTAAACCCATTTCTGTCTTCAGGAAATTTTACGTATCTTCTTATATTATTAGCCATCCTGTCACTCACTTCAGTGACAATTCTGCTTACGGAGGGCTGACTGATGTCAAGGGTATCACCACATACTCCCTGCAACATTTATTATTATGGTATTTTATAGTGCTCTATAACTACTGTTATACCTGATAACTGCCGGTGGCATAATAATGTAGTGCAACACAAAGCTTTATTATCGGAGGTATGGGTAAACCACGATTATCCCTAATATTAAGTGGATAAACCAGGGGGATTATTATATTAATAATAACATTCCGGGTAAAACGAAAACGCTGAACCAGTTCGGAATCGGTGTACCTCTCTAATGGGTTCGTTTGATCTCGAATGTATTCTCTAAAAATTGCAAGCAACATACAATAACGAAGTAAATAAATAAAATTATTACTTAGATATTGGCAAGTAAACATTATCTTCCACATGATTAATAAATTCCAAAAAGTTATCATCCATAGTTGAAGTTAGGATATTAATAGTTGGGATTAAGAAAACTTCCCAACGAGAAGAAAGAAGAACTATATGAGTTTGTTTACACTATCATGAAAAAGGAGTGCAATATACTAATACTATTTACATATACACATTGAATACAGTTAAATAACTTTGAACCAGGATATAAATTAGTGTACTATAAGCCACCACTTATTTTCAACTAACCTTTCACTCGCAAGTTAGGTACATATAAATGACTAATTCAGTGTCAAAAAGTTTCTGAATAGGGTTAGGAAGAAATTACTGGGATAAGTGTGAGTGACCACTTAGGACGGTTTGTGAATTAGACCATAAATGTTAAGTTCCACTTGAGTGTTAAATTTTGTTTGCACAGTCTTCAAACTGAGGCGGCTCCGTGGCGTAGTGGTATGTGTGTGACTACTACGCCCAAGGTCCCGGGTTCGAATCCCGACACGGTCCGCTTGAAAAATGTTAGGCGAGCATTTTTCACAAAAATACACCCTCGTTTCGGATGACAGGTAAAGTGGAGGTCCTGTGTGTGAGTGTTGTCACGCACGTTAAAGATCCCTACCTTGCTTGAAACAGC
This sequence comes from Platerodrilus igneus, assembly GCA_036346225.1. Taxonomy (NCBI): domain Eukaryota; kingdom Metazoa; phylum Arthropoda; class Insecta; order Coleoptera; family Lycidae; genus Platerodrilus; species Platerodrilus igneus. The sequence continues at coordinate 6,656,115 of JARFIW010001730.1, read as the reverse complement.
AAGGGTTCGTCAAAATTCCAAATTTTCCAAGTAAAAAAAACTCGCTTCCTGGCCAATGTAGTACCTTCGAGTGGAGCATTGCAAAATCACATGTAAAGTCTTCAAACTGAATCATAGGGTCCACTTACGAATGAGTTAAGATAAGCCGAAGATTTATATAACTTAAGGTCCACTTTACAAAAACATAACCTCAAACAATAAAATAATCAAAAATCAGAATTTTAGTACAAGGCTAGTCTCAATTATTGTTTATCATTGAAAATGAATTTGACCAAAATATTTGACGAAGATGAGCTGGACGAAATAAACCTTATATTGTATGGAATTCCAAGAAGAATATATGAAAAAAAAGATTATTTTCATAGCTTTGATGATTGGACTTTTTTTAAAAGGTTTCGGGTAACAAAAGATACTGCTGTTATTATTTTAAACATGTTGAATACCCTTATGACTTGTAAAGTAGTATACGTACGTTTAACTGTGTTTCTAAAGTCTTGACATCAAGGGTGGCTCTAGAGTAGCAATCATTTTATCACAAATAAATGTGGCAGTCTGAAATTAAGAAAATACAATCAGGAAGTATAAGGCTCCACCCTTGATGGTAGAGCTTTTGGAACAAATTACCACTATACGTACGTTTTTTTATAGGAATAACAGTGTAGCTTCTATAAACCAATTATTAATAGTTCTAAGATTTTGTGCAACAGGAAGCCACCTAGCCTGTGTAGCTGATTATATTGGAGCATACGAATCCACTGTACATCGATTGGTTGTAAGAGTGAGCAAGGTGTTAGCTAGTTTTTGCCAAAGGTTCATCCAAATATCTAGTACACCTGATGAAATTAGTGAGAGCCAGTTGGGTTTTTATCAATTGGCACGATTTCCCAGGGTCATCGGAACCCTTGATGGAACTCACGTTAAAATACTGTCGCCAGGTATTTTGTTAAGAGTTCAAAATGTTTATCAATTTATTTACCTAATTATAGGTGGAGTTGATCCTGAGGTATTTAGAAATCGGAAGAATATTTTTTCTATAAATGTGCAAGTAATTGTAAGTTACAATTTAAAACTACTCAATCTGGTAGCACGATGGCCAGGGTCCACACATGACTCTCTATTTTTAATAATAGTAGTCAGAAGAAATTTTGAAGATAATTTATATCCAAATGCCTTGTTATTGGGTAATTACTCTTACTACATTGAACAACTGAAGTTAATAATAATTGTAGGTGATAGCACATATTATTCAAAAATGTATCTACTGACACCCCTTCAAGAACCCACCACCCGTGCTGAAGAACTCTATAATAAAAGTCACATTAGGACGCGAAACTCTGTAGAGAGAATGATTGGAGTATGGAAACGTAGGTTTCCAGTATTGGCTTATGGGTGTAGATTAAAACTAGACACAATTCTTATGGTTATTGTGGCAACTGGAGTTCTATATAATATTTGTACGCAATACAATGAGGAAAAACCTCCAGATGTGGATGACATTGAGCAATTTTTAAATGTAACGGTTGAGGATGACGTTCCAAACGTTCCCGTATATAATGTTCCAGGAAATGATCAAGACCAAACACGACGAAACCTTATAAATAATTATTTTGAATCTATAGAGGAATAAGATGTATTAATCATATTTTAATGTTAATTTTAATATAAAAAGCTGTAATATACATTTTCTGTAATTAACTAATAAAAATTAATAAGTGCCAAAGATATTATTTTGAACATTACAACCATCACAGAATATGGAATGCAATATATGTAAAAGATTTTTAAAAAACGCGGATTGAAAATTCACATGAAAAGAAGACATAAGGAATCATCAGAACATGATTTGATAAATGAAAAGTTATTCAATTCACCTATACATTCTAAAACTAATGAAGAAACAAGTATATGTGATAACACCAATACTACCACTTCTGAAGAAATCCTATCGAACCATGTCATCATATCGTTTCCTACTGCTTTTGCGACCATGCTAGTCATTTCCTAATATTGTAGTTTGTATATACCAGAGTTAGATTTAGTTTTCACTAAGATTTTATCATTTTTATCGTAGATGCTGCACCCATCTTTATTAAACGTTACGGTATTATCTTTATTCACTATTTGCATAACTGATAGTAAGTTAACAGATAGCTCTGGGACTACTAATACATATTTCACTGTACTCTCTTGTTTATTTAATACTAATGTTATATCGCCCATACCCGTAACCTTCATTAGCAACTGTAATTCTTTCTATATCACTTTTACGTTGATTATATAGGAACTCTGCTGAGGGTGTCATATGATGTGTTGCACCACTATCAACATACTAATCATTTAACTTCAGCTTGGCTTTCTGCAATAAAAATGTTGCACTAAATGCAGTTTTTGCTTCATTTTTGTAGAGGATCTTTCTGCTTTTTCAAATTTGCCATCACATTTTTTTTTGCAAAGCATTCAGAAGCCTTATGATTGTTTTTTCCACAATTATTACATTTTATTATTTGCTTCTTAGGAACCCGTTTTTAATAGGTTCATTTCCACTAAAAAGGGCAGTTTTTGACTTTCATAATCACCTTCTAATAATTTAGACTTTATAAAGTCACTTGTAATTTTTGCTCTACTACTTTCAATTCCCATTATTAGAGATTTAAAATCATCAGTAAGGCCTGTTGATAGAATTGCTCCAATCCATTCTTCTGTTATAGTAAAGCCTACACCCTTTAGTTTATTTGCTTTGCCCATTACTTCATTAACATAATTGGACATTGAATCACAGCTTTCCAAAGGAATTGTTATTAATTTGCATTACAAACAAATTTGACGAGATAGACCACGTTGTCAAATAAATTGTTCAATGCTTCCCATATTTCAAGTGCCGTATTTAACGTTTGAATATGCACAAATAATGATTCATTGACTGCTAAGACAATACGTGCTTTTGGCTTCTTTAACTTTGATCCATCTGTTTCAGTGCATGGATTTGTAATACATTTTTTAAGCCATGAAGTTCTAACATGTTTTCCATTGTGAATTTCCATGTGTGATAATTTTCACTACCTTAAGCTTTTCTATCGTATTAGCACTACCTTCCTGATTAGTAGCCATCCTTTTTATGCACTAAATAAAACAACTAATGTACCGGAGATTTCTTCTAATACTTTACAGCAGTATTGTGTACTAATACTTAATGTTATGTTCTGGGCCCATAACCTGTAGCAAGTTGTGGAATAAAGTTAAAGCTAGTTACTGTCAAAAAAATTGTTGTTGATACAAGCCTGTAATTATTATATAGAAATAAATACAGTATATTTTTTGATGACTGCTTACTAACTTTAACTTTATTCCACAACTTGCTACACACCTGGCGGCTGTGAAATAGTCTCACACTCAGCTCAAGCATTTATTAACGCTTGTGCCAATAAGTGTAATAAAATCATGTTTAAGTTAGACTTCCACAATGCCTTCAATAATATTCACAGAGAAATTGTTTTCAAGAGTATTTTTGAACATGTTCCATCCTTATACCCTTTCATTACACAATGCTCCCGATATCCCACTTTTTAAACTTTGGTCCCAAAATAATTTTGTCTGAAAACAGGGTGCAACAAGGAGACCCTTTAGCTCCATCTTTGTTCTGTTTAGCCGTTAAAAATCTGACAAAATCAATTACCTGTGAATTCAGCGCTTGGTATCTAGATGACGGATGCATAGGAGGAGATTCAGATTCTGTATACGATAACTTAAATACATAATAAGAATTTCAAAAACACTAGGCCTCAATCTAAACTTTAACAAATGTGAATTGCTATGCACTTCACCCACTTACAGTGACAACATCCCCAAAAAATCAAGAAAATTTTCCCGATATCCAGATTCCTGATAAGGAAAACTGGATTCTACTTTGAACTCTCCTTTGTTTAGAGTCAATTCCTAATTGCATAAACGAGAAGATTCAGACACTGTCATGTATCCCATCTCGTTTGAAACATATTAAAATCTCAACTCACAATTCCTACATCCTCATCAAAAACTGCCTTGCAATTCCTAAACTAATTTACTTACTCAGGTGCAGTCTTACCTGGAAATACGAAATCATGCTATCACAATTCGATAACATGTTACGTGACATGCTCGAACAACTTATTAACATTAAACTTACTTCTAAAGAATGGTCACAAGCCACCCTCCCTATAAAAAAGGGAGGCTTGGGCATTTGCTCAACTATATCGGTTTTACTACCAGCATTCTTATCTTCCTTCCACAAATCCACACCTCTGGTTCATAAAATATGCTCCAAATTCTTAAGTACCTCACATAATGACATATCTAGTTGGTGAAATATGACTATAAAAAAAAAACAACCTGATTTCGGCAAAGGTGAATATAGTATATTGTGTCACAAGGGCAGAAAGTGAGCATTAGCAGCCCGCAGCTATTAGATGCATGAGCGAGCGAAGCGAGCAAGGGCAGCTGATAGCTAAGGGCTGCTAATGCATTTTTTCCTGTGTGACACACAACTGTTTGTCACGTAGCATTAAAGAAAAAAAAATAGGGAAAATAACACAAAATAAAGAAGGTTAATAACATTTGACGTATTTATTTATTATAGTAATTGATATTAATTATCCCTTGAGCATTATTATGGATAGTAATACCAGAATTTGTAGGCATTTAGTAAGTATTTGAGGTGCTGGTAGCATGGTGACTTATTTTTATTGATGACGTTGACGGTGTATCTACATTAACTGGTATTTCATTTATTTGGTTTAAAGCATTTAACATGCCAATTGTGTTATTTGTGCTGGTACTAGGCTGCTGATGTTCTTAGTTTGTTAGGATTTTTCGAGAAATTTCAATCTTATTTGATAAGCAATCATCTATATATCCTTCAGCAATTGCAAAAGAACGCCATCCTCCATGTTTCTTAAGTGTTATTAAATTACTTCCAGCATTAGCTAGTAGAGTTGCAGAACTACGGCGGAAGCAATGGCCTGTGTATGTACTAGGTTCAACTAATTTCAAAAAGGTGGCTATTTTGCTTGGAATTTTGCTAAATACATGTTTTCCGATTGGTTGTAGTGTACATTTATTATTTTTGTAATAAATGAATAGGCGATTATGAGTAATGTGGGGAGGTCTAATAGAAACATATTTGTTGTATATTGTAAGTAGATTCAGTCCATCAACTGTAGTGTTTGTGACTAAATGTTTTTGTAATATTATTTTTGGTTTGTGGAACTGTAACAATCAATACGTCTCCTCTATTATCTATGTGTTCAAGTTTCATATTCGTCAACTCATTTCGGCGACAAGCTCCATATACTCCCATAATTAGAGAAACCTACAATGTAATGTTAATCTAAAAAAATGTACAATAATTCTATTTGTATAACTTTATCATTAGATATTTCGAATCATCTGCCACCTTAAAAAATTGAATACATTGTTCTTGAGTCAAAATTTTAGATTTTTTGGGAAGGTAGTTTACAGAATTTTATTTCAAAAATGCTGGACCTTTATGATAATTATCAAAATTAATATTTTTTTACTTTAAAAGTGCTTTTTAGCATTGAAAATTCTGACCATAGAGTAGCTGCATTAACACGTTTCGATCTTTCTGATAAATACGCAAGTATAACATTCTCTGTTACATTTTTAGCTTTTTTATTCTTTTTCCATTTATTAAATAATTCATAGTATTTTTCGTACCGTTCCCTAGACTTTTTGGGTAAAAGATTTAAAGAAGCATTGCTCGCTTCTTCTTGCAAGTCCGGCGGAGTACTTGTAAATTCTTCGTCATCATCACTGTCTAAATTACCATTCATTTTCACTGACAGTTATTCAGTTGGAATTACAATTATTCACTACTCATGTATGATTATTTTATATTTTTATTCGAAACTCTCATTAACACTACACCGACGCCGAGGTTAAATGAAAAATTATTTGAAACGTCAAAGTCGCAATAAATGAATCTTAATGATAGTCATAGGTGTCTAGATTGTGAAAAACCTACAAAATCATGCTGTTATGAGTTTAGCGGCCCTAGGGTCGCAAAGGTTTACTTTCAGTCACATTTTTAGGGCAAATATGATTCATTTTCATATACGCTAGGCGAAAAATTATGTTTCCTTCCCCATGTTACTAGATTTTTACGCCTTTTTGCTCCAAACAATGCCATAAACCCCAACTGCTGAAATTTAATCAAACTAAGGTGCTATATACATTATATTGTGTTGTGCAACATGGCTGTTCACTTCATGGCGGACATTATGATTCCTATGTAAAAATAAGACCTACATTAGAAAACGATAATTACCGTTGGGATTTATTGCCCAAACATAAAAAACATTTCTCGTCTACGCAATGTAAAAGTCGTGAAGCTAATGTTGAAATCCCACTAGGAAAGTGGTATTACGTCAGCGATTCTGATATTTCAGAAGTGCCTGAAAAAAGGCCTTAGAGGCATAGGCATATCTACTATTTTATAAACAAATATTGTAATTGTTTTCCTATATTTCATATCATATATTGTATTTTAAGTAAAAAATACACAGGTGTTAATAGAAACTTATAAGTAAATTAGTGCTTACCATAATATATGAGAAACCTAAAAACATTAATCTAATTGTTCTGCATTCTTTATCTGTAGCTCCCTAAGTTTTATATCTAGTAAAAGTTTTTTCTTTTGTAATTCAAACAATTCTTCTTCTCTCTCATTTCTGCGTAAAATATTTTGCTTTTCTGCTTCAAAACACTCTCTTTTAACTTTGGCCAAGACCATATATTCTTCGGATAATTTCGATGATGGAAGTTGCTGTATAGCTGGTCTTCGTCTTTTAGTCCACGTTTCCTTTAAACATGAATTAGAGTGTTTCCTTGAACCAACTCCATATGCAGGTTGGTACTAAAAAACTATATCAGTATTAAATTAATATAAATAACTCCATTTAAACAATGTTACATTAGATGGTTTTTCAAAAAATTTAAGTATTTATAGTTACCAACTGAACAACAAACTGTACATTATTATAAATGTATTAAAATAATATTAATATGTCGATCAACTTACCTTTGTTGGTGTTTCCAAAATGGTATTTTTACACGCATAATTGTGATCCACAGACTCTTCAATTTGTTTTGATCCACCTTGTACGCAATCCTTGTCAATAAAACTCAATTGATCCAATAGTACGTTTTCGTTATCCTCTAATTCTATATCTTCATTGGACACTAACTCGGACACTAACAAATGCTGAGCATCACAATCATATAAGTTTTTCAACCTGTATACTGTTTTTTCGTTCATTATTCCCAGAGCAAACTCTTTTACTGGATTGTCTTTGCTAACTGCTTTGCCCCCTCTGGTTTTTGTTATTTCTTTCTTCTCATCTGCTACTTCCTTTCTTATAATCTTTTTAATATTATCGTAATATTTCTTAAGGGCCTCGCTGGTTCTAGGAAAATCAGATTGAGAATTAAATATATTGCTTATTCTTTTCCACGCTTCTGCTTTATCTCTCCATGTTTGGCTGTTAGTTTGTTTGTTTTCAATAATGTGTTTAAAATTATTTATAATGTTTAACAACAATGTTTTTTCCGTTAAAGAAAAATTCGGTGCCCACTTAGTTTTATCGGTCATTTTTTCGCAAAATGCTGAGTTAAAATTTGCTTATAAAAAAATTATAGCAATACGTTGTTTGTGCACTGAATACTGTCACTTCAAGAAACTGTCAATATTGAGATTTAAATACAACGTTGCCACATCAATCTAAAACTTAGCTAAGATACCATACTTTGTAATTGGTGCAAGGAAGGATGTGATTAAGGTTCACCTTAAAACTAAGATCCACTTAGTTAAGTATTACCACTACGTATAAGGCCCAGTTGTACAACTTTCAGTTTAAACCACGTTCATATGAACCATAGTTAATTCTTGAACCGCGCTTACGGGTAGTTCTGTTGTACAACTAAAGTTTAGTTGAACTGAGGTTAGGTACTTTCAGTCATGCGCATTTTGTAATAACGTATATGTTTTCTAAATACATACACTAAATTCTAACATTTGGCTTATTGGATTAGCAAACTTTAATTGATTATTTAAATTAAAAACCAGGTAAGTTTTATTTGATTATTCTACTTTAGATTATGTATAGTTAATTTGCAAGTGGTCTAATATTATTCTGATTTTGTTACAGGCTATAAAATGAACTCTAGTGTTGGAATAAAGAGAACTGCTAACTTTAATAGTAAAGAAGAGGCTTTATTGATATCCCTGGTGCATAAATATAGTGACAAGATAGAATGTAAGCAGACAGATGCTTCTTCAAACAAAATAAAATTGGAAGCTTGGGAAAGAATTTCCCGGGAATTCAATAGTTCTGGAGGTGGAATGTGTCATCGTGATCCTAAAATTTTAAAAAATAAATATGAATGAAAACATAAAAAAAAAGAACAAAAAAGAAATTCGCAAATGAAAGATGTTCTGTTTTGCCACGAGAGGTGGTCCCCCAGAACCCAAAAACTTCACACCCATCGATGAACAAATTAGGGATATTCTGGGGGTGCGAATTGAGGGTCTTCCATCTGAATTTGATGATGATGTACAGTGTAAGTATTATTAATAAAGTTAACTTACACAATTAAATATATTGTAATAATTTTTAGTACCATTAAACGAGGAAATTGTAACCGATTCTATGGACGTGCTTTCACAAATGGACCATGATTATTTAGGTTCAACGGGTTCAGCCTTCAGTGGAACCTGCTGTTAAAAGTAATGGTTTGTCTTATTTATTATATTATATATCATATATAAATATTATTCACCTAAGCAACATTGTAATATTTATTAAACAATAACGCTAGTACATCCATGTTTGTAATTATATTATATTACTGCAGAAAATGAAAGTGCAACATGGACTAAAATGATCCCCAATCTATTAAGGCGGCCAAAATCATCAATTCTACTCACTCCACAAGGTAAGAATAGAAATTAATTGTTGGCATTGAGTTAAATATTCTGTGTAAATAGCAAATAGTAAGAAACAAATATCCAAAAAGATGGAAAAGTGGGTGCAATCAAAAGTCCAATCAGAGGAAGTCTGGGGTGCATGCTTAAAGGAGGAGAGTGAATTGCGCAAGGAGATAATGTTGATAGAATATCAAAAAAAAAATTGAACTAATGCAGCTTGAACACACAACCAGAATGGAACAAGAGGCCGAATTACATTTTATTAAAATGGAAATATTACAGTTGGAGAAACAAAAATTTAATTCCAACATTTAACTTTAAATTAGGTTTACCATAAAAGTTTATAAGAAAACGTAGTCGAATTATTTAGTTTAAATTAATTTACATTAAGTGCATAATTATATTAATAACTTCATTTTGTACAATAAAAGTTTACAGCAAGTTTTCATAATATCTAATTAAAGCAACTCTGGTTATATTATTTACAGTTTTTTCATTTACAGGATAACGTTCTGCATGAACATTATTAACTAAATTAATAGCAGCTTCAGTTTCCTCATCTACTGTGGGCAGTCGATCCTTCATTTTAATGGCAAGATTATGTAAAACAGCAGCAGCGATTACGATACCCTCCACCTTGGTTTGTGCAACACGAATTCCAAGTGCAAGAATCGGGAAGCGCCGCTTCCAAACCCCAAAACACCTCTCTATTGGGTTTCTTGTTCTGATTTGTGCTTCATTAAATAGTTGCTCTGCAGGTGATCGGGGATTGTGAAGTGGCGTAATTAAAAAAGGTCTTATACCATAACCACTATCTCCTACTAAAATGCTATCATTAAAATTACCTCCTTCAAACTGTGCTCTAATTCTTGAATTAGAAAATATTGTGGAGTCATGTGTGGACCCTGGCCAACGACACACAATATTTAGTATTTGTAAGTTGGAGTCACAAACAACTTGTACGTTGTATGAAAAAAAGCCTTTTCTGTTCCTATAATTTTCAGCATTATCACCTCCAGGTGATATGATTTTAACATGTGTGCAGTCTAAAGCACCAATGCACTTGGACAATCTGGCGATATTATAGAAACCCCGTTGAACGCTTCTGGTTTCTTCCTCTGTTTGAGGAAACTGTATTAAATATTTAAACCTGTGTCCTAAGACAGCAATTGTTTTTGAGACAATTCTACTAGCAGTGCCCTTGTCGATTCCCTGCAAATCTCCTACAATTTGCAAAAATGATCCGGAGCTTAGGAAGCGCAAAGTAACAAATATCATATCTTCAGGAGTAAGAGCATGATTCCTACAATAAATTAATTAATTAAACATATAAGATCTTGCATAGAAATACATACTGTGTTGTTTCATTTTGTATATCCTCTGATATCTCGTCTATTATCATTCTAACAGTTTGTTTTGATAAACGGAAACGTTGAACAAATTGATTTTCATTCCAAATCACAAAATTATCCGGTCTATGTCTGTAAGTTTTTGGCAATCTTCGATCTATATTTATTAATTCTACAAAATCTTCGTCGTCGGTAAAATTTTCAGGAATATCCATAATACAATATACAATTAATGTTGCTCACGCTTTCGACAAACTAAAATGTTAGGTTAGGTTAAGATGCACTGCACCTAGTTTAACTTTAAACAAAGGTTTAACCGTTGAATATTGGTAGTTCAGATTTGAACTCCGATCAATTCTTAGGGCGGGTTTTATGGAACGAGTTCAACTTAAGTTCAAAATAAACCACGGTTCTAATGTTAAAACCTGTTTTATGGCAGGAGTTCAGTCTTGAGCGTCGGTTCAAGAATCAGTTTATCTGAACGGCCGTTTTTCCCAGTTCAAGGCGCGTTCAACGGGAAAACATAACCTCACTTAATTTAGAAATAGGTACTTATTACAATTATAAGTACCTATTTATTTATTATTATTGTAGTGAATTTTTAAAGGCATGGCACAAACTGTTGATGATATTACTGATGATGAAGACTTTTTAGAACTGATAAATTTAGTCCAAAATCCCAGGGTTCCAAGAAATTTTAGAATGAGACCCAACCATTTCCAAATGTGGAATGACCAGGAATTTAAGGCGAGATTTCGATTGTCAAAGGAGGTAGTCCGCCTGATTGTTGATGAAATATCGGACGAAATTTCATGCCTTAAAAACGAGTATGTATATAGTTTCTTTGCGGTTTATATGTATATTTATTAACGTTAGGTACATTGCTGTTACACCCACTAATATGTTATTGGTAACGCTGAGGTATCTGGCAACAGGTTCATTTCTACAGGTTGCAGGAGATTTTTGTGGTATACATAAATCTACTACCAGCACAATAATAGCAAAGGTTTTAAGAAGTTTAGCCAGACTTCATGCTCAATTTATTTCAATGCCATCGAATGCAGAAGAAATTGAAGCAACTCAAGTTGGTTTTTTCAATATAAGCCGATTTCCAAAATGTGTGGGAGCACTGGATTGCACACATGTGAAGATTCAGTCTCCCGGAGGAAATAATGCAGAGCTATATAGAAATAGAAAAGGTTTTTTTCTTTAAATGTGCAAGTTGTGTATGATGCATATCTTGCAATTCATAATATTGTATGTCGCTGGCCAGGATCATCACATGATTCCACAATTTTTAACAACTCTAGGCTAAGGGCTCAAATGGAAAATGGTGAATTTGGCGAAGACAATTTATTGGTGGGTGATGGTGGTTATGGGATAAAACCTTACTTGATAACACCACTACATAACCCACAAAGTCCAGCCGAACATTTGTTCAATGAAAGTCAAATTCGAACTCGAAATCCTATTGAAAGATGTTTTGGCGCTTGGAAGCGAAGATTTCCTATTCTAGCTTTAGGCATTAGATTAAATATTGCCAAAGTAGAGTCTTTGATCGTAGCTACGGCTGTATTGCACAATATAGCATTTAAAAATGGTGAACCAGAATTTTTACCTGATAATGAAGAAGTGGAGGCTGCAATTGAACTTGCAAATGGAATAAATTTAGACCAACCAATTGTCCAGAATATGGGTTTCAACATTAATAACATCACGAGGCATAATTTAATCACTCGATACTTTCAAGAACTCCTATAATAGTAATAAATAGAAATATAAGTTTCAATGTGTCACATTTATTTTACTAATTACATATTAAATCATTAAATAAAATGGCACCTAATTAAACTAAAACTTTAAAATTAAATAAAGTCAATATCATCCTGCTGTTCTTGTTGGTATTGTTTACACTTGGATTGTAAAAATTTTATTTTCAATTTATGTTCCTCTTCTTGAAATTTTAGAAACTGTGCATGTTTCTGTTTCTCTTGCTCTAGTTCTTGCAAATGTTTTTCTGCCATTTGTTTTAATTTGAGCGCATGTTGATCTAGAAAGCATTGTTCTTGTGTAGAGACAAAATGTTGCTTTGAAGAAGCCCATTTCCCAATTTTACATTTTAGGTTATCAGGCCTTTTACGTTTATTATTGTAGTCAGCTAAAAAACAATCTTGTGATTATAATACAAATTACAAAAAACAAACTTTACCGTTTGACCGATTTGTATGTAAGGCTGCTGAAGTTGGAGCTCGCAACATATCTGGTGTACACTTTGACCAGTCTTTAGTAGCTAAAGTTTATTTAGATTATAAAATATTATATTAACATTTATCACTAACATACCATAACTTGCAGTACTGGTGCTGGGCATATCAGTATTTGAAAAGTCAGCTTCTAGCGGGGCTAAAAACTAATGTACTAATTCAGTGTTGTCGTAACAATGCTTACCTGAAAGATTCATATCCATCGGTTCTGTGGGTACCTCTAAAGTCAAAATTTCATCTTTCGAATAACTATGCTCGTGAAAATGTGTGATGTTAATTTCTGAAAATGCAGTACACCTTGTTTAGATTAGTATATATAATTTCTTTCTAACAAACCCTTATCATCATCAAACTCAGACACAAGGCCAGTTAATTGGGAGCCAATTATCTCAGTGATAACATTATCCGTGCAGTCAGTTGATGGTGGTGTGAATGTTTTTGGTGGGCCACCTCCTGTACCATACATATACTTTCTTTCTTCCGCATATCTTTGTTTTGTGCGTTTTTTTAGATTCTCATACTTATTTCGCAGAACTTTAACCTCCCGATACTGAACACTTGAGAGCATGTTGAACTCTGAACAAACTTTATTCCAAGCAGAATGTTTTATTTTAATGGTATTTGTATCACTCTTTCTACATTCGATCTGTTTATCATATTTTTTCACCAACCTTAATAGTAAATCATGTTCTCTTGGCGTAAAATTTATCGCACGCTTTCCCTTTTCTTTATTATTCATATTGTAATGAAAAACGGTTATGCCGGTTATGGTGTTTACAATTCACACTTTAATTAAATTAAAACTTTGACATTCATGTGCTTGATTTATGACAAAATCCCTACATCTCACTAGAAACCAGTGTAGCCAACACATTCAGATTGTAGTTTACGTGAACGCAGCTTGAACCGCAATGATAAAACGAATTTGTAGTTAAACCATCGTTCAAGTCGAACTTTGGTTCGCTTGAACGTTAGTTTAACCGTGGTCGATAAAACCGACCCTTAATCCGAGCTTGTACAACCATACTTGGAATAATGAACTTGGTTTAACAGTGAACCAAGGTTAAACTACAATTGTACAACCGGGCCTAAGCCGTTCAAGTGGCCGTTTAAACCAATAAACCTAACCTCAATAATTTTTATAATTTGTCAGTAGGTTAGTCGGTATCTAGTTGTTTACTTTTAAATTATGGAATTGGCTTTGGCTGATTGTATGTTAGAGGATGACGAAAAAGATATAATAGAGTATCTAAATTATTTGAATAGACCAAGGAGGTTACCCACTATTAGAGAAATACCAGACCATTTTGAAAGGTGGGATAATTATGATTTCTTTTTGAGGTTTCGCCTGTCCAAAGAAACTGTTTACAGGATAGTAAATGAAATTGGTAATGCAATTAGTTCCAACACTAATAGGTAATATATATTTCATTTAAAACGTATAGATTTATCAATATTTGTTTTTCGGAATCATGCAATTTCGCCTGTTATAATGGTGCTCTTAACCATTCGATTTTATGCTACAGGATCCTTTCTTATTGCTGTTGGTGATTTTATGGGAATTCATAAGAGTACTGCAAGCAAGGCAATTTATAAAGTTTCTCGTGCTTTAGCACAACTACGCCCATGCTATATTAAGATGCCAAGCACTAATCAGGAAATATTGAAAATTTGTTGAGAATTCTTTAATATAGCTAGATTTCCTAAATGTATAGGTGCTCTTGATTGTTCCCACGTTAAAATTCAATCGCCCGGGAGCGACAATACGGAAACATTTAGAAATAGGAAAAATTTCTTTTTTATTAATGTTCAAACTATTACTGGACCAGATTTAAGAATACAAAATATAGTAGCACGTTGGCTGGGTTCTGCGCATGATTCAACTATTTTCAACAGTTCTCTCATTAGGGGTAAATTTGAGCAGAGAGAAATGCAAGACAACTTAATTGTTGGAGACAGTGGATACCCTATCAAAAATTACTTAATAACACTCTTAGTAAATTCAGTTACTGCGGCAGAGCAATTATTTAATGAATCCTTGATAAGGACCAGAAATCCGGTGGAACGAAGCTATGGTGTTTGAAAAAGGAGATTCCCCGTTCTTGCCTTTGGCATCCGCCAAAAACTTGATCGAGTAGAAGCGATTATTGTTGCTACATTACATGTGATTTTTCCAATGCTCCACCCGAAGGTACTACATTGGCCAGGAAGCGAGTTTTTTTTTACCTGGAAAATTTCGAATTTTGCCGAACCCTTGCTGTTCCAAGCAAGGTAGGGATCTTAAACGTGCGTGACAACACTCACACACGGGACCTCCATTTTACATCTCATCCGAACGAGGGTGTATTTTTGTGAAAAATGCTCGCCTAACATTTTTCATGCGGACCGTGTCGGGATTCGAACCCGGGACCTTGGGCGTAGTAGTCACACACATACCACTACGCCACGGAGCCGCCTTTATTGTTGCTACAGCAGTGTTGCACAATATTGCTTGTGATATGAGGGAGCGAGATCCTCCTTTCGATCCCGATTGATTGATTGATTAAATTGGGAAGGGTGACTTAAAGCCACGCGCACTTAGGCCTCCTGGTGGGCCCATTGTGCTGCCTTACTTGCCCTAGGTTGGTCCTTCATTGCTCAACCACCCCACCTTGCAGGTGAATTTGAGGATGTCGGACCAGGGGGGTGTCTCGAATTCCGGCCTTCTCGGGCCAGAAGTCCCCCAGCATGGATCCTCGAAGTCGGGCGAGTACCGGACAGGTGCACAGAATGTGCTCCGCCGTCTCATCCTCCTGTTGACAGCCGCGACAGGTGGGGTTGTCTGACAGACCCATCCTGTGCAGGTGCTTCCTTAAAGTGCAATGCCCGGACAGAATACCTACTAGTAGCCGTAGTTTCTGTCTTGGCAAGCGTATGACAAATTTTTCTATTTTGGTCATGGGAGACCTTATAAACATTTTTGCCTGCCGGCAGCTTAATGTACAAGCCCACCTATCCTTGTGACGGCGGTGGGTTATTTGTCTTATCATGGAGAACACCACCGATGGCGCAATAACAACCGATGGCTCAGGGCCGACAAAACCCCGAGCCGCTCCCTGCCTCGCCAAAGAATCTGCCTGTTCGTCACCATCTAGTCCTGAATGCCCTTTGATCCAAACCAGTTCAAGGGCGTTTGTATCAGAAACGAGCTCGAGAACACGATGGCATTGGTATACCACCCCCGAGAGAAGCTTCTGCTTGTTTAAGCTCAGAAGAGCTGCTCTACTATCGCTCAAGATGCGTATAGCTTTGTTCTGGATTCCACGTTCCAGTATGGCGTTAGCGCCGTGCATGATGGCTATGACCTCCGCTTGGAAGACAGTTACCAGCCTGCCCAGCGCAACACTTTCATGAAGGTCTAGGTCATCGGAGAAAATGCCTGCCCCGGTACCTTCATTTGTTTTGGAACCATCTGTGTAGATGGAGATCTCCGTTAAGGAGGCGTCCTCAGTGTTTAGACAAACCCCAAAGCGCTTCCTGGAAAGCATTATGGGTGCGATCGAATCAATCACTCCTCCCAAGATAGGGGTGTTCTGCACCGCCTCTCTTAGTATGTTGTGGTGTCTACCACCGCCTCCCTTATCGATCCATAGACCTTTGAACCGCAGCCTCATTGCCGCTCTCAAAGCCATCTCCTCCACATGTAGGTCCAGCGGAGTGAGGCCTAAGATGGCTTCTAAGGCTACAGTAGGTGTGGAACACAATGCACCTGTAATGTTTAGACAGGCCACCCTTTGGATATGAGTAAGGTCTTTGACTGTATGGGCCAGTCTGGTCCTGCGCCACCAGACTACAGCGCCATAGCAGAGCATCGGCCTTACTGCCATGATTTATAGCCACAGGACAGCCTTTGGTGGAAGACCCCAAAGTTTGCCTATGGCACGTTTGCATTGCCAGAACACTTGGTTGGCTTTGCTAGTTTTCATTTGTAGGTGTTTGGCCCAGTTCAGCTTCTTATCAAGTATAATGCCCAGATACTTGACTTCTTCTGATAAGGGCAGAGAAGTTTGGAAGAGCATTGGCAATTTGGTTACCGCCAGCTTCCTTTTATTGGAAAACAACACCAACGCCGTTTTGTTGGGGTTGATGGTTAAAAAGTTATCGGAGCACCAGAGCTCCGTGATCCTTAGTGCTGCTTGCATCAAATTACACAGCACTTGTTCGAATTTGCCGACTATTAGAATAGCTAAGTCGTCGGCGTAACCTATCGTGTTGAAACCTGCCTCATTAAGACGTTGGAGAAGGCTGTCCACTACTAAGTTCCATAGTAGCGGTGACAGCACGCCCCCCTGGGGACAGCCTTTGTCCACCACTCTAATTACTGAGGTTTCCCCCACATTTATGTGTACCCGTCGACATCGCAGAATCTGCATGGTAAACTGCCGAAGGGTGTCCTCAGCTCCATGTGTCCGTAGAGCTCTATCGATGCTTGCGAAAGTAGTTTCGCTGAACGCACCCTCAATATCAATAAATGCGCCTAAGGCGGACATGTTATTGTCTAGGGTTTTTTCAATCCGTCCTACAACAGCGTGGAGGGCAGATTCCGTTGATTTTCCTGGTATGAAGGCGTGTTGATTTGGGTGAAGTGGATAAGAAAGCATTATCCTCTCCCTCATATCATTGTCGCACAGTCTCTCCAAGGTCTTTAGCAAAAAAGACGTGAGACTGATCGGTCTGTAGGATTTAGCCTGGGAGTAGTCCTTCCGGCCTGGTTTAGGAATGAAGACAACTCTAACCTCTCTCCAACTGCTGGGATGTATCTAAAAGCAATATAGCCCTAAAAGTACCACAAGGAACGGTGTCAGCCTCTCCACTCCCCACTGTAGTAGGGCGGGGAAGATGCCATCCCTTCCAGGGGACTTAAACGGTTTGAGAGTTGAGATAGCCCATTTAATTTTCCTTTCATCCACTACCCGGTTTGAAACCTCCCAGTCGGCCCCGTTAGGGGCCGAGCTGCTGATCCAACCCGTATGACAAAGGTTGTGTAACACTGCCTGAAAAGTGCGTGTCCGCGAGTAACTCCGCTGTTTCTGCCTCGTTGGTGGTGTATGTACCATCCACACGTTTCAGACAGCATGGTTGATGACGAGGGTCTTTGGACAAAATCCTGTTAATGCGAGAGATTGCATTGGTAGACTCGACTGAGTTACAGAAGGTCTTCCATGAGTCTCTCTGTCGTCTTCTAATTGTCGTTTTGTATAGTCGCTGGTGGCTTTTATATGCCTCCCAGTCAGCCATACTTCTGGTGTTCTTTGCCTTATTAAACAGTTTGCCCAGGGTCTTTTTCAGCTTCTGTAGCTCCGCGCCCCACCATGGAGTAATGGAGCGAGTAGAATCTGTCCTGACCGGGCATGCCTGTTCAAAGGACTCTACGATGGAGTTTTGTAGAGAGACCGAGTATCTCTGTAGCTCTTCTATTGTTTTTGGGTTGTCAGTACCTTGTGATGTCAAAAGGCGTTGCTCCAAGCTGTCTAGATAGACAGACCTGTTGGTCGCTTTTGGGTTCCTGTATTCTTTACAGACAGCTACTGCTGCCTTTAAATTAAAACTTAACAATCTGTGATCTGACAGTGTCGCTTTAGGCGTCACCTGCCAGTTCAAGATATGCCTTGAAATGTCTGACGATGCCAGGGTTAAATCGATGACTGTCTGGAAGCGAGATGTCACAAACGTGGGTTCGCTGCCCCAGTTAAGAATCTCCAGATTCTTACTCGATATATACTCGAGTAGTACTTTTCCACGGGGGTTTGTATCTGCGCTACCCCATACCACATGGTGCGCGTTGGAATCCGATAATCAGATGCTTTTTGTGCCTATCACAGTGATCAATGACTGCCGTCAACTCCGGAGGAGGTGGGTCATGGTCAATTGGAAAATAGGCTGAAACCAAGATTATGTCAGTAATTCCTCCCAGCCTGCATGTGATCTGTACGGCTGTGACGTCACGGCCACTCAGTTGTGGCAGGAGGAGAGCATTTATGTGCCTGGGTATGTAGATGCATGCCCTAGGCTTAGGTTGGTTACTAGCCGCAAAGATAGTACCATTTAGGCTTCCTAGTCCCGAGATTCCTGAGCATGCCACCCAGGGTTCTTGGATAAGGGCAATGGCCTGGTTATTGCTCAGGTGTCTGCATAACGATGCTGCAGCCGCCCTGCAATGTTGCAGGTTTAATTGTATAAAGTTTAGTCCCGCCATTGGTCTGTGATGGGTCAAACTTGCTTATCAAGCATCGCTGGGCGGGCTGTCCAGTGACGCTTTACTATACTCTTCCGCAAGCCATCCCACTAGCAGCGGATCCGAGTCTGCTGTGTCCATCTGACTGCTTGACGCAGTCGATGGTTCACCTACCTCAGCCTTCTGAGGTTGCTGTAGGAGCGGAGCTCGCTGTAGCTGCTCAGGAGGTGGAGGTTGAGCCTGCTGTTGCGCGGCAGCCGGTTGGGCTGCCGCAGGTTGCAATTTTTGTATTTTGAGATTTAGTGAGGTGAGCTTGTAGTGTAGCTTGCCTCCCTTTCTGTTGATAATCTCCCTCACGTCTTCCCCAACGTCAAAGACTATCAGCCTCCCTGGAGGTTGATCTCTTGTGGCGGTGTGGAAGACGCACCACTTGGATATGTCAGCCCAGGGGGTTCTGTACACGCAGACGCCTTTGGACGATATCCATGTCTTCCGGGGGCCCCGGAATCCACAGCGCCGCCTTCAGAAACCTAGGCAACAGTCCCACCTGGACGACAGTAAGGCGTGCAGCCTCCCACAGTAGTGGGAGGTTGCCAACCGCCTCCGTAATCCATGTTAGGGAGTGGTCATCCTCGCACCAGATCCGGAAGATCTCGCCCGAGTACGCCCACCTCCTAAAGGTCGGGGGAGCGCTATCATTGGGAAGGGCGAACAGATGGTCGTCCAAAGCCTTCTCAATTGCTAGTTGCAAGGTCTCTGCTTGGGCCTTGGTAATCTTACCCCAAGGGTTGTTCTTGTCTATGAAAGCCACCTGAAGGTGCCGAGCAGCTGCCTCCACGTAGCTGCCAGTGACGGGCTGTTTAGTGCTAGTCTGACAGCCCCTCTTCCGCGGTCTACCTTGCGGAGGGGTGCCCTCAGATCTGGCTCTTTTCATGCTCCGCGTCTTGGCCTCTGCAGGCTTAGGGGCGGAGGTGGATGGTTTTGAAGTGGAGGGTGTTTGATTGGCACCAGGTTGTGTCGTGGATAGGTTAGCCATAGGGCCAGCCTTTTCCACTACACCCTCCTGTGCCGCCAAACGGGCCCTCCTCCTTCTTTTCTGTTCAGCCCCACTGATTCGCTCTCTGTGGGCGCTGCTGTTGCCATTCCTCTGGCTTAACCTTCTCCCCACCTTGGGGTTGATGTTGATGTTCTTTTCGTTGCAGTTCCTGTGGGACCTGCAACAAAACTTGAGGGGTGTCCGAAGACGCACCCTCTGGATTGACTACATTAACTATAGGATCCATGTTTTTAATAAATAAAGTTCATCTTCCCAGCTCCCCACCCACCGCGGAGCCCAAGTTTGGGGTGTGTAAAAAACAACACCAGGGCTACCAGGAAGATATAGCTCCCCTTAAGATGACTGACGTCCGAGCCCGCATACCGCTTTGTAGCAGCACACATGTAGCATGTGCTGCTCACCCACAGTACCGGCTGCACGCCCTTCACCTCCAAGAGCTCACCCAGTCGGCAGTCTGACCCGACGACACAGCCGATTGATCGAGATGGGTTAGTCTCGACCCCCCGTCTAGGTGAAATCTGGGCCAAAGTGGCGTGTTGCCAGACACTGAGGATCTAAACCGCCTCAGATGTGGCTCAACCACCAGGATCCCATCATCCGACCGACACGGGTCGCCTCGCACGGCACAAACACGAGGTGGCCTAGACCCCTGTGCAGACCGCTACCGGCCCATGTAGCAGTAGGGGTTTGGTGGTTTGGTCCGCGATGTGAGATTAACCTAAACCATCATCATGCGGGGTTTAGTCCGCATTGACGTACACTCGTTCCCCCGCATATTGTAGGTTTTATTCTACTCAGCGCTCTGGATCATTACGAGTGCTAGGCTTATTCTGTCACATAACCCGATGGCAGCAAACGATTACTCGTACGATGACACTGGGTCCCCCTATCCGCCACCTGGGGACGCGCCCGATGGGTAGCCAACAACCACACGGGTTTCGATCCCGATGTAGAAGCTGCTGTGGAACTTTTGGATGTACCATATGTTCCAAATAAGAATAATGTACATATTAACAATTTCATGAGAAACGATTTAATTAATGAGTACTTTCAGAGATTAGTTTAATAAGCATTTTACACGTAGGTAATTAAGTTTAATAGCCACTAAGCATGCAACACTACATATTATTGCAGCAATATTGTGTAATCCTACGATTGTGAAGTTAGATGCATTGACTCTGCGACATGCACATAATGTTAAATTTATAATGTATTTTTGCTACTTTACACAGTAATATTGTTGCAGTATTCAAGTAATATTTTTCTGCTCAGTGGCTAGGTATTAAGTACTGTATATTTTGATTGTATATAATTTATGGCACTCAAATATTGTAAAATGCAATTAAATGCTAATAATATTTTATTAATAAAGAGGTATAAAGAAATATAAAGTTGTTAGGAAGGTTTTAAGTAAATACATAATACAAAACCTGTAAGAAAATACAAGGTATATTTAATAATATGTTAGGAGTAGATAATGGTTACTTGTTAGACAACCTTAGATACTCAGAATTACTTGTATATAATCACAAATTCTTACCGAGCTGGACTCGTCTCAAGCAGATTCTTTTAGCCCTAATCTTCCAGTCAATCAAGTATTAATAATAAAATATAAGCTTACTCAAAATTGGTCTAGTGTATTTAATGACAAATTAATTTGAAACATTTAAAGAGTAATTTAAAGCATTCAAACAAAATCATGTAAGAGACCATATACATGCATGTGGTTTACATATAAACTAAATAAAACATGTTACCAAATATTGAAACTTAAACATTTTCTTAATTCTTTTTCCCTCGTAGTAGTGATTACCCTAGGAACATTAGTGGCTTGAGAATGCAGACGACTAATTACTGCTTCCAAAACTGTTACTGGAATAACCCATCCTATCTTCGAAGAAGATTGAAAACGGCTGCTTGTAGAAGTAAATGTTTCTAAATCAGCAATCCTGAATTTCTCCAGTAAAACTTTTACACAGCACTTCAACAACAAGTTTACGGATATCCTGTTTTGCAGAAGGTTCTTTATTTTCTTTAGTCCCACTCTGAGTTGCTTCAATTACTTAAAAACAACATATTATATAAGTATTTTTTTAAAAACAAATTGAGAATGCTTACTTATTTTGTGTTGTAATGATGATGGCATCAACTACACCCTCCTAGGTTTTTGTAACATGCTGGGTGTATAAGTTGCCTATGTATTTGTAGGTGCTTCAGTTGTAGGTACTGTACTTGCTACGGAAAAAAATATTTTATTATTAAATATATATATATATATATATATATATATATATTATCGTGTAATTAAAGGTGTCATTGGGATATATAAGGGCACAAGTGAACCCATGGGTTGAGAGCTTCTGAATAAAGGAAAACAAATTTATTTAATTAGGGAGTTGGAATATTTTAACAAATTTTTTTGTACTTAAGAAGTGTATAATAATGTAGGATCAATGTAATTTAACCAAGGATAATGTAACATAATATTTGTATAAACACAGGGCAGAATAAATAATAATTGGGGAAAATCATTCTAACGTATTTAAATTTGTAGTAAAGTGATTATATGAAAGTTTAAAAGCGTGGAGCAGGTGTTAAAACA
Organism: Platerodrilus igneus; assembly: GCA_036346225.1. Classification (NCBI taxonomy): domain Eukaryota; kingdom Metazoa; phylum Arthropoda; class Insecta; order Coleoptera; family Lycidae; genus Platerodrilus; species Platerodrilus igneus. Next base: position 6,633,649 of record JARFIW010001730.1, on the reverse strand, counting down.
ACATTTCTGTTCTCAAACGTAAAATCCGACACGTTTAAACAAAACAACGAGGGGAGATAATATTTCTCGGTAAGCTTGGCAACAAACAAACTTTAATGGATTATTGGAAAAGAACAACCGTTGGGATTAATGTAGACGCGATTTTGTGGTTAAAATATTGATTTTAATCTGAGGTGGTGTAGTGAAGAGCCAACAAAAAACCAAGACAGAATGAAAGTGTATTGAGTGCAAGAGGGATGCGTATACATAATTCAGGACACAGTATAGTTGGTAAGGATGGGTTATTTAGTCGCGGTATTTCTTAGTCGCGACCAGTCGTGGTAACGAAAACAGAAATAACTGGTTACTCCTACTCGATCGCGATTTGGGCAAAGAAAAAGAAGTAGTGGAAACTGTACTGTGCGACGCGCCTGTGTACGCTACGCTGTAAGCATTCTCTATCTCTATTGGCACTGTTGGATTCGCAACCGCGATTCACGTTCGTTCTTCGCTATTTCAATCTGTGTAACCTCTTTCATATCATAATGCCATAATAGTTACGATTCCGCATTGAATGCTTTTGCTTTCGATGTTCACGTTTTTAGAGGGTGGCTGGTAACCTCCGCATTATAATTATAAATACACTTCACTCGTTAAAAAATATAAACATCATTATTAAGTTAATTCATGATCACTAAGTTTCCATATTTATTTATTAACATGCTGAGCTTTTATTGATCTTGACGTTTCTGTACAATTTTATAATTTATGTCATTGCATGATTTATGATGAAATTACAATGAAATGTTTGCAAATAACTTATTATAGTCTAAGTGCACAAAATGAATTGTATAATCAAAGTAAAATCAGTTCTTAAACAGAATTGATTTTTTAAACTGACAAATATATAGCTTTTGGTAATAAAAGGTATTGTTTAAAGAACATCGATTTATTATAGATTAAAAATAAAAAACAATTCTTATAAAATAATAATTTGTTGCAATCCTAATTATGATTGGGCATATTACTAAATTGATTATTTAAAAATAGAATTTGTTTCACTTTTGTGGCACTTAGTCTGTTACGCCGATCTGACAAAATCTGTCCCGATTTGGGAAATATGCGTTCACACGATACAGAAGTTGCTATTGTAACAAATTTTTCTTTTACTAAATCGCTCAAATTGGGAAAATTATATGATTTCTCTTTCCACCGTCTAGTGGGGTTTCTTTTCTTAAAATTAGAAGTTCCTGCAGATATCTGTGTACCTCGATAATGGCCGTCGATATTTCAGTGACGCTTGGGAGAAAACTGGCAACTTTTTTATTGAAATTGTTCCATATAAGAGAATTAACTTCATTTTCATCAATTTTCTTTTTTAATTCTTCTGAGGGCGCAGAAGTAGCATTGTTTCTTTTTTGATATTATCGGCTACCAGCAAAATAACTTTCTTTTTTGTTCTTTCGCTAATAAGCTCGCAAGAAAATCCCAAATTTTTATATCGTGGGTCCAAAAATGTGAATAATGTTAAAGACTGGCTGCTTTCCAGGTCTCCCAATCGTTCTGTAATTCCTTTAATAATGGTTTGTATAACATTTTTGCGTAGTGGAATTTTAATTTTTTTATGAAGTTCTCTATAAGCATGTAGAATTCCGTCAGTAATTACTATCACCGAGGATGCCGTTACAAACTTTTCTCCACTGATTAAGTTTGTTACCCTTTCCATCGGTTTTAAGTTCCTTCAGGAATGCCCATTCTTCCATAGAAACAACTAGAAAATCCTTGTCTAAAAGAACCATTGCAGTTTTTAGCGGTTCTTCGAGTTCAACAAATCGTTCTACCATATAGTAAGTTGAATTCCATCGAGTACACATATCTTGAATTAAGTTCTTAGGTGCTTTATTCATTTGTTGTTGCTGTGCAATTAATTTTGCCGTTGATGAAGTGCTTTTTCTGAAATGGCCTACAATGATTTTTATTTTATTAATGACTGTAGTGATATCTTCTAATGCGTCTTGAACAACTAAATTAAGCGTATGTGCATAGCATCCAAAATGCCTCAATTTTAACTCGTCTTTAATAGCTTTTTTAATGTTTGATGCATTGTCTGACACCACCATTAAAATGTAGCCTTCCAAATCCCACTCATTTATGATAGTTCTGATTGTAGCTGCTAGGTTAAGGCTAGTGTGATTTTCTGGAAAGGAAGCACATTCTAATAATATACTTTTTATTTTGAAATCAGCATCAATGAAATGGGCCGTAACAGCTAAAAAACTTTCGGTGTTTCTAGAGGTCCAACAATCCGTAGTTAATGTAAACGATTTAATTTTAGGCACAATGGTTTTTATATTATTACAACATTCTTCATACGCTGCAGGAAGCAATGTGTTTGTAATTGTTTTTCGCGATGGTAATTGATATGAAGGGTTTAAATTAAATACAAAGGTTTTAAAACCACCATGGTTACTTTAAACTTTCAACCTTTTTCTATTGTTGAAGACCATCTTCAACAATAGAAAAAGGTTGAAAGTTTAAAGTAAACAATTTTAATAAGCTCTTGTCATTTTTTTTCCCCTAGAATATACACCCAACTTTCTATTAAAAAAAGAGTTAATATTTGTTTGGGCTTTAGCGCCTTGCTCCTTAACCATATTAATATCTGCTGAACTTGTGCTTGCAGTAGAATAAGTTTCTTCATTATTGGAATTCATAGCAGTGTCGCTTTGCAATGTAATGCTAGCTTCTACAAATTCCATTTTCTGCTTTTTTTTGTGGTGCACCTTGTATGTTTACACTTACATGCTTTTTTCAATATGCTTTTTCAAATTGTTTGAGGTACTTTTAAAACTAAACTCTTTATTACACATATTACAAACGGCAATTTTGTCTGCTTTTGGTTTTTCAGTGAAAAAATTCCATATAAGCGATGACTTAATAGATCTTTTGGTAGACAGGTTTCCTGAAAGTTGCAAAGTAGCAAGTAAATAAAAAATATCTATTTAAAGATAAACGAACTTACTTGAAAATATTGAGAAATATTGTTATATATGTTTTTTATAAAGTTCAAACAATAACTTAACACAAAACAGACACTATATACAAATTATTAAAAACGATCAGCTGCCGAACGAACACTAAATAAAAAGAATTATGAAAATGAAATATTACTGAAGACTTGGGAATCCAATTCAAAGAGTGTAAGAAAAGAACAATAATATTGGGAACAGGTAAAGAGTAAAGATTCCACAATCGCTGTAAACCTATTAGCAAGCACTCAGCATGTAACTCCTACATAATAGAGGTGCATGAGACCCTTTACAGATGACGCATATTGCAGTCCGTTACTGAATAACACGATTCGATCACGGTATTCATTAGTCGCGATCGCGACTGTAACGGTATTTAGAAAGAACCATTATTCCCATCTCTAATAGTTGGGAGACCTAAATAAAATCGATAATTTCAAGGATATTTAAAAGCAAACACGAATCTGTTAAAAAGTGGGAAAATGGGTGTGAATTGTACGAGAAGGGCAGAGATCCAGCTGGTGGAAGCGTATGTGTGGGATAAAGGTATAAAAGTACAAGGGAGATAAGAGATGTTTGTTCAAGTTGGAGGTATTGACAAATAAAGATGTAGAGGCTAAATTCGAACGGAGTGACAGTTTGAAGCGATTTACCGAGTATTGTTATGTTCGTTATGAAAATTTACAAGAAACTGAGGTTTGTTAGGGGTTTCTCGCTGAAACAACAAGCGGTTAGAAAAGATTTTCGAAAAATATAGGATCGGGTATACAAGTGTACGTGCCAATTTAAAACAGGGGGAGGGGCGAATTTTACTTATATAATCACAGGCAGAGAGGAACCAGGTTCTCTTTCTTTTTCGTTCTGATTTCATCCAGCATTGGTGATAATAGTTACTTTCAAGTGAACTAGTGCAAGTTAATAAAATTTTATGTAAAAGCTAATAAAGCATCTTTGTGGTAAAACGTTAAAGTGGTACGTAAGTACACGGCTTGTTAATTTTGGTATTGGAATGCACGAAAATTAAAGTTTGAAAGTGTTTGGATGATACAAAAAAGCGATGTTTGAATAATAAAAGTTAAATTAGGAGATTGGAATTTTTGGAGTGGAAATTGATAACAGCGGTATGCATGGCAGATATGGTAATTGTACCAGAGGGCTAGCTGATGGACTGGGTAGCTACTAGACGGCAGCATCCTCAAGGAACTAGATGGTGAATCACGCGTAGAAGATAAAAACCAGGTAGGCGATGGAATAGAACATTGAGTGGTGAATATTTTTATGGTGTTTGTGATTATTTGGATTTGAGTTTGATGTGTTTTATTATTATTTGATATTTTATGAACAGACATTTATGGGACTTTAAAAGAAAATTGATCTTTGAAAATAATTAATGAATTTACAGATAACCAAATGTTGTAAAGGGGTATAGAGGGCTTATTGATATTTGGTAGTGTAGGAAATTTATATGCACAGTTGTAGAGTTTTATTATGAGCTCATGCTAAGACAAAAGAGTAACGTAAGGTATGAGGAACGCCCTCTTACTTTAAATAAAAATATATGTGTTTAAAAGGTTATCAACTTGCAGGATTATTGTTATAAAATTATTAACCTTTATGGATGTACCTAAAGGAATGGTGTTTTAAAATGTATTATGGATCTAATGTAAATAGAGTGTGATATATTTGGTGAATTGAGTTATTTTAAGTGTGTGATTGGAGCAAATGTCTATTTAGGTTTCAGCATGAGGATATTGCGAGGAAAGTTTTGGATGTAACAGGTAGGTGTTAACAATATTATTTAGGAAATTAGATAAGAGGAATTATTAGGAGCAGCCGAGGGCAAGATTCGAGCTATAACACCACAAGTACTTTTACAACCCAATTTGTGGGGCTCGATTGTACAGGAATAACCACACAATATTATGGCTTCCCAACGGAGGGGCTTGAGTAGTTAGGGCTTAACTTCACAGTATTATGGCTCCCAACGGAGGAGCTTGAGTAGTTAGAGCTAACTTCACAATAATATATATATATATATATATATATATATATATATTGTTGTGTTACCTATAAGAAATCGATCTTCACGAATTGGGCCGTCATAAAATTGCCGTGTAACCTCTCTAAATCGAGCCTCAGTAACAAAAATATTCGAAAATTTTATTAATTTACCCAAAAATCGTCATAAATTTCACACAATAGAAAAATTTTATCAAAAAATATATTTCTTACCCAGATTCCTCTCTTCATCGCCTTAATTCTTCAACCGTTCCCTGGCTAGCTCAGTTGGGCCTCCTCTTGGATACCTATATTCACTATCATACTCTTTATCGTTCACGCACACTCTCAATAAAACCACAAAATAATACAACAAGCATACAATATTTATTTACCACTATTTACAAATAAAACTTCAAGATTATTTACATTTAGGTGGTCAAGTTACACCTCAATAAATTCGATTTTTGTAAAGTCCAGAATTTTTAACTAGAAATATCAAAAACATTGAATGTAACTGGAGTAAATGGGCCCTGAATAATACCTTATTTTTCTTTCTTTATTTATAATTAATTTTAATTAGTACACTCTGGAAAATGGTGAGCTCATGATAACCCAGTTTTTTTTATGATCAATGTATGCTTTTTACTTTGCATACGCTTACTGAAAACACAAAAAACCCTTGTACTCTTAACAATAAAAAAATTTAAATTCCTGAGGAACGTTAATAAACTTTATATACACCTTTAGATTTATATTTAAATACCATAATAAAAGTTAGTTATACGTATTATTTTCAATACGCAAAATAATGCACAATACCTTCATAGTTCACTCTCACACATCACAATAATTTTCATAGTTTATACAAACAACAAATTCTAAAGCGTTACCTGGAATTTCTTGAAGATCCCTACTCCGTTGACGAAGCGGTTAAGTTGTTTCGCTCTCGGTTACGTGGGTCTGCTCTGCTCGCCGCCGCCAGCTATTTGTAGATGAACACTCTCTAAGTTGTGTTGCAATGCTGTTCATACAAGATCCATCCAAATCCAAATATATTACAGTTCTTTTATAATTGCTTAATTTAATTTACGTCACTTCACGGGCTTGTTAAATTATATGTTGCACCTCAATAAAATTTAGACTCGACACTATCCACGTATCAAATTATGAGGCTAACACTGTACTATTTAATTTAAAAAATTTTATATACTTACAAGCTCGTGGTAAATTTATGTACGTAGTCTGAAGCGATGAAAATACTAAGAGAGAAGTTAAAAGAGAGCCATGCTAATTCTTTTAGAGTATTTATAAATTCGAAATGCCACCTCTCGGCCACTCTTCACGCGAAATACCTCATTTAAAATAAAACTTCCTCAAATTGTGGTTCAACCGTTTTCGAAATCTTCGAAATTTAGCTCGTCGTTATTATCCTTTCCGAAAAACCCGCATTCAATATTCCCGTGTTTGTCTGTTTCACAACTAACTATATAGACCAATGAGATATTCAGTGACGTATTGAAATCCCGCCTGTATTAACGCTATTCCTCTCATGCATATTCTATGTTTCCTTCTAACCTTGTTTGAGTGGTAGAAAATCGATATTGCAGTCCGCGTTCTATCTAACCCACGTGGACTGAATACGTGCGTTTCGAAATGAACTGCTATTATGCCTGTCTCATTCCGAAGCATATCATTGATTGTCCATCCCTTCTGCGCTTTAAGGAAACTTTTAGTTACCATTTATACGAACCGTCCGACCGTTTACCCGATATACCTCGAATGCTGTCTTTTATCTACACAAATAAGGGGAACATGACATTTCCAAAACCTGCAGGTGTTCAATTTAACGATCGTTTTTAAAACAACATTTTTAGGAGTTTACGTTTCAAGGTATTTTATATTCAACGGCTGTTCGTTTGTTAGCAAAGCGTTTCACCTTGGTATTAACGATTTTCAAGCTCTTATGCGTATTAAACGTAATAACCCTTTCAACTAAACTCAATTAAATTAATTAATAATTTGCATTGGCTTCTACAATTTATTTTCTTTACGAACCTAACTAAATTTTAATCACTAATTGTAAAATTATGTTAATACTTGAGTTAAAGTTCGGGCCTTTGGAGCTGGTTTTTTAAAAAACTTCGATACTTTAACAAATTTATTTGAAATTAAAATTTAGATAACTTGTACATAATACTAAAAAATAATTATTGTACTAGTGAGTAGCTTGAACAACGAAGTATGGAGTTCGAAGACTGACTGCCGGGCATTGAGCTCCCGGGCCTTTTATAATAACCTGCCCCTCACACGGCTCTTGGGAACTTGCAGATCTCATGTCTGCTTTACACTTTGTTACAATGTATCAATCTTAATTTTAAGTAATTGCGGTCTGTTGACCGCCTGTGACCTTCCACCTGCAGTATGACTGCCCTCACGGATGCAAAGTTGCATGTCCGTTCTCATGAACTGTGGATAACCTCTCTGGGTTATCCTTGTGTTACAATGTTGCATTGAACTTATACTTTTACTTAATAATTTCTAATAATTCCTATTAGATTCAATATATCAATATATATAGGTAATTGAGGGATACATAACTCCTCCCGCCGTAAATGAAAAATTAAGGTTTTTCTTAATTTTTAAATACATAAAATTCATTATTCAATTTCATTTAAAATTCATTGTTTCTAAGGGTATACTTATTGTTTCCTTTTTTCTCTTTGTTTCCTTAAATCTAGAACTGTTTCCTTCATTCTTATATCTAAGGTACATTTTGTAAAATACATATATAATTACAAAAATTATTAAAATGATTAATACAATTGTAACTTTGGCGTTTTGAGTTCATTTAATTGTTCTTTATAACTTTCCACTAATTTCACGGCGTGGTTGAGATCGTCTAAGTCTAGATGCTCTAGCTTCATAGGTTTCTTGATTAATTATTCGTCTTCTTGTTGTATCTTGAATTGTAGTTCCGGTAGGTTTGCAAGTTTCTTTGTTGCTATGGGATCTTGATAAACTCTGATTACTTCATCTTTCAATTTCACATAACAATCTTCTTTGAGGGTAATTAGTTTGCTTCCGATTAATGCTTGGTTATTTTCATCTTGGTTGCAGTGGATGGTTGCTATTACTTCTGTTGGGAAAATGGCTATCCATTTGTTATCTGTAACTTTTTGAATTTTCATATTAGTTATTTGCACTTGTTTGGTTTCACAGTTTTCGTAATGATTTGAGAATTTTAATAGTTGTACTTCACAAGGGCTGTCTTCTTTAATGGTTGTTGTCGTCATCGATTGACATAAATATTGGTTTGGTGTTACTTCAGTACATTTTTCGTTTGTATAACCATATCTCAGTTCATTTAGGGATAGGAATTTGGTTTTGGGTATGATTACTTGGTATGTGCTAGTAACTTTCGTTGGAAAAGCAAATAAATGATAATATTGATAATTGTTACTTTCTACTATCGGGATTTCTATAAAAAATATTATTTCGTTATTCTTAATGTAGCCTTTTACTATAGCTATCTTTTCAAATATTAGAATGTTCGATTCTGTTACATCAAAAGGTAATTTACTGTTAATTATAAATGATCTAATTCTTATTAATTCGTTTAATAAATCGATTGGTTCAATAATACTAGAGTGTAGGGTATTTAATTTTGTAAATGTAAATTGGGTTTTGCATACTGCCTAATTTAATTGGTAGTATACCGGGGTTGTTTTTATTTGTATATTGTCACTTGGTTGTCCGTTCTACCTGGGCGGAGGTTGACGGTAAGGGTGATGATTGTCGATCTGAAATTACAGGGTGTCTTAGGTTTTTCAAATGAATGTATTTTGTTATTTTACCGTTGTCTACTACTGCTATGTTTTTATCTGATATTTTCTTAATTTTAAATGGTCCTAAATTTCTGGGTGCTGTTTTATGTCGCTTGCTTTGAAAGTTTTTCTCATACACGGTTTGTCCTATTGAAAATTTATTTGAGTCGGTATTTTTATTTCGGGTTGTGGTGATACGTTCCTTATCGTTCTCTAATTTATCTTTTACCTTGTCGTAAGTTATTTTTAGTTTTTGTTTGTGATCTTTCGCATATTGTTGATATACTTCCTTGTTGTAGTGTATGTCATAGGGATTTCGTGAATCTGAATGTCCTAAGGTTAATTCTAAGGGTGTAAAATTTGTTGATGAGTGAATTGTGTTATTATAGGCGATTAGTGCGTATGACATTAAATTGGTTATATGTTCCTTTTTATAATTTATTCTTAATAATCGAATTTGTTCTAACAGGGTTAAATGTAATCGTTCGATTAGTCCGTTTGATTCAGGGTGGTTTTCCGTTATGAAATGAATTTTTATTTTGTGGAGTTCTAAAGTGTTTTGTATTGTCTCGTTTTAAATTCGCTACCATTGTCTAAAGTGATTGATTCGGGTGTTCCGTAAAATGTGAAATATTGTAAAATCCTTGGGTCACGTCAATGCTATTTTTGGATGTGATTGGTATTGCTTGGCCTATTTTTGTGAATGCGTCTATAATTGTTAGATAGTTTTGCGCTTCTACTACTAGAGTATCGGCATGTAGTTTTGAAATGGTTTGTCGGGTGTTTTGGTTAACATTAAGGGTATTTTTGGGGGTTTCCTATCGTATTTCGCTTTGTCACATAATTCGCATTGGTTAATGAAATCTGTGGTCAAGTCCTTCATGTCTTTAAAATAATAACGTCTTATGAGTTGTTTTATTGTTTCGTTAATTCCACGATGGTTGGTTTTTCCTTCGTGTTGATTTCTAATTACATCGTTTATTTCGTCAGGGTCGTCTAGTGTTATTAGTTTTCTAGTACATCTGATGAGTTCAGGTCCAGAGTTGTTGAATAGTTTAATGTACAATTCTGAAAATCTTTGGTATAAATGTTCGGTGTTGAAATAAAAATAAAATCGTTTTTTCTCGGGGGTGTATTCTTTTAAAATTTTAATTATTTGTTCCTCGTTGTCATCTTTGGTTATTTGGATTTGATATATCTTTTTGTTATCTACTTTTGTATATTTTACTGGATTGGGGTTATTTAAAACTTCTGTTATTATAAATTGGTTAGGTTTCATATCGATTGCTTCGTTTAAGATTTTAATCGCGTGTTTTGGTTCTTCGTTTTGTGTCGAATGTATTGTGTCGATCTCGTCTGGATCTTCCCTTATTTCTGCTTCGTCTACGTTTCCTATAATGGATTCCGTTTCTAATGCATTGAGTTGAATTCTACTTAGAGCGTCTGCGTTGTTGTTATAGATACCTTTTTTATATATAATTTCGTAATCATACTCTTCGAGTCTGATTCTCCATCTTTGTAATTTTGAATTTGGTTCTTTCAGTTTGCATAACCATACTAGTGGTCTATGGTCGGTATATATGTAAAATTTTCTTCCGTATAGGTAAGGTCTAAAATATTTTGTTGCCCAAATTATGGCTAATAATTCTTTTCTATGGTACTATATTTTGTTCGGTTTCATTTAGGGTTCTGGATGCGTAGCTGATGGGTTTATCGCTACCTACTTTTCCTTGGCTCAATACTGCGCCTAATGCTACATTCGATGCGTCTGTCGTCAGTATAAATGGTTTTGTAAAGTCTGGGTATTCTAATACAGGGTGATTCGTTAATATGTTTTTAATTTTGTCTACGGCTTTAATAAATTCCGGGTGTGTTCAATTTTGTTTCCTTTTTAAACAGTTTGTCAGGGGTTTGGTTATCTGAGCGTAACCTTTAATGAATTTGCGGTAGTAACCACTAAGTCCTAAAAATCCTTTAATTTCTTTGGTTGTCTTTGGTAATGGGTAATTTAGAACTGCATTTGTTTTGTCTGGATTTGGCATTACTCCTTGGGGTATTATTACATGTCCTAAAATGATACTTCTTTTGTAAAAATTCACTTTTGTCTAATTGTACTTTAAAATGTGCTTGTCTAAGTTTTCGAATACTTCTTTCAATCTTTCTATGTGTTCTACCAATGATGTAGAATAAACTATGATGTCGTCAAGGTATACAAGGCATTTTTCATTGTGTATTCCTCGTAGTATATTGTCCATAACTCTCTGGAAAGTAGCGGGTGCGTTCTTTAATCCAAATGGCATTCGTTTGTACTCGTAATGTCCTCTAGGTGTGCTGAAGGCTGTTTTGATATGTCTTTTCTTCCATCTCTACCTGATGGTATCCTGATGCTAAGTCTAATGTTGTAAAATATTGGCATTTGCCTAATTTGTCTAAAATTTCGGTTATATTTGGTAGTGGATATTTGTCATCTACCGTTTTTTCATTTAACTTTCTATAGTCTATTACCATTCTGTACTTTCTCTTTCCGGTTGCGTCTAATTTCTTAGGTACTATTAACACGGGGCTGCTCCATGGTGAGTTGGAGTGCTGGATTATGTCTTGGTCTAATAAGTCTGCTACTTGTCTGTCAGCTTCTTCTTGGCTTGCATGAGGTAGTCTATATGCTTTTGTAAAGATTGGTTTATTGTCTGTTAACTCGATATTATGTATTACTGTGTTGGTGAATGTTAATGGTATTCCTTCGCAATGGAATATGTCTCGGTATTCAAAACATAAGTTTTTAATTGCTCTTTCTTCTTATTGATTGATATCGGTATTGAAGCGGATGTTAGTTAAATTTTCTCTTAACATTTCGTCATGTTCTATTGGGTTGTAATCGTTTTCTAAATTTTCGTCTATTTCCATTTCGTTAAAGTTTAGTTCTTCTACGTTAATTGGGTCTGTCAATGATAATTCTACGGGATAGTCGTTTGAATTTAATATTGTTGTGGTTGCATAATTGTCTTCTATTTGCACTAAGGCAGTTGGGGTTTCTACTCCTTGTTGAAATGTCATATGATTTATTATTCCTAAATTTTTGTTAGATTTTACTGGGATTTTTATTTTTCTTTCCGTTCGGGGTTCTATAGTGTATTTTTGTTCAATTTGTGTGTTTTGAAATTTAATTGGGATTTTTCCGTATTTTGTCCTTAAGCGATTTTTAATGTCAATGTTGGCTCCTAATTTTCTTAGAAGGTCCATTCCGATTAATCCGTCATATTTGTCGTTAAATTCGAATACACAAAATTTATGTTTCATTTTAACATTAAATGTTCTCGGTAAGGGTATGTTTGCTACGAATTGGTGTAGTGTTGTTTGATGAGCTGTTTTAATTTTAAATGGTTCTCTTTCTACATAATCTAAATAATGTTTTTGTACGGTTCTGGGGCTAATTAATGTTTTAGAGGATCCAGTGTAGATTAATAGTTTGAATTTGGCGTGGGGTATTTCTATGTGTGGTAATACTAAGTGATTTATGTTATTTAAGTTTATTAAGTTTGGTTGTCTATAAATGGGTCCATTTGAAAATTTGAGTTCGAGTTTTCTTCGTCGTACTCCTCGTAAGTTTCGTATTGTTCGTCACGTTCGTAAGTTTCTGCATGGTTTGATTCATTGTTCGTAGGTGTCTCAATGTAATTATTCTGGTCAGTGTCAAATTTTTATATTTCTTGATGGAATAATTCTTCCGATGTAAAATTACGTTTCTGATGAGGGTTTGGTCGGATATGTGTTATCTTTGTATGTTGTCTGGTGTTACCAGATGAGGTATCCATTGGTGTTGGTTTATAATAATTATTAGGGTTGTTATTATTATTAGTCATTGGTGTATTTCTATTGGGGTTTGCGTTGAATGCTGGTCTTTGTTGGTTTAAGTTTTGATTAAATCTTGGTTGGAATGCGGGTTTCGTAAAAGTTGGGTTGAATGTTGGTCTTGAAAATTTTTTATATTGATTATTAAAATTGGTATTGTTAAAACTTGGGTTATTACTTCGCGATTGATTTGTTTGTGCGTTAAAGGGTGTGAATTTTTGTTGAGGGATTGTTTGTCTTGTAGCTTGTATAGTTTTTATTGGTGAATAACTTTTATTCACGTTGGGGTTGTATAGTCTGTTGCGGTAATACATTACATTTTCTTCTTCTATTACTAAGCTCATAGCTTCTTCTAGATTTTGGGGTCGTTGGAATCTGATTTTATCCGATAGTCGTTCTGGTAAGGCGTTTATATACGTGTCCAGTGCCATTTCGTCATACATTTTGTTTTAAATGTCTAACGTTTTGATCGGGTTCTTCGATTTTTAATTTTGTTAAAATTAAACTTCTCACGTCTTGGCATTTCATTCCGAATTGGTAGGGGGATTGATTGTGTTCCATTCTAAGGTTTATTAGGTCTCGTACCAGGCATTTTATGTTACGTTGGTCTCCAAAATATGCAATTAGTAGCTGTTTAAACTGTTCCCATTCCTGTAAATCGTCCCTACTGGTGATTAAGGTTAGTGCCCTTCCGGTTAGTTTACTTATTACCAAGCGTATAAGCAATGAATTTCTTTGGTCATCTCCGGGTTTGTAGAAGGTTTTTAGGAACATTTCGGCTGCTCCAATGAAATTTGAGAGATGGGCCTGTGTGCCCTCAAATGTCTGTATTGTCTTTAAATAGAGTCGCATGTCTGTGTTACTCATGTTGGTTAAGGGTTGTTTTCGATTTTGGAAAATTTAAAAAAAATTATTTTTTTTTGAATTAAGGTTTATTTCGCTATTTGTATTGTTATTTTCGCTTCGGATTTACTAGTTTTCCGTTTGGGTTGTGAAATTTCAAATTTTGTAAAAATTGGGGTTGATTTTCTATTTGTAACGTTAATTATGCTTGGGATGTATTAATTTTTCTTTTGGATTAAATAATTCCGAATTTTGTAAAAATTGGGGTTGGTTTTGCTATTTGTGATGTTAACTTTGCTTTGGTTTTATTAATTTTCCTTTTAGATTGAATAATTTTGAATTTTGTAAAAATTGGGGATGATTTTCCTATTTGAAACGTTAATTTTGCTTTAGTTTTATTAATTTTCCTTTTAGGTTAGGTGAATTCAAATTTTGTAAAGATTGAGATTAATTTGGCTATTTTCGGCGTTATTTTTAGTTTGGAATTGTTAATTTTCAGTTTAGATTGAGTAAATAAAAAATGTGGTAAAAAATTGAGATTAATTTCGTACTTGTAGTATTAATTTTGGTTTGGATTCATTAATTTTAAGTTTAGATTGTGGAAATAAAAATTTGGTTATTTTTAGAATCGTAGTCGCTGTTATTTATTTTAGTTACACAGTGCGGTGATGTACCCGTGAGATTTGTATTCAATAATGTTGAATTAAGTACCGTAGTCTTGGATTTGCTTGTTTTTATGCAGCTTTTAATTTATCTTTAGTTTTTGCTTCTTAAAGAATCTGAAATGGATGGATTTATTCTCGTTTAGCGTTGTTTTAGTTAAATTCTGTTACTTTGTAATTAATACTCTTTCTGTGGGTTTTACTGAGTTGCGTAAACGTACAGTTCGTCTGTCTTGTGTTCTAATTATGACTTGAGGTTAATTACTCCTGCACTTTATTGTTTGCATGAGCTACTAAAAGTTGTAGTGTTCGTTACTTTGTAATAATTGCGTACATATGATTATACTTGTTGAGGTACTTAACACTTACAGGTGTTAATAGAAATTAGATACGTCTGTTTATTCTTAGATATCTCGGTGATGACTTGTAATTGAATTCTCCGTTATGTGCGTTTTCAGGTTACAATTATGAGCGTATGATAACGTTTAGCGTTATTCTGTATTCGTATTGGAATAATGCACTTTATAAATGCTGATTAATTAGTTGAAAAACGTTTATATTTTATACCGTGATTGTTGCAATTGTACACGCTTTTATGGATTAATTACTTGTAGGTATTAAATGCAAAACTGCATTGCTTTATTATTCCGTGATGGATTTAATTACTTATGATGCGAATTGCGTTGTTGAAAGTTAAACTTTAGTACTGTGCAAAGATTCTGAAAGCGATTTCTCTGAGGTTTTATTTGTATAATAAGGATGCTTTCTTCGCGTATTTTGCTTATCTTAGGTGGTTTTAAGTTACCGTAGCAGAGTGTTTTGCTAGAATTTTCTTGCTGTGGTTCATACAGTTTTATAGAGGTCAGTGTTTTTAAATAATCGTTTTTGTGATTGCTTTAAAGGATTAGCTTTAGCTTTGAAATTAATTTTGCGTTCTGTGTTTTTATTTTACCGGATTGAAAACGTGATTTTGAATCGCGCTGGTTAATGTTTCTTATTTTGGTGTTAGTGAATGTGCGCCCGTTATTTTTTTTGGATTATTTTCGTTCTAACTATTGTGGTAAGAATCTCTTAATATCAATTCTCATTTGTTCTTTAAGAAAATCTCTTTGTAAATAATCAAGTCTCTTTTTGCTTTTTAAGAAAATTTCTTTTTTTAAAATTCAAGTCTCATAGAATGTTATACAGTCTCGTTTTTTTGGAAATAATTCACTTTGTAATTATTTTCAAAACAATATTCATAAAAATAAAATTCATAAAACAATAATAATAAATGGTAATCAATAATTATAATACTAGCATATATCAATTGTAGTTTCTGGTTAAAAAAAAAGGTATGGAAATGAACTTACATTAATTTCATCTGTTTCTTTGGTGGGTTCGATCGATGCTGTATCTTGTCCACCTTGGTTTGTTTGTTGGCTTTAGACGATTCTTGTTCTTTGTCCAACTTGGTTTGTTGCTGGGTTTAGACTATGCTTGTTCTTCCTCCAACTTGGTTTGGGTTCTGCCAAAATTTCGAATTAAAATTCTTGGTCACCAATCTTCCGATTTTTGGATTCTCAGTGCCCTTTTGACATCCGTTACGACTGCGCCAGTTAAAGTTCGGGCCTTTGGAGCTGGTTTTTTAAAAAAACTTCGATACTTTAACAAATTTATTTGAAATTAAAATTTAGATAACTTGTACATAATACTAAAAAATAATTATTGTACTAGTGAGTAGCTTGAACAACGAAGTATGGAGTTCGAAGACTGACTGCCGGGCATTGAGCTCCCGGGCCTTTTATAATAACCTGCCCCTCACACGGCTTGTGGGAACTTGCAGATCTCATGTCTGCTTTACACTTTGTTACAATGTATCAATCTTAATTCTAAGTAATTGCGGTCTGTTGACCGCCTGTGACCTGCCACCTGCAGTATCACTGCCCTCACGGATGCAAAGTTGCACGTCCGTTCTCATGAACTGTGGATAACCTCTCTGGGTTATCCTTGTGTTACAATGTTGCATTGAACTTATACTTTTACTTAATAATTTCTAATAATTCCTATTAGATTCAATATATCAATATATATAGGTAATTGGGGGATACATTTCACTAAATGAAATAAATTTCGCACGTAAATTCTGGTTGTTTCCTCTATACAGGGTGTTTGAAATTGCCTTGTTTATACCTAAATTTAAACCTTTAAAACCAATACAGTATATATATATATATATATATATATATATATATATATATATATATAATTTAATGAGTCCTAAATAATATCAACAGAAATTTATGGGAGTACACATACTAGCCAAGTGGCATCCTGTCGACCGTTTCAGGTTTTGTCATCAGGACGGAGGAGATAGTTCAACACGATAGCAATGATTATAATTATAAAGAATAAGTAAATTTAATGTTTGATATTATTTTAGGACTCATTAAATTTATTTATTCTTTATAATTATAATAATTGGCTATGGAAAAAGGCAGTTGAACCGGATCTCCTCCGTGCCGGCTGTTGATAAAACCTGCAAAGTCAGGTGTAACAACACGAAGGCACAAATTGCGGGCTAGGTGATGCTGTACTTCCCATAATGTGTTCGTGTTAAATATTACATCTTTGCTACTCCTGTCCTGATGAGCCAATAAGGGCGAAACGCGTCGACAGGATGCCCTTGTGGCTAATATTGAGTCACTCGCCATTAAATTTCATTGTTTAATATATATATATATATATATATATATATATATATATAGATTGCAGTGGACTTCTCTAAACCAATTCTCGCCTTCGTTGGGCCGTCATAAAAATTTTCTGAAAATTTAATAAAAAAAATTTCTTACTATATACCTTTGCAACGCCTCCTTATTTCTGCACACCCTGGCTAGCTCTAAAATCTGCTTCTTCTTGGATACCTACCATCCTAAGTTCATTTTTTTCTCACAAATACAATCAAATGAAATTACCACTCTAATAATGCAATAAGACATACAACCTTTTTAGTTACACATATTAACAAGTTTCCATTAGCACGAAAATATTTACACATTTGTATATACAGTTTGATAAAAATGTTCCCATCTCAATCTTTAAATCTTTTAAAATTTCATGATTTTTATATATTTCAACAATTTTATTTTAGACGAGTAGATGGGCCCGTCATGCAACCCTAAATTGAATTTTTTATTCTGGTCTATGTTGAGCTCAGTATAACCCAGTTACTCTAAATGCTTTTAAACATCGTATTTTTGTGTAAAACAAAGCTAAAGACCCGTTTACCCCTTACAACAACATTTTTATGTCATTAACAAACATTTTTAAATAATCAATATCAATTTTCCTTTACATATACCCCTTTAAATGAGTTTTATGGTAATTAAATACACCCCCAATAAGTCAAAACACTCAAGCACAAAATACCAGCACAAATGTTCAAGCAAGAGCAAGAAATTAATTTTCTTTACCTGGAGTAAACTTCTTCCATCGTTACCTCTGAAGATGTGTTCCAAAACCCTCGCCGTTGTGTCCATACACTTCGTTATTACACACTCATTTCCACTCGCTATCCAAATCTCTGCAACCACCTTTAGTATTTCTACCCGGATAATTGTCTGGACCAAGCTTAACCTTCCATAATCACTACACTTCACACATACTGGTTTCAAACTTCTCGATTCGCTTATTCAAGTACCATCCTATCATTAGATCGTAGCGTGTAGTAACAGTACCTTTTATAAGCCAGCACCCACTTGTGAAAATCACACTTTTAATACATTACCGGTACGTTACTCACAGCGTTTTACACACTTTTAAATAGGATGTTGTATTATAAGCGAGAATCAGTACAAAATAAGAGTACGTAATAGCAAGTAAGTACGATATATCAGAGATATAAGAGAGAGAGAGAGAGAGAGAGAGAGAGAGAGCTTTAATACCTTTCCCAGTGTATTTATATGTTTTTGAACACCACTCACGGACCCTCTTTCCATCGAAATGCTTATATTTTCAATACCGATTCTCCAAATTTTGAACGTAACGAACTTCTACGTCTGAAAATTCCAAGTTTACCATGCTTTTACAATGAAATTCGTTCAACAACATCTTAACCAACGAGAGCTTCTCAAAACTTCTAGCCTTCGACCAATTACGTTGCTTTCCCCGTTTTTAACGTCCAACCCCTAGCTACCTTTCTTCGTTTCACTCATATTTACTGTCTCTTTTAGAATCCCACTCAAGCTACAGAAAATCGATATTGTGGTTGGCCTTCAAAACTACTGCGTATTTTAGACTAGTATTTTAACCAACGTTTTATTATACGCGTTCTCTGTCTGTTTTACATTATGGATATTCATTTCACTTTGTCTTCAAAGCATTTGTTATTTTAGCAGCTTGTCGTATCGACCGTTACAAACAATTCTACAGAATTCTGTCCCAACGTATATTTCAGTTCTTTGAACTTGACATTTAACTATCAGGTGTTTCTTTGAAGTAAACTATCCGTTTAAAATTATAATTCCGAGTTTTAGCACTTCTTAGGATTCGTATACCAAACATTTAGATTAGTTAAATGGAAATATGCATTTAAATTATTGATTTTCTATACTCAAAAGCTCCGTTTCTTATCCGATACGCTTGATTTAAAATATTAACACTAATTATGCGTATCCTTGAGTTTTCATGTACTCTAAAGCTCCTACCCATTATGCAATTTTACATTCCAATTTAGAAATACAAAAATATCTTATTATCCTTCCGTTTTCACTATCTAAACTGATTAATTTGGCACATAGATAAATTGTTCCTATATACACAGTTGTTAAAAAATTATTATCTAGACCTATATACCCTTCTTAACCTATAATTTCCACGACAATATATATATATATATATATATATATATATATATATATGTAAAAATTATAAAGGAATTGTCATTATAACATTCAAATGTAATTAACAAACCACATTACTGTTTTCTTTTTAATAGCTTTTTACCACACTTTCAACTTATATTCAAAATTTATCTATATCAACGATTTCATGTAAAACCTCACATTAGTAAGTAAGTTTTTAACTATTTTACGTCCATACTAACGTTTCTTAATTTTTAGTATCTTTGATAATGGTTTAAAAATAAAACCGAAAGCTTAGTTTATAATAAAGACTATATTTCATTAACCAGCAGACCAAAAAGCCTGTTACTATATATATTATATATTATATTTTATAATTGCAAGGTCGTTATACCACAAATATATATATATATATATATATATATATATATATATAAAGTATCTATAACATATATATATATATATATATATATATATATATAAAATATCTTACAAGCTGTTGCACTACTGCATCCAACAATTTCAGTGGTATGAGTATTGGAAAATTTATTTCATTTTGATCCTCATTTTCAACGTGATTTATTATTTGCTCTGAGATAGGAAATTATTATTAGAACTCTTTTGAGTAATAAAATATAATATAAACCTTCAGTCACGCTGACTTCAACATCATCATCAAATTCAAATTGTAGGCCTGTCACTTGTGCACTTAAGTTTTCCTTAATGTGCAGATCCGTTTCAGTAATTTTAACGACCAATGCAGGACCTCCTTCTGTACCTCCGTTGTAACATTTTTCATCAGAAAATGCTTTTTTGGATCGCTTTTTTAAGTTTTCATATTTCCGACGAAGAGTTAGGTGGTTCCGAAAAGTATTGCTATTAATGTTAAATTCATCAGCTAGTAATTTCCACCCTGCTTCTGTAGCTTGTGATGAAACAGCATCCGTTTTCTTACATTCCAATATTTTTCGGTGTTTTGCCACTAATGATATCTACAATTATTAAAATTAGGTAATTTCAACAAAATAAGTAATATAGAAATATTATAGTAGATGGTGTTTTACTAAAATATGGCCTAATACTTGCCAATAGTTGCTCCTCTGCTCTACTAAAATTTATTGCCCTTTTAGCATTATCCATTTTTAAAGGGTGTTAATTAAATTTAAAAAAATTACAATTCTGTATGTAAACAACAACGAAATTATCGTCAAACTGTTCACGCAGTCGCGTTTGGTAAATCTCCTACCAACCTAATTTTAAAAAAATAAAACCTAGGTTCAGCTAAACTGGAATTTGAAATACCGACAACGGGGTGAACCGAGATCAGAAAATGAACGTGGTTCAGTAGAACTCAGTTTAAACCAGAATTGAAAAACCGGGCCTTAAAAAACTTACTAAGGGCCGGTTGTTCAATTGGAGCTTAAGCCAAGTTTAGTAAAGTAAGGTTTAAAAATTAAACTCGGCTTAAATTTGTTGGAGTTGTTCAATGTTAAGCCACAGATTATCCACCTCTTACAGATGCGAATGCTTTGTCAGATCGTTTGAAGTTTGTAGGGCAACATTCTACAACCTTGAACGCAATCCACCATTACATAAGAGGTGTTTTGCGGGAAATTTGAATGTGAATAATAAAATCTACTATAATGTTTTTAACAGTAACCTAACCTCAATACTATTTTCGCATACCAGAATACTCACAAACTAAGATGGCTAGCACTTTTGTTAGGAGTAAATAATTTCTAACAGTAACTTATCCTCAACATTTTTAGGTACACCATCGAAATACACGTTCAAGATGTGTGAATTTATCAATTTTATCAGTGTAGTAGTCGCCCTCATAACTTTTTGTACCAATAGGTCAAACTCCTCTTGATACACACTATTTTGTTTATTTTTATACTGAATTGAAATCACAGATTATCCCCCGGTGGATAATCTGTGTCGAAGTCTAAAATCAAATTTTCTAAGATACGTATACCTACACAGAATTGAAATGGTCCTGAACAACTATTTTCGTTGTGCCTTTTGCTTGAATGAATGAATTTAAAAAATTTTTGTTAGAAAATGCTTTTTATACTGCCTGATTTTTTAGCTTCTGTTATGGTTCTTTTAGGTCGTCCTTTAGCAATTTATGATGCACTTCTCTATTCTATTGTGTTTGTTTTAAATTATGTATATTGTTTGACGAAAATTCAAGCATCCCCACAAATTTTTATTTCAAACATCTATTTTGATAAGTATACCAGTAATATTTTCAAGTTTTACTCATTATGTATGCCAAATTGACACAATGAGTAAAACTGCTAAATGTTGCTAACAATAAGTGTAACAAAACGTAGGTCGTTTGAAATAAAAATTTGTGGGGAAGCTTAGAATTTACATCGAGAAATATATATTAATTCACCCCACTTTGAGAAAAAACAACAATACCGTTCCTATTAAATTAGGTGTTTTGTAAATAATTTGACAAATTTTGACAAATATCGAGACTTTAAATCCGCCATAACATTTTCGTAAAAGGCGCAAATTTTTCGTAATAGAGTTTTTGTTTACTTTTTTATAATGAATAGAAATCTCAACTCAGAATTTCAAAATCCCGAAGATTCACACACGTACATTGAATTCCTAGACAAACTTTTGAGGTTCATTGAACATGTATTACCTGAAGTCATACATATTAATGTATAATGTAGATTCTCATAATAATAAAATATGTGTGAACTTCTTTTTAATTAACACAAACAATTACAAAAAGGTAAATTAAAAATAATTTTACAAAGAAAATTCAGAAATATATCGATAATATCTATACATCATCATCATCATTAGGTCTTCAGTCCTGGAACTGGTTAAACGCATACCTTCATAGTTTCCTATTCTGAATTAACCTACAATTTAGCTGAAATTCCCTCAGTGTGCATCTTTCACTATATGCGTGCAATAGTCTGATCTAGGTCTATCTTTCTAAAGAAACCTGCTCTAACAAGAACTTGATTGACATTTTGTTCTTAAGTCTTTTATTTCTGCCCTAATTTTTTGTTTACTTGGTGTATTCATTGATAATATTGTCTAAAAATAAGAAACTGTTGTAGTTGTGTATCTCATATGGAAAAAAAAGAATTAATTTCAACTATTTAACTAGTGTGATTCGAAAACAAATGATTACCTTAATGGAAGGAACATAAAGATCTTCTATACCCGGAAGATTTCAGCCTAATCAGATTAATAATAACAAAATTATGGCAAGTTAAAGATGCCATAAATTGTAGATTGTGCATTTTAAAGAAATTAACTAATAAAAGACAAAATTGACATTTTTAAATTGCTTTCACTTTTTGTCATTAATCCAACTATGTTGAAATTTTCTGGGACTATGAAAATTTGTAATGTATGTGAATTGTATATGAGAATTACGAAAAAATAGCACTATCATTAAAATCGTATTACTTGATGTTGACGGTACAGATATATCCGCATAAAAGGGAGTAACTACCTTTGTAAATATCATTTTGGAATCTTCTATAGTATTAATTGTAATATGTGAAATATAACATAATAAGTTAGAGGCAAAAACAAAGAACATGTTTGTTATTACCAGATAGAATTACTATTTTTTGTGGTTTATGTTCAAATTGATCCGGTACTTGTTTATTAAAAACAGTAAGAATTGCCTTAATAGTCTTTTACGAACTTTAATGGTTTTCGAGAAATATTTTTCTAGAAAATGTTTCTCACACAGTTTATAATTTTTATACAGCTTGTCTGAATCCATTGCCAGTAAATCGTTCTGATTACATGCTGCTAACCATTCCTCACATCTGTGGAAGTAGAAATATTGCAATGAGCAACTAAAAGCACATTATCCAACACAAGCTATGTTGTAGGCACAGATTATCCTATATTAATGGTAAATCAGTGTAGGTACTCACCTTAATCGATCAATTATTGAGAATCGGAACATAGAGATATAGCTTAGAGATTTTATGGAACCCCTTCTAAAAGCATAAAATGTGCAATCTTTTTTATGTTTTCCACCCATATTCATTGTTAAACGCTAAAAAAGTAATACAATACGAATCGAAATAAAAAGTTAGGTTAACCAGAAGAAATTTTAGGTTGATTAGAAAACCACTTAAGCAGGAAACGCTAGCCCTCAAATCTGTAAGAGGTGGATAATCTGTGGTTAAGCTTAACAAAGCCTGCCCTTTTAAATGCGCTTGTGCACATCTTATAGCTGACTTTAGTAATCTGTGCTTTAGACACCAGTTTCTTGTAACTAACCTCAAAACAGAGTTTAGTGTTTATACCGGTACATTGGTATATGTATAAATAATGGGAGAAAAACGCAAATGATCTTGCAACTTTACTAATGAAGAAGAAATTTTCTTGATCAACTTGGTAAAAAAATACAAAGACATTGTTGAGTGCAAAAAATTCGACACTGATGCTAACCGATTGCAGCCTGATGCATGGAAAAAAAGTTGAATGTGAATTCAATCAAGGTTCAAATAGTAATTTTAGAGATACGCAAGTCCGTAAGAAATATGACAATATAAAAAAACAATAAAAAAAAAAGTTTGCGGATGAGAAAGTGTATCTTCAGGGAACAGTTGGAGGTCTTCATAAACCAGCTACCACAACATACATTGATGATGAAATTAAAGATCTACTTGGTTCTGATAAAAGTAAACCAAAATAATTATATTTATCTTGATTATCACTAAACTTGTAGCTTCAACTTCAGAATTGGTTTATGAAGATATAAGTGTGGATTATGTAGTAGAAGATTGGGATATAGATGGATATTCCTATGACCAATTCCATAATTATAGTAAACAACTTACTAATCCAGATCAGTCGATTTTTCATTACATGACAAATAACTTAAAACATTTGCAAGCAACATTGTGACAGCTAATTGTATTTATTCTTTTCATTTTCAGAAGAAACATCCAAAATATGTGTTAATATTAATTTACCTTCAACCTCAGTGGTGACAGAAACAAGTATGGGTAACTGTGTCTTAATATAATACATCAATATAACTGGAATTATCGTAATTTATTGATGTTAAATGCAACACTTTCAGAGTATTTGC
Organism: Platerodrilus igneus; assembly: GCA_036346225.1. Classification (NCBI taxonomy): domain Eukaryota; kingdom Metazoa; phylum Arthropoda; class Insecta; order Coleoptera; family Lycidae; genus Platerodrilus; species Platerodrilus igneus. The sequence continues at coordinate 6,609,520 of JARFIW010001730.1, read as the reverse complement.
ATACACGATAGCAGAATCAGTTGCTCATTTTTTAGTGTATAAGAAATAAGTACAACAGTGAAATTAGTGTAGAACATTTAATTACATAATTAGTAAGTTTAATACAAAATTGTACATCTTGGCATTAAGCGTGCGTAATAAGCCAAGCTACACGCTTTAACTACCGATACGTACTACCCTTGAAGCAAGTCGCCTCCAGGATCTCAGATTACGTGGGGTGAGAATATACAACTCGCTTCTAATACTAGGTACAGTTGAACAAAATTTATAGTATTTAAGGAAAACCTTTAACAATAACTATTTTTCTTTGTTGCAAATTCTATCCATGATTGGTCGATTTCAACACTACAGGAGCTTAAGACACCTATTTCAAAGCCTCTATAGAAATCAAACATAGGTAATAAAATATTGTAATCACTTCGTGCAAATTCTTATTTTCTGTCTATTGCAGAACATAAAAGAGAATGCAAGCTACCTAAAGCTTTGCAGTCATGGGCAGAAGCAAAAAGTAGTTTAGAAGATTTTAAAATGGAAATGTCTAGACGTGAAATGTAACAAAAATTGAAGCATTCGGAGGAGCTACATCAACAGCAATTGCTGTTACGTCGAAAAGATGCCGAATTAAACCAAAGGATTGCTTGCGAACAACATGAAAAGAAAATGGAAACTCTAGAATTAGAAAAAAGTGCCTGCTTCATAAATTAAAAAATTAAATCATTCAATATATTTCAAATAATAAACTACGGTTACTGTAATTACATTTAAGCTACTTTGCATTATACAATTGTAGTAATAAAATCGTGTATTTAATAATTCTACCATTTACAAGGTTGTAATCAACTAAAAACTTAGCTAATAATTTGACAGCTAAAATAAACATTTTGCAATCTAGTAACTAGGAAACTGGAAAGGTAAAGTGATTAAGCAAATAATTACATTATCACTACAATCACCCCAGCTGATTTAAAAAACATAGTCTTCCAAGCGTTTAGGTTTAATCTTTTCGCGTGTAGAGCGTCTAGACGAGGGAGCCTCCTCCATTTCAAGAACTGACGCATGCATCGGCTCGCGATCCATAACGCCACGGTCGCAGTTTTCAGCGGCACCACCCCACTATTAATCGGTGTCAAGTTCGGGTCGTCGTTTTTGACAGATTGTCAAGGATATTTAGCCCTGTTATTATCCTCTTCTAAGACTTCAGTTTGAGCTTCCTCTTCGCAAGTCATTATACCTCTAGGTGCTAAATGCCTGAGGGACACTACTTCACGGTCATCGGTATGCCTAACAGTAGCGTATTCGGAGTTAGTATCAATAAGATCAACTTCTTCTACTAACGGTTCATACTTGTTTTTCCTATTAAATTTTCCAAGGAGGACAGTTCCAGGGGCTAGTAACCAAGACGGCAACGGTTTACCATTAGCAGATTTCCTATTGTGTTGGAACATTCTCTCATGAGGACTGCAATTTATCGTGGTGCAAAGTATTGACCTGACAGAGTGTAAGGCATCTTCTAAGACCATCTGCCACTGGGAGGTTTGTAAACCCCTCGACTTGAGGGCAAGCAAAATAAGTTTCCAAATTACATCATTGTACTTTTCAACCTGTCCATCACCAGGAGGGTTATACGGTGAAGAACGACTCGTTGCGATACCATGCAACGTTAAATACCATTTTAGTTCATTCGACATGAACGAAGATCCTTGATCCGAGTGTATATACAACGCAAAACCGAATATTGAAAACAAGTTATTAAAGCACCTAATCACACTAGCTGCAAACATATCGGCACAAGGATATGCAAAAGGGAAACGAGAGCACTTGTCAACGATGGTTAGCATGTATATGTTACGATTGGTGTTAGGAACCGGCGCCTTGAAATCTACATTCAATCTTTGAAAGGGAGCAGTTGCTTTAATTAAGTGTCCATAATCTCTTCTTCCAAATCGAAGCTTATAAAGGCATCCCTAATGTAATCATCACGGTTCTCTTCAGCATTATTCGCCGCTTTAAAATCGCAGTCCTTGCTAAGTTGCTTTAAACTATTCAAAAAGTGATCTATAGTTTCGCTAGTGCACTGCTTATGTGTTATCAACTTGTGTCTAGCGAATATTTCATTTTTCTTTTTAGAAAATAAATTGTTGAGACGTTTTTTAGCATCACAATAAGAAGAACAGTCTTCTACAAAACTAAACGCGCTATGACTAATGTGATTGATAAGCAAGGTTAGCTTTTCTTCCTCGGTAGCCTCTTTGATTGACTTCAGAAAATTTTCGAACGTAACTATCCAATGCCTCCATTCTTGAGCCGCTTCACTAGCGCATAGATCAGAATCAAACCGATCTGGTTTTAGTAATTTATCCTTTAATATTATGTAGGTCAATGGTCAGAAATGTTAGTTGATTAGATTGTAATAATAAAATCGTATATTTAATAATTCTACCTTTTATAAGGTTCTAATCAACTAAAAACTTAGCTAATAATTTGACAGCTAAAATAAGCATTTTGCAATCTAGTAACTAGGAAACTGGAAAGGTAAAGTGATTAAGCAAATAATTACATTATTACTACAATAATATAACTACTTTTATATGAAATACATAATTTAACTAACCTTATTACATAATTGAAAGGATTACACCAAAAATAGGATGTAAATAAATACTAGGAAGCCGTCGAATCTTGCTAGTTTACACCTATATTAATAAACAAGTATTAACGTCAAGGAAAAAACTAGTTACGGTTCTATTAAAAAAATAAACTTGTGTGACATTTACCAATGTCATTAGCACACTACACCCTTTTTTAAAAATTAACTATTAGACAAGGATGCAAACTCTACGCAACCAATATCAACATACCCATTGTGCATCCTTACCTTACAAATGCAAAGCTAAATATATCGCCGTCACATTATTATACAAATATAACCGCACTTGCAGCTTATATTTCCGACACTCCCACTTAAGCTGCACCAAATCCACAATATTTAATTTTTCGCGAAGATAACAAAAAAATTTGAGGACCCAAAGTTAAGTATATCAGCCAGCTGTTCCCTAGATTCCACAAAAACAATGTCTATATCACCACGAGCATATAATTCTTTTATAAAATGATAACGTACGTTGATGTGCTTGCTCCGATTATGAAATTCGGGATTCTTTGATAATTTTATAGCTGATTGGTTGTCAACCATTACTGTAACACTCTCCTTGGATTTTTAAAACCCGAAGAAAACTTTTCAACCAAATAGAATCCTTTGTACCATCACTTAGAGCTATATATTCAGCTTCTGTTGTCGAAAGAGCAACGACTCGCTGTTTTCTACTCGACCATAACACTGGACCACCATTTAGTATAAATATATAACCACTAATAGATTTTCTGGAGTTTACATCAATGGCATAATCTGCATCAGTATAACCAGTTAATGCAGAATTACTGCTCCCACTACCTCCATAGATAATGCCATAATTTTGGGTAGGCTGAAGATACCAGAAAATCTTCTTTACGGCTGTCCAATGTTGAGTACCAAAACATGTAGAATATTGACTAACCTGATTTACAGCGTACTCAATATCTGGTCGACTGACCCTGGCCAAAAATAGAAGTACACCGATTGCCTTCCTGTATGGTATTTCTTTGGTATTTTCCACTCTAGATATTTCCAATGAACTCAAATGTAAACCAGGTTCTGCCAGAACCTTGGATGGTTTACATGTATCCATACCGAATTTTCTAAGCATTTTCTTAACATACTTTGCCTGATAAATACCTATGCTCCGTTCGTTTTGATTACGATATATTTCCATGCCAATGAAATGTAAGCCATTTGAAACTGTGATTTGAAATCTTTGTTTCATTTGCGTCAATATGACAGAAATTGTTTTGGAACAACTGGAAATTAGCAATCATGGTCCATTGCCATGGTACAATTTCTTTTGTAATAAACTGATTCGCATGAAAATCACGCACTGATGAACCCTTCTGCTATAGTTTATTACTAGATAATGACTTTGATACATCAAACAATTCTTCAATTTTTAGCAATCGCCACTTTCCTGGTACAACGATTCCTTCAATCCAATCTTCGGAGTCCATTAAATCACTTTCGAGATAGGGCAGGTTGTTATTTGATGTTTTTCTTAACCAATTGTGCAAAGCACAAGTAGTTTTCACAAGTAATTCTGTTGTATTAATATTTAAAGGAATTGGTTTTTCAAAAGTTCTAAATCGCGCTGTCAATATTCCAAAGCTATTTTCAACAACTCTACGTACTCTAGAAAGCCTATAGTTAAAAATTAATTTAGTTCTATCTAGTGCTGCTACTCTTGGATATGGTTTAAGTAGATTCTGTTTTAGTGGAAATGCATCGTCCACGATAAAGACACCATGATCAGGAATATTTAATACATTTTGTTCTAGTGCCTGATTAAAAATAGATTTTGAGAAAACAGAGGAATCATTAATCCTGCCATTTGTTTCAACATCAATGTATATAAAATTATAACTTGCATCAACTATTGCAAATAATATTATGTTAAAATCCGTTTTACAATTAAAGTAGTCTCACCCACTTTTAGGGGACAACGTACGATTACATACTTACCATCCATAGAGCCACAGCACGAGGTCGACGTTGAAAGCACGGAATTGGAACAAAATATTGAGATCCAAGATGAAGAGTTAACGGAAAATTTTGGTAGAAATATTAATGTTCAACATGATACAACTTCTACCGGCACTCCCTGTTCTACTCCTCAAAAATATAACGTCGATGTCGACTTTCCTCATTTTTTAAAATTTTGCTACATTCTTCTGTAAGAGCTATGCGTATTCATTCAACTCCTATGTTCACTAGTTTAGTTGCAGACATTTTAAAGCTACAAGTGGTTGAATTAAAATTTGATACCTGTAAATTGGTTCCATTTCACGATTCACTTTCACTGCGGATGATTCATCATTAGTGCATATCTAAAGTGAATAATATAAATCTGCCTTAAGCTAAACCAGGGTTAAATGACATAAACCCATATGGAACAACAAGTTAAACTAGGGTTAGTTAAACTTTGGATAAGCTATAATTGAAAAACTGGGTCTAATAGTTTTAGTAATTTAACAAGGAATTCTTGGTGAAATAACAACTCCGAATAACATATAATCTACAATAAATTTACTGGTAATAGCTCAAAAATTTGCGATGAAATAACATAATTTACTTATGAGCATTTACATTAAATTGAAGTGATTTTACCAAAAGTCACTGACGGTTTTATCGCTTTATCGTAATTTAACAAGAAAAAGCTTTAGGTTTATAAAAACTTACTGGCAGTTTTGGTAATTTAATAAGAAATTTTTGATGACATCAACTACTATTTCTTCAGTCTAATATTACAAGGGTACCATAGGTAACAATTATTATGTTTTGGGCTTACAGAGTCAGCACTAGCCCTGGGGGTCAATTCTTGACTGTTCGCTAATGCCAAGGTTACACGCTTACTAGCAAACGCAGTCACATATTATTCTTGGTCGGTCACTGATAAGCGAAAGTGCTATTTTCTATTCGCTACACAGTGAGCAGGCTTTATAAGCCATTACAGATGGTAACTTATAAAATTAATGTTGTGTAATGGTCATGAAAAGAGCAAGCACTAATGAAATGATGTTTATTTTTGTGAAATAGAAGTAATGTTTCATACATAAAAAGTGATGGATAAGTCAACACGTTCAGTTTTTTGAACAGAGGTTTGCAATGCTCAGTTCTCGATGAGTGGCAAATAATTCAGATTGCCTTTTTTGTAGTCTAAACATCATGATGGAGTTTGCATCGGTATAATTCCCCTAAAAAGCAATAGCATAACGTAATCTTGTCTGAAATAATGCATGGTAGACCTTAAGGCTACCTTTAGTGCTATGGAGATTTGGTGATTTGGATATTTGGAGAATGATCCTATTGGTTAAAGTGATCACGTGACACCGCCGAGAAACGTCAAAATCACCGAATCTCCAATCTCCCAAAAGTTGGTTCAAGTTTAACTTTTCTAGCTATTTTGAGATCGGAGCATGCGTGTTTGATCAGAAAAGCACGTGATTTGTTTGTTTTGTTATAACCTTAACCTTACCTTTTCGTGTAGTTCGCCATTATATATTTTGTCTTTTAAATATATCGGAAATGAATAGCAAATCCGTTATTTCTTCAGATACCCATAGTTTAATAACAAACATTGAAAACGGTACTCCAAGGATTAATAACAATAAACTATTGCTTTATGATAGAGCAGGTAAGTATATTGACTAAAATTAAAACCTATTGTTTAATTAACTAGATTTTTTTTATTGTAGCAAAAGGTGTTGTTGAGGTAGAAGCTTTACCAAGTATCAGACAGATGTTTGGCGTGCCTCTTGAGTTACAACATAGTCCAGCGACAGACAATGCTTATTCATCTGTAGTATCCTGCGAAGATTCCCAAGATTATCAAAACATGCAAGAAACAAACTCTGTACATGAGCATGAAGAATTTACAAGTACTACAGAATTGCTTATCCACGAATTTTCCAAAAGACCTCCATTATATGATGAGCGTCTACCATTAATACAGAGGACACAAAGAATTAAAAGAGCACTTGAAATGGAAGTGTATTATGCTTTAAATGGTATACATATATTGCTTATTTTCTGTGTACTGTATTACCTTAATTTTACTTTATACTGTTTGTTATGGCATTAAAATGTTCTGTTTTAATCTATATGTGAACCTTATGTATTTTGTTAAATTGTAGAAGAACTTTCATTAGAAGAAATATCTAAAAAATGGCAATATTTAAAAAGAGAGTATAGGAAGCATAAAGCGATTTTAAATAAATACATAAAAAGTGGATGCAGCCTGCAAGAAGCTACGGCTATTGTGGGAAAACCACTCTGGAAACATTATGCCCAAATGTGTTTTCTTGATGATATATATATATATATATATATATATATATATATATATATATATAATGCTAAAAAAGACATTAAATTGTGATATTTGCAGAAATACTGTATCAAACATTCCCTCATTATGTTTGTCATCCAATGAATTTAGAAGTGGATTACCCACAGTATATGGTGTAACAGACAATGAACCACCAAGTTTGGAAAGCACAGAAAGTGAGCCTTCTACATCAAATTGGATGGGAAGCAAATCATCAGCTAGCGGTGATAGATCGAATTTTTGTCCTATTGCAGAAGTTACTAGTAGTATAAGTGCTGTGCATAAAATTTTAATTAAAAAGTTTAATTACAGAAAAACGAAAAAGTAGTATAGCTGCGATCAACAAAATTGATGAACTAATAATTAATGAAATTAATAAGGGACAATCAGATAGTGTAGACTATTTTTGCAAAATGTTAGCAATGGAGATGAAAAATTTAGAAATTAGACCAAGAATGAAGCTACAAATAGATATAATGGAGTTACTTAGTAAAGCAATTGCTGATAATGAGGTTTCTAATAATTAATCACAAAACAATTCTTTTCTTATATTTTAATAATAAAAACAACAATCACTTAATTTTTTATTCTGCATTCTTATTTGAAATAAAATATTAAAAAAATTCTAGTATATGATTTTTTATATTCTACTGTGAGTACAATAAGTAAATCAGGTATGTGTTCTGCCCCATTGCCAATGAACGGCTCCTTCATTTATAAAATGTTGAGCAAATTCATCCCGAATATGTGCTGCATTTTTACTGTATGTATTTGAACCCATTCGAGGTACAGTTTGCAATGCATTATCCTTTTGAATTTCATTTCTCCAGTTGCCGTAAACAATATCGCCATTTTTATTTTCTGTGTCAACATACCCAGGTGGTATATACTGATTCTGTTTGTCATTTTTTTTAACAAAATTATGTAAGCATACTGTTGTTTTTATTATATTTATAATAGTCTCTACATCACAGTTTATAGGTTTTCGAAATATTCTCCATTTAGCTGCTAAAATTCCAAAAGTGTTTTCGATTATACGTCGTGCTCTTGATAATCATAATCGGTAATTAAAAACGGTTTTTATTTCAGGCAGGTAACAATTTTTGGTTCTGGGGTATGGCCGAAGCATAAAGTTGCTTAACTGAAATGCTTCATCTGCAACTAATACATATGGCAAAACTCTGCTTCCAACATCGCTGGGGGGTGGTACGTTTAAACTGCTATTATACAGTCGTTCTGCTAAGTTTGAGCGTTTGAAAATACCGCCATCACTTTCCCTACCTCTGCTACCTATGTCTACAATGGTAAAACAATAATCGGCATCTGCGATACCTAGTAGCACTATGCTATGCGTATGTTTATAATTATAATACGATGAACCACTGTTCTTTGGAGCCTGTAACAAGATTACATTACTTTGAGTCATGCCTTAAATAATTTATATTAATGACCTGCATGATGACATGTTTTCCGTCAATGGCACCTATACAATGCGGGAAGTTCCATTTTTCTTCAAAATCTTTTGCAATTTGATACCATGTGCTTTGATTTTGCCATCTGAGTAGCACATCCTTTGAAAGTACATTCCAGATGACTTGATTTGTTTCTCTAATTATGTTAGAGACAGATGATAATGAAATTCTATAACTGTAATATAGACTTGTCATACTATCACCACTGGCTAATAACCTAAATATAAGAGAATTAATTTAAGCACATTTTAATAACAGAATTAATTCAGCAATGGATATGTTAACACAGTCACTTAATCACCATAGTTATAAATCTGCACTTAGAAAGTCAACTGGGGAGAGATTTGTTTATATTCACAAGTGAATTTCGAATCCCATTAAAGAAAAGTAAATACAACATATTAAACAGGCAAATTCTATATATTTCTTACTGCCGCAGTTACAACGATAGTAGTGATAGTGTAATCTTAATTTTTAATCAATGATATACCTTAATGTTAAAGCTAGCCGTTGACTTGGAGGTATTACATCAGTTCTATAAGCATCCTTTTTCACAATATGTGGGCCAACTATACTAAGAAGTAAATCAAATGATTCTGCCGACATTCGAAAATAATTGAAAAATCGTTCTGAATCTAAACGAAGCTCTGCAATTAAACTCGCTGTTCCCAAACTTGATCGTTTTTGTAATATTTCATGTACCTACAACAAAAATGCGATAATTTTCTTTAAAACATTACTTAGTGGAGACACATCACACTTTGGGAACAATAAAGGAAGGTCTAGTAATTTCTATGCTTTCTTTTTAGAATAGGTAACTCGACTAGCTATACTGTAATATACGAAATAAAAAAGCTTATTTCTTACCCTTATTAACCTACGTTTCTTTGTAGACCGTATTTTTTGTTCCATCAAGGTTCGTCGTTGCTTCAAAAGCAAAATAAGAAACCAATTCATGTTTTCAGTTCGTAATTCACAACCTAAACTTAACATCCAATCCAGCAACCCAAAACAATAACAAATGTCATCTGTCAAAATATTTTCTCCAAATACCCGAAGCAGAAAATACCCTATATCATTAAAAGTGAAAATAACTAATTCCCCAAATATCCAAATAGCTAAATCTCCATAGCACTAAAGGTACCTTAAGTAAACACGCCAATGTTAGTTCATAGGAGATAGTTTTAAGCGCAAAACAAACAGAAGATAGCTTTGTGGCTAGCTTGGAAAAATGATCAGACCGTTTTAGATTCTGGTCTAATATTAAACCCAAGAATTTTGTGGTTGCAACCAAGTTTAATGCTAGGTCATTAGCCAGAATACCAATGGTGGGATATACCTTAAAGGGCATAATGCAGGTTTTTTGAGGGTTGATTGTTAATTTATTCAAAGTAAAGCAATTGTTTGTTGTTTGTATGTCGTTAATGATGTTGCTATTTAGCATGCTCGGTGAACTAGACTCCGAATATAATGTGATGTCGTCCGCAAATATTGTGCAATTACCATGAATAACGCTGTTTGAAAAATTATTTACAAAGAAAAGGAAAAGAATGGGACCCAATACTGCGGTACTCCCACCTGCAACCCAGAACAGTATGATTGCTAGTTGATATTCTTACTGATTGTGTTCTGTCACTTAGATATGAACGAAACCAAGAATTTGCGATTCCACGAATTCTGTAGAAATTTAGTTTACCTAAGAGGATATCATGGTTTACACAATCGAAGGCTTTGCTGAGGTCAATGAACATAGAATTGGAAACGGTGTTAGTGTTATTGAAAGATGAATGTCTTCTTTAAGAAGTTATATACAGCATCTGTAGTAGATTTCGTCAGACGAAATCCAAATTGAGCGCTATCAAAAATTTCATATTTATTTGAAAAGCTTAATAACCGAGTTTTAACCAATGATTCAATTAATTTGGAAAATGTGGATAAAAGAGATATAGGTCTAAAATTGTTCGCAGTGAAGGAGTCTCCCTTATGTAAGGGTACTACGATCGAGTGTTTTGAGCAAGAAGGAAAGTTGCCAGTTATAAATGATTCATTTATGTGAACTTGTGAACATGTAATATATTTTTAAAAAATGTACTATTTATATCTATATTAACTGTAATTTTTTTATTTATTTCATATTTAATTAAAAATGTAACTAATAATTAAATTACTCAGCTTCTAAATTAGAATTAGTTTTTGTTTGTAATGATAAAAATTGTCATAAGAGCTCCATTTTTTCATTATGGCGCCTATCTTTATTTGCCTCTTTTTCCTTCTGAATTTGTAAGAAGATATTCGACAGCTTAGCTGCATGCTTCCTTTTTTTGGTAGGTGTTTTTTTGCATGGTTACCTTGTTAGCACTGCGTAACACCTCTGGTTGGATACTACCATCGATTTTTGATATTTTTCTCAATTCATCCTCATATTCTACAGTCTCCCTAGATGAACCTGACGTTGAGTTAGTTATGGTGGCTGTTTTTTTCCGTTTTAATATGGTTTTGTAGCGGTTTTCACACTGCATACCATTTCGCTCTACACTTAAGTAAGTAAGTAAGTAAGTAAGTAATTTATTGTCCAACAGAAAATTCCATTAATAGGACACAATACACATTTTACAATAAAAGTATGTTTAGTGTATAAATACAATAAGATATTAATATTAATACAAATTAGTTACATAATTATATATATAAAGTAATTTCTTAAGTACTCTCATGTTAATACATATTTTCTTTTAAGCTGCAGTATGAATATAATCTACATTTTAATATTTTTCATGTACACATTTATAATTTCATTTTTAGAGTCGTAAAAAAGATCAATAGAATCCCCCAACAAATTAATTAGTTCAGACATTCTGCGAAGTGGAGATTTAAACATTAAGTTTGTAACAGGTATTTCAATTCTGAATGTCATGTGATTTCTTGAGGAATAGCAGGGAACCCTTAATTGCAACTTTGCTAGTAACTCTGAACTATCAATTTTACAATGAAGAAGCTTATTTAAAAATGTAATTGAATATAATTCACTTCTAAGCTTTAGAGAATGCATGCTGAATCTTGAGAGAAGTTCATTATAAGGAATACCTCTTTCTGGATAAGCACCTAATTTAAAAGACAAAAATTTCAAAAATTTCCTCTGAACAGATTCAATTTGGGATATATGTATTTGGTAATAAGGAGCCCATACAATAGATGCATATTCCAATTTCGATCTTACCAATGATTGATATAGCAATATAAGAGTATTAGGATTGCTAAAGTTTGCCGAGTATCTTATAATGAATCCTAGTTTCTTCATACTGCTAGATACCGTTCTGTTTATGTGTTCATTAAAAGTTAATTTATTATCATAGTAGACACCAAGGTCCTGCATAATGTCAACTCTATCTATTGTCTCCTTATTAATCGTATAATCGAATATGATTGACTTTTTCTTTTTTGTGAAACTTACAATTTTACATTTCTTAACATTCAAGTTTAGCATATTAGCTGCGCACCATTCACTCATTTCCAATAGTGTGGATTGTAAAGCCTCACAGTCACGCAAATCCTCAACAATAGAATAAATCTTAAGATCATCCGCAAAGCATAACGTTTCAGAAGACAGAGCATTCAACAAATCATTGACATATACTAACGTTTCTTTTAAAGAGCATGCAATGTGATCCCACATTAGTTTTTTGTTTTAAAACGTTTCATAGGGCTAACCTGACTAAGCAATTCTTCATATTTATCCAGAAGAAGTTTGGATTTTGCAACGTTCCACTCTACTACCTTTTGCCCTGTTGACGGGGAGGGTGGTGGCTGCTCCACTAATGACCCTCTTCCAGAATATTAGCAGTAATTAGAGCATTTTTAGCTATAGTCATTAAACTTTCCTCGCCTAAAACAATAGTTTATTAGTGTCTCCTTACAAACAGTAGGCATTTTAGCATACCATTAGTTTTTATTACTTTACATACGTATTTACCATACTCTGTAAGGCTGCAGTTACCCATCTGGTCATACATAAATTCCTTAAATTCCACAGTCATTACATATGTTTTAAGATTTATATTTGTGTATAAACACAAAAAGCAGCCACTTGACATTTGACACCTTGATTATTCCAACTGTTTGACCTAGGATTGAGCAAGTGCGCACCGAACGCGTGCTGCCAACCACTCGCGGTGCGTTCAGATTGCACTTGCTCCGATCCAGTGCAGGCCCAACCGAATACATCATAAGATAATAGGATTTTTACAAAAGTGGAGTTAGGAAAATGTTTACAAAGAGTGTGCAAAAATTTCTTATTTTTTGCAGATGTTTTAATACCAGTTGTTAGCCAACATTTTAATAGAGGGAATGAAGTATCATGAGCACGAGAAATACTGGAGACTAGGTTGTGGAATTTATTATTGATGAAACATCTATACACTTGCTGGTTTCTTCAAACCCTTACAAGATTAATAAACTTATAATTATATTCTAGGTGTTGGTTGCATTAAATTTTTTGCAACAGGCAGTCATCAATGCAGTGTTGGTTTAAACAAGTATTTAGATGTGTCTCAACCCTCTGTATCACACTGCATTAAAGAAGTTTCAAATGCTCTAAATGAACCCAAAGTTTTAAATGAGTGGATACATATGCCTAGTAATTTGCAAGAACTGGATGCAGCTAGATTACAGTAAATACATCGATTGCAATTATAACGCCAAAGAGCAACAATCCCGAATATCCCGAACATTTGTATGTGAATCGTAAAAATTACCATTCCATCAATGGTCAATTGGTATGTGAAATCCAATCGGCAAATGATAATGACTAATAGAAAAATCATTTTGCAGGTGTGTAATGTTGATTTCAGAGTTACGAATGTATGTGCAAAATATCTATGTAGCACCAACAACGCCTTTATTTGGAATGAGTCAGGTGTACAAAGATATTTCAAGCATTTGCACGACCATCAATACAAAGATTTCTTCCTCCTAGGTATCGGTAGATTTTATTTTTCAACAGTTAATAAGAATTTGTTAAGAGAATTTAGGATATCCACTACAAACATGGTTGCTAACACCCCTTGATGAAGATTTTGCACAAGGTTCTCCAGGATCCAATTACAACACGACTCATAAAAGCACACACGTGAAAATAGAATGTTGTAATGGTGTCATTAAAAACAGGTTTAGGTATCTACTACGATATAGAACTTTGCATGCAGATCCATTGCAAGCATGTAAAATAATAAATGCATGTGTAGTATTACACAATATATGAATAAAATATGCCATCCTCGAGCCAGTAGAAGATAATACATTGCTTGATTTTGGTATGTTTGAAGCTTAATATAATGAGGTTGACGAGATAGAGGAGGATGCAGTTAGGCGTGTCAATCCTAAGTTATTAGAGGGATGCAGGGCGAGACAAAAAATTATTCGTAATAACTTTACATGATTAATATGATCTTAGTACTAATTAATTTATTTTCTGTAAATATAATAGGCATAAGTGAAAAAATGTAAATACGTTGGAATTACGCAAATACATTCTTTATTAGTATAGAACACTAATAGAGCTGTTGTTATTCTTTCACTTTTTTTCCATTAAAACATTAAGCTACTATTATGCATGTATTTCATTTTAATGGATATATTTTATTCCTAACATAATTCAATATGTCATTTACTTACTACATAATCCTACAAAACACTTAAAATTCAACACAACACTCATATTAATGCTCGTATTGTCTCCACTAGGTGTGCTAGGTTTGTTGCCAAATTTTCATGTGCCGTGGTAGTTCTCTCAGCAATTTTTAATTTCGCTTCATAATATTTTTTTTAGTTCAAACTCTTGCTTTAAATGGTCCTGATAATGCCGATAAAGCGGCGGCTGAATTTAACAATTGCTCCCTTTTTTTGGGCATTTTTTTATTAAATGGACTTCTTGCTTTTGGAACCGTAGTAGGTGTTAAATCACTATTTGAAAGATTGCTTAACACGTGCGGTGTTTCCATTTTCGCATTGTATACAACAGGCTCAGACTCATCTACAGTTGGAAATTTCAAAGTTTCTACAAAAGTAAATGCTGTGTTGAATTCTGCGACATCGTGCCCTTCCACCGACACCTTTTTAATTATTTGAAGAATATCTTCGTCCAAATTTGTTATATTTGTGTGTATTGGAGGGCCAACGCTTTTGTGTTTGAATGTTTTAGTTTGGTCCTTAAACTAAGATCTTGCCAATTCTATACAAAAATATTGTTTATATAGAATAGATAGTAGATATATTTACCTTTCTCCACGATCTATAATCCTTCTTTGTACCTCCGGAAATACTATTTAATATATCGGCCAAATTTGACCATTCTTTTACACCATCTTTAAAAGTAAAGTTGTTGGGAAATTTACCGCTAATTAATTCCGGCTTCTTTGATACATTGTCTACTATCATTTTCCTTTGACTTTCTGAAATTTTTTGGCCACGGGTCTCCTTTCTCTGTATTATTGTTTCAAAATTCAAGAAGAATAAAATCATGAACTTAATGTCAACTCGCTATTAACGTCAAATGTTATATGCGAAACGTACAAAATTATAAAAAAAGTTCCTCATCTGCGGTATTGCAATATTTCTTAATCACTTACTTTAAGGTGTTGCGAATGCTTCAATGAATACCCGTCAAGAATATGTTCCTAATAAAATCATCGCTAAACAGCATCTGCTACGTAGCAAATACACATCTTAACGAAGGATGTCAAGAATTGGCCTACTGTTTGGTTGTATTGCATACGTGTAGGTGTTTTCAAAAGCAAAGATAGGAATACAATGCGATAATAATAATAGCAAGGAAATTGCAGTATGTATGTACTATAAATATTTGGGAATTACTTTAGATAAATCACTTCAGATGGGACAAACAAATAAAAAAATTTTGTAATAAATTAATACCTATAATGGCAAAGCTATACTATGTTACTGATGTAGTACCGTTTACTGTAAGGAAGACAATATGCGTAGCACTAGCAGAATCTATAATAAGGTACGGTCTAAAACGGTGATTCTCAACCACTGTGCCACGACACTTTTGTGTGCTGCCAAATTTGTGCAGTGTGCCATCAAATCTAAGAAATGCAAACAATAAAAATGATTTTGCATGTACTTTATACATACTTTTCAACTTATTTTATTGTTAGTATGCCGCCAAATTTTGAAATTGTTAAATGTGTACCGCAACAAAAAAAATGTTGAGAAGTACTGGTCTAGAAGGTTGGGGACATGCTAGTGACACACATATAAAAAAAAATACACCTCCTACAAAATAGGGTAATGAAATTGGTTAACGGACCAAAGAAGAAAGATGAATGTAGCAATTCAATTAACACTAATGGATTATTAACTGCTAAAGGTATACTGCACTACAAAATAGTAATAAATAACTTCTTTAATAGGGAATAATTTACACTAGCATAAAGTATATATAACCTAGGGGAAATTAAATATAAGATACCGCAGGTAAAAAATAACAAGGACATTAGCACATGTTGTACCTACTTTAATGAATAATCTGTTGAGTAACAAACATTAACATTTTTAAATATTACTTTAAATAGGTGTCAGTGTTTTGTTAGACACTTTTCGGAACGCACCGATGATGAGAGGAGTGTCAGGTTAAGAATTAAAAAGTGGTGGTCATTGTAGAACAAGGTTCCTGATTTATATATGTAAAACATCTAAGAATATAATATCAATCAATAAAGGTATAATGAATATAATCTTTCAATTCTCTAAAGTTTAACATAATCTGCCAAATCAATGTAAAAATTTTACTAATATGAAAACTTTGAAACAAGAAGCAAAAGTGTATTTAAACAGTACAAAGGAATAAACCACTAAATTTAAAAAAAAGTCATCAGCTTTTTAAATTTTTAAAATTAAAATCCTGAAATGTCTAATAAAAATAATAATAAAAAAGTAATTGTAAAATTTTATGCCAAATGGATAATAAATGGATAACAAAGAAATGCATCAGAAATGAATGTGTAAAATTGTAGTAGAGTGAGGGTTGAGTTAGATCAAAGCTTATACACAAAAAGTTCTAAAATTATATCCTATAGCAAGAGAAGACTATTCCTTTACTAGGTAATATTTAGTAAGTATAAGAAACAGCTTATGTATTATTAATTAAGTATTTTAAATACTTTTAAAATATCATAAATTTAAGGAATGTATATATAGTTTTAAACACCATGTCAAGCAACTCAAAGAGTTAACTTATGGTGGAGAAAGAGCAATGTTGTAAATAAATAAATTGAATTGAATTACTATTACTATTGGTATTGGTATTGACAGTATTAGAACTAAGGATATACCTTTTTTTTTTAAGTGAAATGAGCATCTTAATACAATCTCTTGTAAATTCAATTATAACCAACAGTAAGGTTCCAGAAAAATTTAAAGCTATAGTTAGACTAATAAACAAAAGTGGAAGTTTCAGTTAAACAATTTGCGTATTCCAAGACAAGCAATTTGTACTGCTGCCCAGTGAATTGAAGTACATGCATTTTCAAATGGTAGCAAATCTGCATACGGCACATGCATATATCTACTGTCAATCAATAAAAACGATCAAATCACTGTCCAACTTCTATGCTCAAAAACGCGAGTAGCTCCTCTTAAGTCAATTACGATACCAAAATTGGAGCTATGTGGTGCTTTATTGATGGCGCAATTAGTAGAAAAAATAAAAAATTCTCTTGATATTAATATCGATTTTATAACTTGCTGGACAGACTCTAAAATAGTCCTATCGTGGATTAATACAGAACCTCACTTACTTGACACTTTTATCTCAAATAGAGTTGCTCAAATTCAATCCATCAATTGCTCGGTTTTGTGGCAACACATTTCAACGGATCTAAATCCTGCAGATCTGGTTACACGAGGCATATCAGCTTCCAAATTACTTAAGCTCACTCTTTGGTGGCATGGCCCTGCATTTTTGTCCAAGTCAGTATCTACATGCAATTCTGAAAGTATCAGAATTCAACAAACATCTGAATTCATTTCAGTCAGAACACCACCCACCATTGCTTCTTGCATAACTGTCTCTTCGTTCACATCTTTTATTCAGTACAAAAACTACCCTAGCTTAAATAAACTTAAACGAATAGTTGCATACTGCTTGAGATTCATTAAAAATTCGTTAAACTGCAAGTTTTACAGTTTTATTTATACCATCTGAATACTAATCTACTGGGTTATCTGGTGTCATTAGTGTTTTTAAGTGCATTGTTTTTATTGAAAAATAGTGCCTACTAGAAGCATTTAATTTTTCTACAAAATTGCAAGGACATTCATAATAGTAGTTATCAATACACAGTGATATTCTTATCTTCAGGTGTTTTGTGATTTCTAATAAATATTGTTTGGAATTTGAATTCAAGACAGGGCTGTGTTTAGCAGCATTCAACTTATTATTTATTTATGTTGGAAGGTATTTGGAGTTAATGTATCAATCATGGGTGAAGATGGAGACAAACCTGTCACTATCTCTAATTAGAAAAAAGTGCAATAGTTGTCTTAGAGGTGTTAAAGGTGATGTGAGATGCATCTCCTGTGCTTCCTCTTTTCATCCTGGCTGCGCAGTAAGACTAAAAGGTACACTTATAATTGGATATGATAGGTTGTTATGTGCTGAATGTGCTGCACCCTCCATTATCTCCGAAGAGGAGTTTGGTGATGACTTCGGTCAAGTTTTGATAGTGGTAGTTCCATGCTGAACCATGCTTCAAGTTCTCACAATCATATATTGGATACACAGTTAACACCTTCTCAGGTTTCTAATTTACCAATAACTAATGACCAAGTTAGTAAGGCTATACATTCAGTAGAATATGCTGTTGCAGCAAAGAATAGTAGCAAAACTATGGATACGATTATTTCTTTGAATAGTGATTGCTTAGTTCCTGTGACTATGGCATCTAATGTGGAATCCGTTTCTAACATTGATTTATGCAATGAATCCAATGCAGAAAATTGTATGAATTCTGAGTCTTGGTTGGATGTTGCTAATAGGAGAAAAAGCAAATTAAAATCAAGAAACAAGGTTATCATTGGTACCCAAATTGTGTTACCCAATTCAGCTCTTTTTAGTGGTAGTGTAAAGAAAACTTGGCTGCATTTGAGTAGAGTTATGGCTAATACACAAACTCCAATTGTGGAAGCCTCACATATTTTGAGATACATGCAGGAAGATGGTGCCAATGGTGTCTGCTTTAAGATTGGCACTAGAGGTAATTTAAATTCTTTTAAACTGGGAATTCATGCTGATATTGTTGAAAAGGTCATGTCTCCTTCTTATTGGCCTAGTGGTGTTATGATATGCTTTTTGAATTTAAGGTCAGTGATAAGGACAAAAGGGAATCTAAAATAATTGCCAAAAGTTCTTTGCAAAATACGACTGTGACTAACAAATTGCTTGATATTGAATTACCAGCTTCATGACTAACAAAACTACAAGTTAATAACAGACATTCATCATTCATCAACGTTTTTTACCAGAATGTTCGTGGTCTTGGTACAAAAACTGTTGATTGCTACCGTGCCAGTTGTTCTTTCAATTTTGAAATTATTGTCTTGACTGAGACATGGCTGAACAATGATATTTCTAACAATGAGTTATTTCCTTCTACTTACACTGTCTTTAACACCAACAGGAACTATTCTGCACTCAATTGTGACCGTGGTGGTGGCTCATTTGTTGCTATTACTTCTAATATTAATACTTCCCAGCTTCCTGGTTGTTCCAATTTACATTTTGAGGACACCTGGGTAAAAATCGACCTATTTTCGCAGTGTATAATAATATGTGGAGTGTATTTCCCACCCAACTCAAATTGTGAATTATATCAAGAATTTATGAACAATGCTGCAAGACTTCAAATGGCTTATAAAAATCCCAAATTTTTAATAATCGGAGATTTTAATTTACCTAAAGTTAATTGGGTACCTGACGTTGATTCTTTCAGCACATGTGGCGCTTTGCCAATCGAGGCTGAAAATCTAATTGAGAATATGCAATTTCTTAATTTACTGCAGGTTAATTCTTCTGGTAAGTTTTTGGATCTAGTTTTTGCTGATGAGGGGGTTAATGCTCTAGTGCGTGAATCTGATGTCGCTTTAACTACTGTGGACGCTCACCATCCTCCCTTGCTTATTTCTATCAAGAGTAATTTTATTCCTTGTATTAGGTTTTGTGACAATGTCCATGTCTTTGCTTATAAAAAAAGCAAACTATGATGAAATTAACAGAATGTATAAGTCAATTGATTGGTCAGTTTTAGACAACTTTCAGAGTATAGATGAAGCCACAAATTACTTTTATTCAGCTGTTTTTGAAGGTATTAATAAATTTGTTCCCATATTAAAAATAAAGTCTGGAAAATATCCGTGTTGGTATAGTAATTCTTTGATTAAACTCATTCAATTAAAAAATAAACTATAAAGTAGGTATCAGCACTCTAGATCGGAAACTGACTTTGTTAGATATTCCACGGCTTGTAAGGAATCAAAACGTTTGATTGACTTTTGTTATTTAAAATTCATCAGTGATAGTGAGCTAATGATTTCCGACAACACAAAACATTTTTGGTCTTTCATTAAGTCATTAAAGAGAGATTCAGGCATTCCAAAACAGATGTCATACAATGGCAAAATTCTAAGTGATGCCCGTAGTTTAGCCAATGCTTTTGCTTCAATGTTTGAATCTTGCTATGTTAGTCACTTGAATGATCCTTCCTCTTCTAGCAAATGTTCATATTCTTACAATAGCACTACTCTTGTTTCACATATCTTTACTGAAGATGAAGTAAAAAGAAAAATTCATGCCTTAGATTCATTTAAGTGTGCGGGATCTGACGGCATTCCTTCCTTATTCCTACACCAATGCTGCAATAGTCTATCGCAAGCTTTAGTGATTCTTTTTAATAAAAGCTTTAGTAGTGGAACATTTCCCCTAGCTTGGAAAAGGTCATTTTTAATCCCAGTATTTAAATCGGGTGACCGTGATAAAATCGAGAATTATCGTGGCATATCAATTTTGTCCTCTATTGCTAAGCTGTTTGAGTCCATCATATGCGATGAGTTATTCGGTGCATTTAAAAATTGTATTGCTATTGAACAGCATGGCTTCTTTAAAGGCCGCTCTACTGTCGCTAACCTTGCCATGTATCACGATTTTCTTATAAATAGTTTGGAAAGTGTATTACAAGTTGATACAGTATACGCCGATGTTTCGAAAGCTTTTGACAGTGTTTGTCATACGTTACTCATCGATCAACTTCGTTTTCTTGGTATAACAGGTTCATATTTGAAATAGATATATTTCTACTTAGTGAATCGCACCCAATGTGTGAAAATAGCAGGCATAATATCCAGAAGCATCAGTGTTTCGTCAGGTGTGCCTCAAGGGTCACACCTTGGCCCAATTTTTTTTATTCTCTTTATCAATGACATTGTTTCTGCATTTAAAAATACGAAATGCCTACTATATGCAGACGACTTAAAGTTTTTTGGGTGTATTCGTTCTATACATGACTGTCTTAAAGTGCAAAAAGATATTGACGATTTAGTAATCTACTTGGCTCATAATAAACTCAAACTAAATATTGGGAAGTGCAAAATTATGAGGTTCAGTAAATGTAAAGACTTGATGTTGTTTGATTACTGCATTGGATGTTCTAAACTCGAAACTGTGGTAACCATTTCTGATTTAGGGGTTGTTTTTGATGTTGGTTTAAATTTTATTATTCATATTAATTCAGTTGTCTCTAAAGCATTTAGGATGTTGGGATTCATTAAAAGAAACTGTATACACATCAACGATGTCCAAGCTTTGAAATCATTATACAATTCTTTAGTTCGCAGTATTTTAGAATACAATTGCATCATTTGGTCACCTTATGCCACTCACATCCAGAAAATTGAGCGTGTACAAAATAATTTCATTAATTTCATTCTCTGGAAGCTTAGATATCCGTATGCCGAAAGTTCACATGACATTCGGCATCAGTTGGTTGGTTATCAATCACTGCTAGCTAGACGTACTGCAGCGTTTATAATATTTCTTTATAAATTGCTACATGACATAGTTGACTGTCCGGGATTACTAAGCATGCTGCAGTTTCGGATACCAGTTAAAGTCACCAGGAGTAGTGATATATTCTACATCGGTAGTCATCATACTAACTATGGGGCTAGTGCATATAGTGATAAGTTAATAAGAGTTTACAATGCTTCTATACCATCCGATATCGATATTTTCAATGTTACGTGTAAATATTTGAAGACATCTTTATCCATTTTGTAAAGTGTTAACTATGTTTCTTATTCCTTATGTATATTATTACTATTTGGGTATTGCCTGTAAGTAATTAATTTATATAAATAAAATAAATAAAAATAAAAAAATTGCAGATCTCAAAGGGCAGACCGTGCATATGACACACTAACCCTTCGTGAATATCAAAACTCACTTCTATTGCTAACTCGTCTTTCACAAATGGAATCATTTCCAGCAGAAATTGAATTGCTGTCGAATAATAAACCCTTGCCAAAGGGCAGCACTTTAATAAAACTAAACCCATTTTATGACAAAAACGACAAAACTTTAGGAGTGGGAGGTAGACTCTCTAATTCTGTTTATTCGCATGACAAAGAGCATCCTATAATAATATCAGCTAAACATATTTTCTCTAAATTACTTTTTCATTAAGAACATAAACGGCTGTCATGCTGGTCCTTCACATCTACTTAGTTCAATAAGAGAACAATTTGGACCTATAAGCGGTCGCAATCTAGCAAAGAAAACAGTCTTTTCGTGCTTAATATGTTTCAAGGCTCGACTAAGAGATATTAATAACTTATTAGGCAACTTACCTGCTGACAAGGTAGCACCCCAATTCCCATTTTCTATCGTGGGAATCGACTACTGTGGTCCATTTCTCATTAAATACAAGTCAGGTCACGGCTGGAAACCGGTCAAGTGCTACGTGTGTTTGTTCGTATGCTTCTGCACGAAAGCCATCCACCTCGAACCAGTGACTGATCTATCTAGCGAATCATTCATATTGTGTCTGCGACGTTTTGCTTCACGTCGAGGCATGCCCTCTAAGATTTACTCGGACAATGGTCGCACTTACTGTGGAGTAAAATCTATATTGGATGAATTAGGCAAATTTTTAATAAATAACTGTTAAGTATTAAAGCAGCTATCTGCTGAACAAAACTTTAATTGGATTTTCTTGCCACCATACTCTCCCAGTTTGGGTGACTTTGGGAAGCCGGAGTAAAGTCAACTAAATTCCATCTCAAGAGAGTCACTGGCAATGCCACTTTATCGCTTGAGCACTTTTTAACTGTTTTGTTGCAAGTAGAAGGAATTCTTAATTCCCGACCATTATTTCCTCTTTCCTCTCATCAAAATGACTATCTTCCTTTAACTCCTAGCCATTTTTTAATTGGACGACCAATTACAACCATTCCAGATCCTGATGTGACGCACATCAACGAGCATAGACTCTCTATATATCAACGAACTCAGCAGATCATACAAAATTTCTGGAATCAGTGGTCTAAAGAGTACATTTCCAAACTCCAAGTACGTACTCGTTGGCAACAGCGACAATCTAATATAGAAGAAGGAACGCTTGTTCTATTAAAGGACAACAATCTACCACCAACGAAATGGAAACTCGCACGTGTGATCAAGACAGTGATTGGGATTGATGGTGTAGTGCACGTTGTGCATCTACGTACACAAAATGGCGAAACATCTAGGGCTATTTCGAAGATTTGCCCCTTGCCAATAGAAAATTTGAACTCCTGAACAGTTAAATATTTTCCATCTTTTTTAAATTTATGTTTTTATGTTTAATCATTGTTGTGTAAATGTAAAACTTACACTTAACTTCATTTACTTGTTTTCGAACAATGACTTATTTGAATTGTATTGGATTGTATTCAATGGGGGGAGTATGTTAAACTTTATATTACATTTGTAGGCGCTTGCGCCTCTAGCATCAACAGGTTTACATCTCTTTTTTAAACTGCCACGCTAGAGCGAAGTCTATCGCGAACCACCGAACGTTATGTTTGTATCTAACCTATAACTTGTAAATAAATGTGTTTACTGAGTTTATTCTTTCATGTTTTCTTAATTAAATCTCTACAACAACTTACTAAATATCTTTTATGCAACATTTTTATGATTTTTTTGAAAACATTAACTTTTTTGGCATTCTTGCGAGCATATGCAGATCCTTTTGAAATTGACATTTGCTTGTAGCAACGACAGCATCGTTTTCTTGTTTGCCTTTTCTGCCCTTCAACTTCTTTCAAGATGTGTACAGTAGACGTTGAGGGAGTTGGAATTGTCGGTGATGAGTAATTGTCATTGCAGGGACAAGAAGTTCTTTGAATTTGGTAAGTTGCATCTTTTTACCACACACTTTTTTATACAAATAATGAGCATTCACTACAGTTGTAGCAGTAATAATATGGAATACCAGTCGTTTATACCATTTTATAGTTCTTCGTAAATATGGTGTATATGCGGCCATTTGATCCGACAAATCTATAAATGCCTTTCCTTTGTTGTAATCTATCACGATGACTGGTTTACGGATTTCTTTGCCCTTAATATTTAAGTTTATCATAGAGTCATCGTGCTTTGTACTTAACATCAGAACATCCCTTTTGTCTTTCCATTTTAATACTACAGTTTTATCTTCATTTTGTCGGGATATTATTTCTCCTTCTTTTTTAGATTTTTTTGTATCACTTCTTTAGGAATATCTTTTCTATTAGAACGTAAAGTTCCAAACAAATGCGTGTCTCTGTTTATCAGCATCTTTGCTAATGGTACGCTAGTGTACCAATTATCTGTGTACAGACTTCTTCCTGAATCTAGTAGACCATCCTTTAATTCCATCACCACTTTTTCTCCAACAGAAACACCATCTGCTTTTTCTTTTCCTGCGTATACTTTGTATTTCCAGGTGTATCCTCCAGTAGTACAAAGCTTAAATAATTTTATTACATATCTATGCCGTTTGTTTGGAATATATTGTCTGAAATATATCCGCCCACGGAAGAGTATGTTGCTCTCATCAATACAAACATCTTCTCCTGGAACGATGGCCTGTTGAAATTTTTTATTAATCATATTAAGTATAGCGGATATTTTGTATAATCGGTCGTTTTCATCCCTTTGCATATTATCGCAAAAATGAAGGTTATTCAATAATTGTTCGAATCTATTCCTAGTCATAATTTTGGATATGTTATTTCCATATAATGTATATGTGGACCTTGTAATCTCGAATTTTTGGAAGCGGAAGAAGACCCATCCATAGTATCATTCCAATGAATTTTCTCATTTCCACAGGGTCAGTATCTGACCATGGTTTTATCTTTGGCTTTGGTTTTATATTTTGCAAAGCGAACCTATTCGTCTCTGTCACAAATAAGACAATTACTTCGTCATCTATGAAGTAATTGTAGAAATCAATTGGGTCTTTCCCAGTAAGTTTTTTTGCGACATCGTCATCCACCTTGGGATTTTGAGGAGTTTTTGTAAACGTTTTTCTACTACCGGTAACAGGATCCCACGTTGACAAAACATATGAAGGCACAGGAAGTTCATTTTGTGAATCTGATATGTCTGATGAATTTGCAGACGCATCAATGCTTTCTGCAGAATCCGATGATGGTGATGTATACCCTGTTGTATAATCCTTGTCACCAACTAAATCGTCAGAAAAACCAGTCACACTTTCTTCATCTGAATCAAACAAATGTTCAATTTCGCATTCAAGTTCACTCTCAGTAAGCCTCCGTTTTGTCATTTTAATAATTTTTTTATAATTATATATAATAATAATTTTTACAAATACAACACAGGATTACGCACATCTATCTTATGCCAGTGCACAAATACAACTGCGTATATAAACATGTTCGACAAGTTTTAACTCGTCAAAGCTATAAAAACCGAAGAATGTGCAAAACAAACAATGACTCACCGGCGACTCACGCGGTCCACAAGAGTGGGCACTTTAATTGAAATAAATCTATTTAAAAAATAATATACGTAATTAACAATAAAAAAGTGCCGGTCCATATGTGAGAAATACGATTTTGCAATGCGGTCTTCAATGTGTTAAAGACTTTCCTTCAAGACGAGCTAATTTTACAGCCTTTTCTGGTTCTATTGTATTTCCAAAACGATTTTGCAGCATACGTTGGGTGCAAAATCAAGCAGTTATTACCAGAGCCATTGAAAGCATAAAACCTGTAGGGGTGGGTATATGTTGAACAATCTATTGCTTTAAAGAAGTGCCCTGAGAGTAGAACATTCCAAAAGATAAAAGGTTTTTTAGCAGATAAACTTTTACTAGCTAGATTACAATTTCTTAAATCAATTTGTGTAGAAATTGAACCGTTTTTAAAATTTTTTCAATCAGACAATCCCCTAACACCATTTTTATATCAAGAAGTCGTTTCATTAGTGCGAAAATTATAAATGAAACAAGCACCCCTAATAAACTAATTAAAATTGGTATAACCAAAATTGCAAACTTAAAGTCAATTGCAAATGTGAATATTGGTTTTGGGGCATCTGTTGTTTGTAAGGCGAATGGTTTAGAGGAACTTGATGTTGTTAAATTTAAAAATGATTGTTTGGCTTTTCTAAAACATTTTTTCCAAAAAGTTACAGAGAAAAGTCCTCTGAAATACAAAATTATTAAAGGTGCTTCTTGTTTGTTACCTGTGGTAATGTGTAGCAACGTCTTAAAAACATCCAGGTTAAATATTGCTTTAGAGGAATTTATTGAGCGAAAGCAGATAATTGCATCTGATGCCGACATTGTAAAAAAACACTATAACCAATTATGTGAGGACAAGAAGAATGCTGGAAAACTGGAACAATTCCCCAGAAAAGGAAAGATTGGACATATTTTGAATGAGGTTGTGTAAAGAGTGTGGCTTATCAGAATTTATATTTTTAAATTTTATTTAAAAAATTTTAATCATGTTTCACGGCAATGCTTTGGTTGAAAGGGGTTTTTTGATAAATAAACAATGCCTCGTAGAAAACACTTTAAACGAATCGCTAGTTGCCCAACGACTTTTTTATGACAAAATTTTAACTTCTAAAATAAAACACCTTTCCGAATTTACAATTTCTAAGAAGATGATTTTTAGACTTTCGAAATGCATCTTCCAAAAGGGAGAAGCATTAAAAGTTAAGCATAATGAAAAACTTACTAAGCAGCGAGATGTTCAAGAATTGCATGCTGATATCAAGACACTCGAGTTAGAAAATTGAGGTAACAGAAAAGCGCAAGGAAGAAGAACTAGAGATCGATGCTGAATTAGAAAAATTAAAAAGAGTTCATAAATATAAATATTTTCTATGCACTTTATTCTTGAATATGTAGGTATATTCACTTTTAACTAATTAAAATATTAGAACGTTCTGATCACGCTTATTTTCCGTTTTTCATGCAACAAAAAGTACTGCATTTTTTCGATTAAAGTACTGAAAAGTACAGAAAAAGTACTGAATTTTATTCAGTTGTTCGAGTAGACACCCTGACATAGTGTATACAACTTACATAGTAATATTAATGTTTTGTGCTTGTTTATTGATTTTTCAAAGACATTTGAAACAATCGATCATAAAGTACTTATAAATAAAATGAAAGGGATAGGGCTTTGGAACTCAGTAATCCAATTGTTTAAAAGTTACCTAGAAAAAAGCAAATTTGTTGTAAAAATTCAGGCTACATTAAGTGACGAGAATGATCTGGACGTAAGAGTGCCTCAGGGTTCTTTCCTTGGACCACTGCTTTTTATATTGTATATAAACGATTTACCGAAGGTTGTAAAAAACGCTACAGTTTTTATGTTTGCGGATGACATACTACTAATATCATGCCACAAATCATTTGAAACACTGGAAAAGCTACTACAAGAAAACGCCAACAAACTTTCAACGTGGTCTCATGATCATCGCCTGATAATGAATGCACAAAAAACAAAGGTTATGTTAATAGACACCCATACATGAATAGGGAAAGGGAGCCAAGCATCATATTGCATTCATGCAGATGCTTACAATGACGACAAATGAAGTTGTATCAATGTCACAGCGAATGCAAAACATCTAATACCACTTGCTGTAAGTACCTAGGAATTATGGTAGATAATCACTTTCGCTGGGATATTCATATAAATGGAGTTTGTAATAAACTAAAAGCTATATTAGTAAAAGTATACTATATTTCGGAAATTGTACCATTCAAAGTTAGAAAAACTATTTATATAACACTGGCAGAGTCATTAATTAGATATGGACTAGAGGGGTAGAGATTTGCAAGTGACATACACATTTCTAAAATGCATTTACTTCCAAAAAACTGTTAAGAATAGTAGACAAAGACAACAGCAACTACACTTTTAGAAATATGCTACTTCAGAATAATCTGCTGAACGCCATGAGGACTATTCTGCTATAGAATTATAATTGATAATTTTTTCAATGATGCCTATTTAAAATTACAAACAAGTAAGTATCTTTTAAGAGAAACTAAATATGTAGTGCCACAGATTGGAAATAAATATAGTGAAAAATTTAGAATTTTTAGTACCCAAGTTGTTAAATGAATTACGGCAAAAATGTAAAACTTTCAAAAATATGAAAGCACTAAAAAGGAAACAATAAAATATCTAAATGACAATTATATATGATACCAATGTACCAGCATAGAACAACAGCAATAATAACCATAATAACAATAACACAATATCAATACAACTTAAAAACATAAAAATGTAGGATTACCATAAAGTAATATTAATTAAAACATTAAGAGAGTTGGACCAAATCGACCAAAACTGACTAACAACCAACACTAACTATAATTATGTAATATAACAATGTAGATTCTATTATATGTTTGAAATTTGTAATGGTTTAGGTTCACTAGTGTATATTCTTTAACATTTTTGTATATCTGTTACTTTTAAGAAGTTGTTGCAAAATAAAAGCGATCGTAGGATTTTTATATATGAAAACTTAACTTCATATAATAAAAACCTGCTGTGGCAGGCAAAAAACTATGCTAAAAATAAGCAGTGGTTGTATTGTTGGGTCAAATATGGCAAAATCTTGATGAAAAAGTTCAATGACGTGCCAAATGTTATAAGAATTGGGAATGAAACTGATTTGGCTAAAATAAATTGATATTGCACATATTGTAAATAAGTTAGATTAGGAATAGGTGTTTATTTGGTAGGTTTTAGATTAGTATTAAAGTTATGGCAGAATTTATCGGCCAAAATAATGATGTGCATTATCAATCCTATATAAGTATAACAGATTGGCATACGGCCTTGGACACTTTTACAAACAATTATTGCTTGAACAACAATATACAGTTATCACTTATTTGTTTGAACATAAATGGAATTAAAAGTCATTTTGACGAATTCTTGACATACATATCACAGTCAAAGTTCAATATAATTGTTTTAATAGAATTTTCTATTCAAGAAACGGAAACGGGTAATTTCGTGTTAGAGGACTATAACATGTATTTCAAACTTAGAACTAATTTAAGAGGCGGGGGAATAATTCTCTACGTTAAGAAGGGATATGAATTTTACGAGAGTGGGTATAATTCTTTAGTATACGAAAATATAGAGGGAACACTTAATATTCAAAAGGAAGTTGTGATTAAATTGATATTCATTTATAGACCTCCAAATTATGATTTAAATGATTTTCTGTATGAATTAGAAAGACAAATGGCTAACAATAAAACGCAGAGAAACATTCTGGTTGGTGGTGATGTAAATATAGATTTAAAGAATAGTAATCGAATTGTTAATGAGTATGAAGCCTTGCTAAGTGTAGAAGGTTTTTATAAATGTATATTTCACTATACAAGGGAAGCTTCTATAATAATAACTTAGTGAGCGCATGTCTAGATCATATTTTTATACAAAGCTCGTTTGATCAAATCTTTTCTGGCACACTTCAATCAAATATTTCCGATCACTATACGGTGGCCTCATCGTGCTTCTTCGATAATACAGCGCTCTTCTTCATAGACATAAAAAAGATATACAATGAAAAATACATAAAACTGCATTAAGCAATTTGCAGTTGGATAATGTAAATACACTCAATGACTCAGAGAAATTGTATACTATAATTGTAAATAAGTTCAATAAAATCTATTCTACAGCTGCAATTATAACAAAAAGTCAAAAGGCAAACACAAGTACAACTAGAAAAGGATTTAAGAAAGAATGGATGACAAATATGTTGTTACAGTGTATTATAAGGAGGAATAAACTGTATAAAAAATTTCAGAGAACAAAGCTACAAGAACACAAAAACGAGTATAAAAAGTATAGAAATTAGTTAATTACCAAATTGCGTAAAGAAAAGAAAAATTATTATAAAAACAAATTTTGCCCTAATAATATCAATATTAATAAAACACAGCAAATGTGGGAAGTTATAAATGAAATTATAAAGCAAAAACAGAAATCTAGCATGATCTTACGATAAAGCAAGCAAGGGCCTAGATTTGCAATAAAGTCATAGCAAATAATTTTGCGGCATTTCTTTTTAATAATATACAATTTATTACACATAATTGTGCGGCAAAGTTACTGGATAACTACAACTACACAAACCAATAAACTGCATGCTAATAAATCGCCAGGATTTGATAAAATCAGATTGCAGGATATTTTGTTTGTTGAGGACGATATGTATGTAATTATAACAAATTTAATTAACTTAATCATTAACACAACAATAGTGCCCAATAAACTAAAAATGTCAGTCATTCGGCCTATCCACAAAGAAGGTGTGTATGCGGACATTAGTAATTATCGACCGATATCAATTTTACCCATAGTTGAAAAAATCTTTGAAAAACATTTAGCTAAATTATTATACAATTTTTTTGAATGAACATAACATATTAAGAAAAGAGCAGTTTGGATTTGTTAAAGGCCTGGGGACAAATAAAGCTTTATCAAACTAAAGATAGCATAAATGTCTTGTGCCTGTTTGTAGATTATAGTAAACCATTCAAGACCATTAGACACAAAATATTATTGTGCAAACTAAGGAAATATGGATTTGGAGGACCTGCATTACAGCTGCTAAGTAGTTATATAAATTACAGAAAATTCGTAGTAAAAATTAATAGTACCTATAGTGAAGAATACCCCATTACAATGGGTGTACCACAGGGGTCAGTCTTGGGCCCCCTGTTATTTATATTATATATCAATGACTTGCCATCGGTTATACAAACTACAGAAATTATTATGTTTGAGGATGATATCTTGTTAATCGCCGCACATAAAAACTTAAAAGTAGCACAAAAATTCTTACAAATGGATACCAACAATTTAACAAAATGGTCACATGATAATCATCTAATCATAAATAAAGGAAAAACCAAAACAATGCTGATCACATCTCCATATAAAGAAAAGGGAGAGGCGGAAATAATCCTGCACTCATGTAAATGTTTTCAACTGCAGAATCAAGATACTTTTTCTTGTTTTATCGACTGTGGAGTTGTTTCTAGCTGCTCTACTTATCCATATTTAGGTGTAAGAGTTGATCATTTTTTTCGTTGGAACCAGCATACAAACAATGTATGCAATAAATTAAAGATGCTATTATTAAAAATGTATCACATTAGACACCTAGTGCCAAAAAATGTCAAAAAGACCATTTACATTGCTTTAGCGGAATCCATTATCAGGTATGGACTGGGGGCATGGTGCTTTGCAGGTGACATCTATTTAAAGAGAATTGGAACGGTGCAAAGAAATCTTTTAAAAGTAGTGTACAATGGAAAGTCCGGGGATTCTTTACGGGATCTATTGTGCAAATGTAATTTACTAAGTGTAAAAGGAATATTTTATTACGGAATAATATTACAGCATTACTTTGATAACACTCTTTTAATAAAAAATCTAACGAACATGGAGTAAAGAAAGAAATGTTTAGGGTGCCAAGAGTGTTTAATAGATATGGTCAAAACAGCATTACTTATATTGTGCCAAAATTTTTTAATCAACTCCCAGGCGAATGTAAAATATACACCAACACGAAAGAATTGAAACAGGACCTTAAAAACTAGTTGAACACTAATTTACATCTGACTATTGTCCTTAATGACTAAATAGCACTTAAACTCATCAAAATACTGGTAAACCAGTACAGCCGATGCGGGGTAAATCGAGTATGTATTTATAGAGGATTGAGCTAATATAATTTACAGTGAAATAAAATTGTATATAGTAAAGCTACCGACGCACAAATTGTATTAGGTTATTTAGGAAGAAAATTATATATAATTCAGTTATTTAGTACTTTAGAGTAAGATAATGAAAAGAAAATTTTATCTCGTAATTATATTAACATATTATTTTTAAGTTTGTATTTTTTAGGAGTATTGAGTAATTTAGAATAAGATAATGTCTTGGTTATTGTTCATATGATTTTTTTTAGTTTGTATTTTTTATAGGGGTACTTGGATGAACTAAAACATAGATATGTAGTTGTAGGTATGAAGCATTAAGATGAATTAGGAAATGATATTTTAGTTATCTAGTTCTTGGAGTTTCGTAAATTATTTCTTATTCATAAAATTCTCTTTATTCTCTATAAGATTAATTACGTTCAAAAATACACTATCCTAATTTCATTAGTTTCTACCAATATTAAATTCCATTTAATTTCCTGTCCAACAGACAGAAAGATAACATTTGTGGCACATGCAGCGCTGTTTATCGCTCACCTGCTTTTGTTCTAATAAACAAAAGAGAGAGTCTGCTTCTAGCCTTCCCAAGTTACAGACGTATTCGTGCGGGTTGCAATTACATTTATGCTAAGACGCTCTATAAGTTATCTCTAGTGTGCAAAATTAGTAATGCATTCGTTTCTGTCGTAAAAGTTACAGATTAACTTAAAAACGAGGCAATCATTATTCGTAGTAATTTCTATTTTCTCAACACAGGTGCGTGTTTTTTCCGAATGTATGTAAATTTCTTACAAATCGTCCAAACATTATTGATCCTTCCGGTTATAATCGTAATTAATAACCATTTTCGTAATCTGGTATCACAACAAGTTATCTCGTGCTTGTGTGGTATTAATGCAATGACGCTTTCCATTGGCGTATCATAAAATAAATACGTTGGTGAACTTCATGCAACCGCATATGTACTATAAATATACAATAGTGTGATTAAGTAGTGCGTTTATACAAACTCGGATAATTCAAAAATTGAATATACTGCAAATTGTGCTTTTTGCTGTATTTCTAATTCTTATTGACGTTATAAAATATGATCCCCTTACTACACGGTGTATGATTAATTGGTTAATTTATTTACTCAATAAAGTTCACCATATTGTCGTTGTGATTTGTTATATTGTTAATAGTGTTCATTTCCTATTATTCAGTTCTTCGTATTTCTTCCCCTGGTGTCTCTCCCTAAACGATTACAGTTCACTGCTCTGGGAGGTGGAACTCCAGGGGTGCATACTTCGCTCCACCTACCCTGAGTTGCCCGATCACTAGTGGATCTGAATTATTGTAAATAGAGACATTTACATTATCACAAGTGTGTGCATATTTCACATCTCTTAAATAGATTTAGAGTAAGTATAGATTAAGCCTTGGTAGTCTTTAAAATAATGATTTTATTGTAACACCTTGTCAAGCAGCCTTGGCAGCTTAAGGTGGACTTTTGTATTTATGAAATAAAGAATTTTGAATTGAAAAGTACTATTACTATTATTATTACTATTACTCGGCATCTGCTACCTCCCGAAGTCAAAAAAATTAATATATTATACCCTGGCGGATTCAGTGATTCGCTATCGATTTGAAGTTTGGGGTTTTGCAACCGACGTACATTTAAACCAGGTTAACTTAGTTCAAAGTAAATTACTGAAACTTATTTGCAATAGTGAAGCCAGTATATCATTTCGAGAACTGCTGTGTGAATTCAATCTACTAAGTGCAAAAGGGTTATTGTTGTATAAGATTTTACTTGAAAATTACTTTATTAGTGAATATTTAAAAGCAAAAGCTAATCTACATGATTTGCGAAGTGAAAGGTATTGGGTTCTGTTTGTGTTTAATAAGTATGGAAAAAACTGTTTCAAATACATAACACCCAACCGATTTAATGAATTTCCAGCTGAATGTAGAAGGTTTATAAATATGAAAAAATTGAAACAAAATTTGAGGCAGTTTTTAAATTCAACTTACGTATAGGAGTGATAAATTGAATAAAACTTTACTGGTATATATTCCGTTTATTGTTCTGTTTATTGTTTTGAATTGCTTTGAAGTATTTTGAATTATTTTGAATGATTTTAATTATTTTGAATTAGTTTAAATTATTTTTAATGTTGAATAGTTTTTCTTTTTTTTTAGTTTTTTTAGTATTTCAACACCATCACAATAACTGATACTGCAAATAATATAATTGGAATATTGATACTTTAGTTTAAACATTCTTATATCCTTATATGCACATACTGCCTTGTTTATATACAATGTCTACAATTTGCCCACGATTAAGAATACCTGATGCCGATATTCAGGAGGTACACCGCTTACCAAGATGTCGTCAGGACACTGTGCCGCCGGTTATAGTGAGATGTGCATCTCAAGCGATAAGAGACCAAATTTTAGGCAAAAAGAGAGTTTCCGTAAGTAATGCAGATGTTGAATAACAATAGTGAATGTAAGTTGATTTTATATGAAAACCTAACCCAGTTCAATAAAAATGTATTATCGCAAACAAAGAACAAAGCAAAAGATATGGGTTGGAGCTATATTTGGACGAAATTTGGGAAAATACTAGCGAGAAAATCAAATGACATTCCTCATGTGGTTAGAATAGATAATGTGACTTAAATAAATTAGACTGATAACAAAACAGTACATACTACATTTACATTTTAATTATTATTTAGGTAAATAGTGTTTTAGTTAGATATATTCAATAGGGAAAAGGGTATTGAACGGATAGATACAGGTGTTGTTTATCAGTCGTTTAATAATTTATATGAATGGAAAACAGATCTGCATGCATTTGATAAGACCAATAAATTAAAAACATCTAATGCACATGGATTATCACTGGTTTGTCTCAATATAAATGGATCGAAAGGTCACTTTGATGTACTTTTAATTTATCTATCAGAAACATACTTTGATATTATTGCTTTATGTGAAATATCGATACAAGAATGCGAGCTCTTCAATTTTGTTATCGAAGACTATAATAATTATTCGAAACATAGTATGAAAAAGAAAGGTGGTGGGATTATTTTATACATATGCGACAATTTAACATTTACGGAAAGCAATTTTCAGTCACTAACATATGAAAACGTATAGGGAACAATTTTACTTTCCGGGAAAAATAATATAAGGTTAATATTTGTATATATACCGCCTAGTACTAGTGTGAATGATTTTATTTTGGAAATACAGGAACAATTAACAGTAAGGAGCATAAAAATATAATATTTGCTGAGGACATTAATATAGATTTAAACAAACAGAATAGAGTAACAAACGAATATGAATTAATTTTGAACAGCAAAGGATTTTATAAATGTATTATGGGGGACACAAGAGAGGAAATTTATAATAATAAGCTAGTGTCGCCGAGTTTAGACCATATATTTATTCAAGGTACGTTTGAAAACATATTTGCAGGAGTAATAAAAACAAAAATATCAGACCATTACATGATTACGACAAGAATTTATACCTATGATACGAGAGTAAGGCAAAGTGAGTACAGATTGAAAACAAATGAAAGGCATATTAGATACTGTTTAAATAAATTTAATTTTAATGAGTTTAGTGTTATACAGGAACCAGAGAGGTTATATAATAGAATTCTTAGTAAGTTTAATCAAATGTATTGTAACAATTTCGATTTTCTGTTATTCAAATACACAAGTTTTGTTCGATACACCTAATCAATAAATGTTAAATTTCTATTGAAACCTTTTATTATAAAATTCATACATAGTACGCCCTCTACATTAGAATAGCAAAAGTACACTTCAAGTGAACTTCTAGTTGTTTGTATCTTGTTTCAATATCCTCCTCCCCCGCACATACTAGTATAATTAAGGTTGCCTCGTAGAATAAGCCATTTTTAATATCAGATGTAGTCCGTAGACACGTCTTTTTCGGGGCTTGCAAGTTTTTAATCAAACATGCCGCCCGAGCAATTATTTAAGTGGAGCCAACATGTTCCATAGTTTAGTTTTGGTAATAGCATCGACCTAAAATGGTTGTGGATATATTTTTACGGTAAGAAAGTATTGCACAAGCTTACCCCAAATTTTTATTCTTTCGTTTCATTTCAGCGCAAGTTCTTGAAGTTCTTGGAGTTCTTCAAGCTCTTCAAGTTTTTATTCATTTTTTAGTTTAGCGTTTTAAGGATTAAACTACCTATCATTAAATATGGAGATAATTATAATTCCGAATTTTAAAATATTAAAGTCAAGTTGCAAGTAAATAAGTTATGGAAATTTAAGTATTGTAAAGAATCCAATCGTTAATCATAAAGCATACACTAAAGTGAGAAGCAGTTTCAATTGTTACTAGACAGGAATGTAGAAACCCGCACATGTTATTGGTTAATATGAAGGTTAAATCTGGACCCTGGTGTCAGCTACGCTCAACTATAAGAGTAAGGACGCAGATATAGCAGATGGTTAGCGGTGAGTCATCCTCCATTTTTATTCTTATAATTTTTTCAAGAAACTTTCAATTAAAATGCTCAGATAAAGTTTCGAAGAAGTTATACATAAGTTTGTTTAAAATTAATTCTCAAAATTTTGCTAAAGCTCATAGTTCAATTAATTTGTTTTATTTAAAAATTGAATTTAAAAGTTTAGTATTTGAATAAGGCATAATTGACCTTACCATTTTTAAGATCTTTGTATAATATTATGTTTGAAGTTACAAAGTTGTATTAAAGGGTTTGCTTTATCGAACATGTGATATGATAAGAATTGTTTGCCGAATTATAATGTATAACACATGGTGATAATACACCTGATGTATAATTCAATGTCGACAATAAGTACTTTTCTTTGACCTTTGATTTTATTAAAAATTGTTATT
Organism: Platerodrilus igneus; assembly: GCA_036346225.1. Classification (NCBI taxonomy): domain Eukaryota; kingdom Metazoa; phylum Arthropoda; class Insecta; order Coleoptera; family Lycidae; genus Platerodrilus; species Platerodrilus igneus. Next base: position 6,572,821 of record JARFIW010001730.1, on the reverse strand, counting down.
AAGAATGTGTAACCATAACCTGAGAAATTACTTTTGAATATGTAAATTTTTTTGTGAACTGGAAAGGATCTTATTCAAGTAACATGAAGTCATTGTAACATAAAGTAAAAGTAACATATTTCTTACAGAAAACTAAAATAATTTATGCATTGTATAAAACAATATTCCAAGAATGCTTAGATATTAATATTAAATAGTGAAAACAGAACTGTTTCGAAAGTCTCCGTATAAATAAATTGTATAAACAATATATATATATATATATATATATATATATATATATATATATATATTACTCATATTTAGACCAGGGTAGAAAATTAAATAATCACATCAAATGATTTTAATCACCGTGTATAAGGAATTTCATTAAATAATACGCGTTATTAAAACCATGAAGCATAAATAAACTCGGTTGTTTCAGTAAAATAAGAAATTTAAATTATTTATAAGACGAAGCAGTAGTGAAAAGCTCTGCGTGTAATGTAATTATTCCTAAACAAAGAGAAATTACGTACAAAGTTTATATTAATTAACCCTATTTTAAGTAACCGGTAGTAAAACAAAGTGTACGTATAATAATTAATATTTAAGTTGTATTCGCTAAAAATAAAAGGATAGAAATCAATTTTAATTGGAGTTAATTAAACCGTTAATAACATATAATACCGATAGAAACTTGTAAAAACCCAAGATTAAAATACCACGGAATAAAGCTCTGAGAATTAATATTATTTTGAACACCTGCGTAGTTTAAATATCACATTCGGCGTAAATTTTGCAGATAATTAATGTTTCAAAGAATCTTGGGGAAAACGTCGCATAATAGTTACGAGAATTGCGAAAGCTGGTTATTTCACACTCCATGTGGACTAAAATAATCGATAATAAAGAATATCAAGTTGCACCAATAAGAACACGGTAGAGAAGGAAAGAGAAATGCGTCAAGCAAAGACACATATTGTAAAAGGCGGGATTTAAGCAACGTCACGGGGTCACAATTGGTTAAAAATAGGATGCAAATATCAGAGGTAGAACAACAATTTCTGTACAAAATCAATTAGTTTTTCTCGGACATGCTTGCGTGCCGTGTGGAAATTTTCTGAGATTTGAATGGGGCGAGTGAAAATTCGTAAAAATCGACGTGCGAGCAACAGACTGGGAACATAGAATGAGGAATTCTTTAGAATTACCCGTTTTAGAGACTCGACCGACAGACAGGCTTTTTGCTATATATACCGAGATGAAGATAAACAAGCCCTCTTAGACTTTTGACGATTCGATGCGTTAAAAGCTCGTACATACGCGACTTGATTAAAGATGGTAAACCGTGCATTTTAGTTTGATTAAATAATTTAAAGTTTGCTAGTATATTTTAGTGATTCAAAATGGCTTGTTATTTACGTGCTAACATGAATGTACTTCAGTGCACTTAGATACAAGGTAATAAAATTTAGTTTCACTGTACCAATCAGCAAAATTTACAACGACGAATGTATACACAAAAGTAGGCAGTTTTGGCGTATATTGGTGACAGAAGCATGAATTCTTTGCGATTTTTCGGGGGTGTTAATAATTAAATGGTTCAAATACGTGTCTGGATCCATGAAACAAGGGTCAGATAAACACAGATGAGTTCCGGAAAGGCCCAGAAACGACTTTGAATGGATGGTGATGGAGAAAATTTAAAAGCGTAGAGAATCAGAAGCCGTAAATATAATCCTGGTGAATGGTGTGATTAACTAAAGAAACGATACTTTGAAGCTACGAGGACAGTAACCTTCAGGTAAATTATACTATTTTGTTTGACATTTTTTGTGTGTATTGAATGACTTTATAATTGATTTACTTTAAATGGACATTAGTGAAATTGTTCTAACCATAAAAGTTTAATTTTAAGATGAAATTTGCTTGTTTAAGTAAAAGGGTATTTTGTTTTGATGTTCGGGAATATGATGAAACTTTGGGTATGTCTTTGAGCTCAATTAGACAAACCTGGTTAATTAACGTAAAGGGTGGTAGATGCTCCTTTATACTCAGACTCCGGTCTGCTTATATTGTTATATTAATTAGTAGGCATCCAACAAGGACTTTAATTTTGGATGCACAGTAAAATGATAATAAAATTAATCCTGAAATTCTTTTAAAACTGAATTTTATGCTGAATTTTAATTTTGAAATTTTATGTATTCTGAATATTGATGTAAATAGAGTTAACGTTGATGTTTTTGGTAGGAATGTGTTGTTTTTTTTTATGAATGAGGAGGTTTATAACATTAGGTGAGCAGCCGAGGCGAAAAGCGTAGTTCACGGATTTTAAAGGAAACACAGCATTCTTGACGCCCAAACTGTGGGGCTCGAATGTTTTTTTTTAAAGGGCCAGTACCTGCAGATAATGAGAAGATTCACAGCATTCTATATATATATATATATATATATATATAAAAAATTTTTTAAAAACAAAATTAATAGAAAAAATTTTAAGTTATCTCAAAATTTTCTTTCTTTGAAGTCAACAGTGCTTGTCCTACAGAAGCAAACTGTTAATAATTTAGAAGCTTTAGTACTGAAGGAAGGTATTATTAGTGTTAAAGTTAAAAGTTTTTCTTGAAGGTATAATTTTGATTAGTGATTTACATATAATTATTTTTGTGATAAAGTGACTAGGCTCTCATGAAGTCCTAATTTGAAAATGTTTAGGTGTGATTAAATTTTTAGATAGCACGAGATCGTCGTTCCTATTCCTGGTTGCAGAGACCACAGTAAGTATTTTTGTATATGTTGCTGGTCATAAATTTTTTTTTCTTTCGAAGATTTCCGTATCTGATCTTCGAATAATTTCTTATAAAACACTCATTAAGATACGGTGGCGTCCAATAAAATTCCTTTTGTTTTTTCGTATACCATCCTACGACCCTAGCTCATAGCTCTGCCCAAAGTTGAAGAAACTTAGCTGGCTGGAAGAACTCTATAGAGGGATCCTTTTTTCTCAAAGCCATTCAACATCCTTTTACCCTGGGCTTGACCATCAAACAGGAACCCCTCGTAATCTATCGAGGCCCTGCCGCCTGTATGGTAGAGCAGACATATTTAATAGAAGGCTCGAATGTTACAGTATAAAGATAGTTATAAGGTAAACTACAAGGAAACAAATCAAAATAGGGAAAAATACCAAATTTTTAAAAAGAATGGATGACAAACGCATTATATAATATTATATCAACTAGAGATAGGCTGTATAAAAAGTGGCAAAATTCAAACTTAGAGTTGCATAGAGAACAATTCAAAAGATGGGAATTGGGTTAATCTAAGGATAGAAAAAGAAAAAGAAGACTATTATAGAAATAAATTTTCTGGCATTGAAAACAACACGAAAGCAACATGGGATGCTAAAAACCAACTACTAAAAGTGAAAAAAGGCAACTATTGATTGATTGATTAAGCAAGCTATTCCAGAATATACGGATGGTAAAATAGCCAATAAATTTGCAGTATTCTTTCATAAAAATGTTCAATTGATAAAGCATAATTGCAAAGAAACTCTTTTGGAAAATAGCACAATTGCTACAGTAAATTCCAGTCTCTATTTACAACAGGTGTCAAAAAACTTTGTTGAAAGTGAAATAAAAAAAATTAATCCCAAGAAATCACCCGGGTTGAATAACATAAGAATAAAAGATATTTTTAACTTAAAGCAAAAAATGATTAAGCTAATTACAAAACTGATTAATTCAATTATAAAACGAATCGTTCCATCATAATTAAAAACAGCTATTGTCAAACCTATACATAAAAAGGGTAACTGCGAGATACGTAATTACAGACTGGTCTCTATTTTACCAATTATGGAAAAAATCTTTGAAAAGCATCTTTCGGTACAGATAATGAACTCTATTCAAAAAAATTCAATTCCTTGCAAAGGACAGTATGGTTTTGTTAAAGGGCATTTGAAACGGTGGCACACGAAATACTTCTACAAAAATTGGAAAAAATGGGATTTAGAGGTCCATCGCTACAATACTACAAAACTACCTGCAATGCAGGAGTTTTGTAGTCAAAATTAATGATACATATAGCAAAGAACTACCGCTGAATGTTGGTGCACCACAAGGATCGGTACTGGGGCCGCTCTTATTCATATTATATGTCAATGAGTTGCCAAGTATTGTGAAGCATTCAAAAATATTAATGTTTTCAGTGATATACTAATTATATCAGTGCATAAAAACTTAAAAGTAGCAGAGGCATTTATGCAAAGGGATGTAAATAATGTGGCAAAGTGGTCACATGGCAATCAACTGATATTAAACGGAGATAAGACAAAGCTAATGCACATTACCACGCCACATATAGAAAGTGGAAATACTGAAATTATTATTCACTCATGCAAATGTTTTCAACTTCAAAAAAAATTTTTTTCATGTTTTACTGAATGTAAAGTAGTTTCTCTATATCACAGCTATCAAAATCTTGGAATCTCGGTCGACAGCTACTTTCGGTGAAACATACTGTGGAAAACGTATGCAATAAATTAAAAATACTATTACATACATTATATTACATAAAACATCAAACACCATATAAAATACGTAAAAATGTGTACATAGCAGGAGAAGCGATTATCAGATATGGTATAGAAGCGTGGGGATTTGACGGTGATGTGTATTTGAGACAAATAAATACTGTTCAAACATGAGTACTCAAAATTATATGCAATAAGAAACAGGACAATACATTACAAACATTACTTTGGGAGAATAAATTGTTACGTGTAATAAAGGGGATTTTTTACTATAAACTAATATTAGAAAATTTTTTTGATAGTGCCTTTCTAATAAAAAAAGAAACTGTATACGGGATAAGAAAAGAGAAATACATTACACCACGAACTTATAATAAATATGTGGAAAATAGTATTTCCTATATCATCCTAAAGGTTTTTAATGAGCTGCCAAAAGAATGTAAAACTTTTCAAAACAAGAAACAATTAAAATTAAGTATTAAAGAATTTTTAAACACCAAAGTTGTTTAAACAGAAACAACAATAGGGTCGTTTATGTGTAGGTAGGCATGTATGTGGGTGTGGGTATATGAGTGGATGAGAAAGTGAAAGTGTATGGGAATAAGTAAGTGTGTATGTGAGTAGGTATGTAGGTATGTATATATACAGGGTGAGTTTTTAGTGTGGCAACGGTCGATAACTCCATTATTATAAAAGCTACGTAAACCAAATTTGGAGGCATATTAGGCAAGCCTAAAGTGCACATTTTAAAAATATTTGGAAGCATGTGTTTCATAATTCCAGGGCGTAATAAACTTATATTTTTTTTAATGGAACATCCTATATATTATTACATTTTTGGAACGCCCATAAAAAGTGCTTTAATTTGATATCAAATTGTATGTCTATTCCTTTTAGTTTTTGAGATATTCAACTGTTTTTAGAAAAAATGACCCTGATTAGATACATTGCCACTGCGCTAATACACAACTTATGTTAATTTTCAAGATGCACAAAATTTTACTACATACCATAGTATATTTGTGATTATCACTCTTTTGAAATTTCTACACAGTATACAGGGTGTGTCAGCTTTCGCAAAATGCAATTTTTAAAACTTTTTTTAAATGGTACTCTACCAATTTTATTGCTACAATGGATAGTTCATTAAGTGTCCTTTCATTTTTGTTAACCATTCCCTATACCTAAATCCATTACTTTCTGAGATATTTTTGATTTTCTTCAAATTTTAAGAATGTTTTTAATTTACATAACTAAAAATAACTTACTATTGAAGAATATTATAAAACAATTAATACATTTTGTTTAACGATTAACTACACTTATCCAATAACAATTTTCACTAAAGATATAACAACCTACAATAATACGTTATCAATAGAATTCTGCCAGATCAACAATATGCATTTTATAGAAAATGTTCAAACAGGAAATCAGGCAGGCTTTGAAAAAAATAACAATTATAATTAAAATATCATTTAGGTTTATTAATTGTAGTGTGTTGTCATTTAACAGGATATCTCTCTTGGTATATTCTTGATGCAAGTAGGCAATTTCTTAAACTTTCTCCCAATACCCAAATCATATCTATTTGTTCTTCCACAGTAAAAATCATTTTAAAAACTCCTTCAAAGATTACATTTAAAACAGAACTGATAATGTGTTAAATGACAACACACTACAATTAATAAACCTAAATGACATTTTAATTGTAATTGTTATTTTTTTCAAAGCCTGCCTGATTTCCTGTTTGAACATTTTCTATAAAATGCATATTGTTGATCTGGCAGAATTCTATTGATAGCGTATTATTGTAGGTTGTTATATCTTTAGTGAAAATTGTTATTGGATAAGTATAGTTAATCGTTAAACAAAATGTATTAATTGTTTTATAATATTCTTCAATAGTAAGTTATTTTTAGTTATGTAAATTAAAAACATTCTTAAAATTTGAAGAAAATCAAAAATATCTCAGAAAGTAATGGATTTAGGTATAGGGAATGGTTAACAAAAATGAAAGGACGCTTAATGAACTATCCATTGTAGCAATAAAATTGGTAGAGTACCATTTAAAAAAAGTTTTAAAAATTGCATTTTGCGAAAGCTGACACACCCTGTATACTGTGAAGAAATTTCAAAAGAGTGATAATCACAAATATACTATGGTATGTAGTAAAATTTTGTGCATCTTGAAAATTAACATAAGTTGTGTATTAGCGCAGTGGCAATGTATCTAATCAGGGTCATTTTTTCTAAAAACAGTTGAATATCTCAAAAACTAAAAGGAATAGACATACAATTTGATATCAAATTAAAGCACTTTTTATGGGCGTTCCAAAAATGTAATAATATATAGGGTGTTCCATTAAAAAAAAGAAGTTTATTACGCCCTGAAATTATGAAACACATGCTTTCAAATATTTTTAAAATGTGCACTTTAGGCATGCCTAATATGCCTCCAAATTTGGTTTACGTAGCTTTTATAATAACGGAGTTATCGACCGTTGCCACACTAAAAACTCACCCTGTGTATATATATATATATATATATATATATATATTTATATATATTGCTGTGAAACCTACAAAAAGCCTCAACAGAGTAAAAAGAAAAATATTCGAGCCTCTTGAATTGGGCACCAAGATTTGCTGTGATTCTCGCCCTGTTGAATCTCTTCAGATAGTCGCCTTTTTACTCCTTCCGCCTCGGCTGCTCACCTAGTTAAAACTTTCATCCTCATTCAAAAAAAAAACACATTCCTACCACAAACATCAACGTTAACTCTATTTACATCAATATTCATAATACATTAAAATTTCAAAATTAAATTTCAGCATAAATATCAGTATCATAAAATTTCAAGTTTAAATTTGTCATCATTTTTAATTTGCATCCAGAATTAAAGTCCTGGTAGGATGCATACTAATTAAGTTACAATATGTGCAGACCTAAGTCTGAATAAAAGGGAGCATCTTCCACCCCTTTACGTTAATTAAACAGGTTAGTCTAATTGAGCTCAAAGACAGACCCAAATTTTCATCATAATCAAAACCATAAACTGCTAAATACTCCTTTCTACTTAAACAAGCAAATTTTACCTTAAAATTAAAAGTTTGTTGTTTGTACAAATTCACTACTGTCCATTTTTTAGCAAACAAATTATAAAGTTATTCAACACACACCAAAACATCAAAAATCGAACAACAACGCATAAGTTACCTGAAGGTTAATGCACTCGTGGCTCCAATGTACATCGTCCTTTGTTAATCACACCATTCCAACTGGGTTATGTTTACGGCTTCTGATTCTGAACGCTTTTAAAATTTTCTACACCACCATTCATCTAAAGTTGTTTCAGAGTTTCTCAGGAACTCATCTAAGTATATCAAAATCTTGTTTTGTGGATCCAATCACGATTACGAATAACATTTGATTATTAACACCCCCGAAAAATAGCAAAGAAATTCATAATTCTTTCACGCTATACCCAAAACTGCCTACTTTTGTTTATTCATTTAACGTTACTAATTTCGATAATTGGTGCAGTAATACTCGCAAATATAACTAGACTTTATTACCTTGTATCTTCTTTTCTAAGTGCACTAATGCATACTAACTTGTATCGTAGCACGTAAAGAGCAAACCGTTTTAAAGTATTCAATAATCACCAAAATATAAGAGCAAACTGTTTAAAGCATTGAATCAAAATCGAAAATCTAAGAGAGCGAAACTGTTTAAAGTCCGGGTTTATATAATCGCTCGCATGCATGTCGGTTTTGTCCCGCGACGGCCAGTTTTCAGAATTTTGCATTCTCTGTTCCCTTCTCGACAGTCCGGCACGCGATTCTACAAAATTTGCACTCGCGCCAGTTGAAAATCTAAGAAATTTTCACACGGCTCGCAAACACGTCCGAGAATAACTAATTAATTTTGTATAGAAATCGTTACGTTTACACCTCTCATATCTGCATCTTATTACAACCAATCGTTTCCTCGTGACGTTGCTCAAATCACGCCTTTTATTATCTGTGTCTCTGCCTTGCGCATTTTATCTGTCTTTTTCTAACTTGTTCCTAGTGGTGCAAATCGATACTCTTTACTATCAGTTATTTCAGTCCACGTGTATTCTTATTTGAGTTAAATAACCCCGTATCTAGCCTTCCCGTTAATATAAGCTACGGTTTATCCGCCCGTTTCCAATATACGCAGAATTTTCATGTTTATCCAAACAAATTAAACTGAAATTGACTTTTAAAAATACGCAGGTGTGTGCTCCTAATTAACGTTTTAATATAATTCTCAGAGCTTTTATTTCATGGTATTTTAACCTTGGATTTTCACAGGCTTTTATGCTTATTATATTATTAATAATGGTTCAATTAACTCCAACTAAAATAATAATGAATGGCATTGACTTCTACCCTTTAATTTTTAGCGAATCCTAATTAAATATTAATTATTATTTGTACATTTTGTTTAATACTCGTTACTTAAAAATTGAATTGATTAATATAAATTTTGCACGTAATTTCTATTTGTTTCTTGGAACAATTAAATTAAATACACGTTGAGCATTTTAATTCTGCTTCTTTTTATAGAAAGCGTCCTTATACACGGTGATTAAAATTATTTGATGTCGTTAATTAATTTTCTACCCTGGTCTAAATTTGAGTATATATATATATATATATATATATATATATATATATATATATATTGTAGTGAATTTTGACATTTATAGAATGATTTAACAGTTAAAAAAAAGATACATGGCTGTAAATTAAAGTAAAATAAAAATTGAGTTCCATACAGCACACTTTTTCTAACGTGAAATTTATCTTAGCTGCGTACTTGCTGTTCTGAAAAAGATAGAAACCTTTTCTTGGTGATTGGAGGGTCTAGTAGTAGTTGGAGCATATATAGAATATCACTGTATGTTTAAAAAAGATTTATGTAACTATAGAAAACGATTTTGTACTTTATTTGAGCATCCAACGCAAGTGTAAGATGTTAACCGATAAAATAAATCCATTTTGTGGCATTTGAATGATCTGTTACTGGTTTTAGCATTTATACAGTATTACTATAAAAAAAGAAAATGTGTATGTAATTTGTAAAAGCAATTTTGTATTTTAATTTTAGCATTTATGACATGTTTAACGTATTGGACATTTTAACCAATGAGAAGTTTATGATGTGTAATATTATAATTTTGATATGTAATTTAATCCAGTGATTTGTTTAGAAATAGTTTCTGTGTTTATGATTTATGTAAAATATATATAATAGTTGACACCAAGAAGAAAAGAAACCTAAGGCGTAACTAGGTTACAAAAAGTTTGTTGATTTATAAATGATTTTATAATTATATTTTGAAAATAAAAGTTGTGTTTTTACTGAGCTCGTGCTTTATTTAATTTGAAAATAAAATTGAAATTGTTTCTAAAGCTAGCAAGGCTTAATGCAATAGTGGCTACGATTATACATGCAATCGGTGTACTACTAAAATATTAGCAGATTGAGATTTTGTTCAAGAGCCCCAAGATAAAATATAACCTGTTGGTGTAGCAAAGGTGTTCCAGATAGCAAGAAGTGGTCGAAGTTATTTATTTGCAAGCAGCAGAACAAACCATTTTGCAAAGTTGGTGTTTTTGTGGTCGAGATCCAGAAGCAAGAAAATTTAATACGAGTTAGTGCTGAGGATATCTGCATCGATTAAGTATTCATTGTATCAATATTTAACATTCTGATTTATATCCATTTTATTCTGAGCGTGCTAAAACAAATGTCTTGGTACTAAAACCATTTTTATCAATAGATTTACCTGGTATTCTGAGCATCCTCCATATTACAAGTGTGAATGGCACTCCAACAGAACAAAAGGACTACAGGTGTTACCTTTTTCATAAGTGTAAGTACGTAAAACCTAATAATCCCGAATAAAAGTAAAAATTTATAATTGCTTGTAAACAAACAGATCAGCCATTTGCTTTGAGATAAAAGTGATTTCTGTAAATTCAACACCAGTGGTATTATAAATATCTTAAGAGTTGAGTTAGATTCAGAAGAGGACGCTAAGCCATAACCATTTTTCGTTCTCTGAAGACCCACAGATAAAGTAAAGTGTTTGAATTTTATTAAATTTTATAAAATTTACCCTCAGTAGAGTTTCAAGCTTAAAGTTAATAGACATAGACAAACCTTTAGACAAGAAACAAAAGCCGCGCTTGCGTACCCTTCATATAGTTACGCATGCAGCCGCTAGAGGAGCTTGCTCCAATGCTCCTTGTTTCAACTATTTCACTTACACAAAACCGTCTAAAAAGAAAAACCTAACCTACTTTCATTTAGAAACACGCTTGTTTGTTAAAATCAAGTTGTTTTTTTCTGATTTCTTCATAACGGTTATCGTTTGTGATTATGGGAAATAAACGTGTGCGTAGTGTTGTGTTCCGGCTTGCCATGATTTGATTAGCAAACGCCATCGTTTTCCAAAATCCGAGCCCGAACTTTTTAGTCAGTGGATTTATAATATAAACAATCTTAATTTGTTGAATAAGACTGTGGCTGCAGTGTACAAATCGTACTATGTGTGTAACAGGCATTTTGAAGAAAAATATATTGTTCCTGGCACTCTAAGAGGATTAAAGAGAGATGCAATTCCTACATTGTTTGTGAAGGGAAGCTCTAAATATCTGAAAAGTACATTGAATATGGCAGCCGACAATGTTGATTTTTTTTAGAATCTATTGGTAATATGGATGTCTCACAACAAGACTGTACATATTCTGAAGACCCAAAGAATTTAGATCCTAAGAGGGATGTTGAAGGTAATGCCTGACTTAATGATTATGTGTATATAGTAATGAGAGGCATTTACGAATTATATCTAACGTTGGCTTTTTAGAATTTAATGGTAATACGGCTGCCTCACATCTAGAGCTTACAGAAACTGAAGACCCCATGAGTTTAGATGCTAAGACGGACGTTGAAGGTAATGAATGACTTAATATTATATGTGTTGTTATCGGAGATATTTGCGAATTGTAGAATTTAAATTTTTATCTAAATAAATGTTTGATTGGTATATCCTTTTCAGATCTATCAGAAAATGAAGTCAAGTAAAGCATGCTCTATATATTAAAACCAATGCCAAAGCTTTAACCACTTCTAACCTAGCATAATCAAAAGGTTAGTATTTTAAACAAAAATTATGTTTTAGCTTAAAATGATGTATGTTTTAGGAATTCACAAACGACGATCTATTGTTAGAACAGTAGGCTGTTTGCGCACACATCAACTTTCACCAAAGTGTAAAAAGTTATACAAAATGACCACTTCATTACGAAAGAAGGTCTCTATACTTAAGAAGAATATTGCCTATTGTAAGGAAGAATGTGCAGAGGCGAAGGGCTCGGGAAAATTTACAGAGTTTCCATCTCTACAGCAATATGTTAACAAACAAACATACAGTTTTATTTTATCTCAAATAAGGAATCAGATTGTTAAGCCCAGAGGACGGTGATTCACTCGAGATGATAAAATTCTAAGTTTAACTTTATTAAAAGCAACTGGTAGGGGTTATCGTTTATTATCGAAATTCTTTTCATTACCATCCAAAAAGACTTTGACAAATTTATTGTCACAAGTATCATTGAAGCCAGGAATAAATATGACTAACTTCTCTATGCTACGTGTTGCAATAACTAGAATGAACGATCAGGATAAGTGCTGTCTTTTAATATTTGATGAAATAAGCATTGGACCTTCTTGACATTATAATAAGAAGCTTGACATGGTTAATGGTTTAGAAGACTTTGGTGATTCAAGGACGGCAATTGCTGATCATGTATGCGTTTTTATGCTTAAAGGAATTTCTCGGAAGTGGAAGCAACCAATCGCTTATATATTTACGACTGGAACCATAACAACTTTTTCTTTAAAAAGCTTTATGAAAGCTATCATAAGCAAGTGTCAAAATGTTGGATTTGATGTTGTGGCTACAGTATGTGATCAGGGCACTTCTAATGTTGGTGCAATTAACAGCTTGCATTGAGATACTGCTGAACAATGTATTAGGAAAGGGGAAGAAAATAAGTATACTGGATTTTTAATAAATGACAAAGAAATTGTACCACTTTATGATGTTCCCCATTTGATTAAGGGCGTCAGAAATAATTTATTGAAAAAGGACCTACATTTTAACATGAATGATCTATACCAAGTGGCAAAGTGGAACCATATTCAGCAACTGCATTACTTGGACACTATGGAAGAGGTTCGAATGTGCCCAAAACTTACGGATGCGCATATACTTGAAAAAGAAATGAACAAAATGAAGGTGTCGACATGCACACAAGTATTTAGCTATAAAGTAGGTGCACTTATGAAGAGAATTGCTAAATGGAGTAAGTATATAATTGCTAATGTATCGATTTTATATATTTATTTTGTATTTCAGATATTGAAAGTGAGTATAAATTAGACCACGGCGCTGAAGATACTGCAAATTTAATTTTATTTATGGATTAATTGTTTGACAGTCTTAATGGAAGTTCTAAAGTGGGACCTATAAGCAAACCATTAAAAGCAGGCGTCACTGAACTCTCTCATCATGAGGAATTTTGGAGTGGAGCAATAACCACTTTGAAGAAAATGAAGTTTTTTCAAAAACTAAACAAAAACTTGTTCGTGTACCTTCTTTAACAAACTTTATTAAAACACTTCGAGGTTTTATCCGTGTCAAACATTTGTTGTTGAACAAAGGCTTTACTTGCTTTTTACCACGAACATTAAATCAAGATTGTGTCGAGAATTTTTTTGGAAGCATTCGCAGTCACGGTGCGCGCAACACAAATCCAAATTCCAGCCATTTTGAATCTTCCTACAAAACATTAATTATTAATAATTTCACTTCCGCACATTCACCCAGTGCTAATTGCGAGGAAGATTATTCGTGCGAGTCAATAAATGATATTAGTTCATTGTTATTACCTAGCGGTGACGTTGAATGTTTACCAATAAATAACAAAATAAATATACCCAATCTTCATCGGATGTCGACAAAAATAGGCAGGTGTACATTAATGTATATATTAGGATATATTGCAAAAACGCTAGTACAATATGTACCAAAATGCAATGATTGCCAAAAACTTATTGTGGCACAAACTAACATGCATAGCAACACTGATTTCATTGATGCATCCCAATATAATGCAAGTCGATTAACTGTTCCCAGTGGTTTCTTAAATTTACTGGTATCACAACTAGTCCCTAAGTTCTTGTACATGATACCCAGGCTATGTGAAAGAAACAATTTGGGATTCCTTCTTCAGAATTATATTTTGCAGGAATTTAATTTAGATAACACTTTAAATTGCATCCAACATCCAGAATTGCATAAAACTTTCATAAAAATTTTGTTTAAGGTTGTGATACATTTTTGGACAAAAAGAGTTAATTTAATTCTAAAGGGAAAAGACAGCAAATTTGTTAAGGTTTTATCACATGCTCGTGCCAATAACCTTACAATTGACCCTATAAAAATTATGGCACATAATAGGTATTTAACTTCGGGCTGACGATATAGAAAAAAATAAATTGTGGAAGTCCTTTGTTGTATATAATTTAATACATTCCATATTTTTTACAAGCAAGGTTCATCACTACTTCAAAAAATCTGTCCATGTTACCTTTTACAAAAATAAGGAATTTTGTAATTCTAAGCTCAGGTTATTATAGGAAATCAAAAAGTAGAATAGGAAAGTCTCATAATTTCAGCTCATAATGAATCTAGATAAAATATGTCTAACATTTTTGTGAGGGTTCCTAATATTTTCTTTCACTTTATGTAATAATTTATTTACTGATTTTCAGAAGCTTTAATTTGATAAAAACAGTATGATCCAAAATTATTTCCAAACTCAAATTGTAATTTATATGAAACAATAACACTTACAATATTCACTTTCTGATGAATTATTTACTTCAGAATTACTTTCTTAAGAACTTCGTTTATTGTTTACAAATGTCTTTATCAGGAACTACATGCTTAAAAGGTCCAATCCACTACAATTTAAATCGGGATATTGTAAAAGCAGAAATTATTGCAACTTTTGTAGTCACTGCTAAAAACTCAAAATATTTTGAATTTCACTAATGATGCTTGTGAGCATTCAAAAATTGATTTGCAATAACTGAATTGTTGTTAGTTACCAGTGGATCTCTTACTTGCAAGTGCTGCTATTTTTGATAGTTGACATTTATCCAATAAGAGTATATCGTCGGCTTGCTGCCAGAAATCATTAACTAACATTTGGCTGAAAAATGACTTTATTGTTTATAACTGCATACTATCGAGTAAGCTGAGTATTCCAGAAGTCATGAACTGTATATTTAGATTTAGAAACGTCATTTCTATCTAAATATACAGTTTATAAAGCAGCAAAGTAAGTAGAGAAAATCGCCTACACCAAATACCGCAACAAAAACGGGGACAGTTTGAGCTTGCTCAAAAACGTCGTAGAGCGGAGTGAGTGATATAGAAAGAAAAGAATTTGAAACCTCAGTAAACGACTATATTAATAAACCTAAACATTTTAAAATAGCGAGAATAAAATTTTATTTATCTAAATGCAAGGATACTTACATGTTCCAGCCCTAAATATGTACAAGAGATAAATAAATAATACAGTAACATCTGTTAGAAATAATACACTAACATCTGCTGTAGGAAGCGCACCTTGTAAGATTTAAGAACCTAACATAAAATTTTTAAGCAGCAAGCTGTTGACGTTAACATTAATTTATATAGAAAAATAAACAGTAGAAACGTGCTCTAACGTAAGCTTTAAGAATAAGGTACATAATCGTTCGTGTTGTGAGCGTGCATTTGGTAACATACGGTCTACAATTTATTGCGGAATCAACCAAAAAGAAGTGATATCTTCCAAAACAGCAACACGAATAAAGCAAACAGAAAAATGCACTGTACTTGGAGCTATCTTCTCTTTGGTACTATCTTCGGAATGGAGCTGCATTTGTCTATGGAAGGGTGCTGGAACCACCAACTTATATATACCAGTACAAAAAGCTCTCTTATTTATTTGGTCCTCTTACTTCTTCGTTCTCTTACTTATTCGTCGCTCTTACTTATACGATTCTTTTGTTATATTCAACTTGTTAAGCTTGTATAATTTGAGAATAACATAAAAAGGGTTTAGATTAACGTTTTTAATTAAGGTAGTTGCAAATTACTGCAGAATCACTGTATTTCGAAAAGTTGCCATAACAAAATTCTTTATGTTGTATATTGAACTAAAATTAATGTACGTTCAGTAATTTACATTTCTTATTACGCTCAAACTGATAAAATATTTTTGATATTATTAATTGCTGTCTTTTGTGACAGACTTTTATACACATAGTAACATTTGTGTAATCTTTGGTACTAAAATTTAACCATGAGAAGTTTATTTTTGGAGTCGTTCATTTATTTTATCTTAAAGTGCAATCGTTTAATGAAAAGGTTTATGCTTTATGATGATTATATATAAAAACAAGTTCTCTTTATAGTGCACTGTCATAAATGTTGCACCAGTGAAATTAAAGAACAACATATTTGGCAACCATCCACCAATCTACTTATATATTTTTATGAGAATATTGTTTTTCTTGGAGACGCAAATGGCAGCCTCACATATTTAACGTTAATATTTTTATTTACAGGTTCGGTCTTCCATTTTGTTTGGCCGCAACTTTTAATAATTGATCTTTAGTGAAACATATTTTGTTGAGGATTCCTACATCTTCCCTCTTCACATTTCTCGTTTTATTTCATTAAGACAGGTGTAGTGGCGCCTGACATTTTACGTACTTTACGAATCCACGCAAGTCTTATCACAATGCCGCTGAACTTAAAAGTTCAGAGCTAGTCTGAAGTCCTTGAAGAGTTAATTTTAATGACAGATACACCTCCATCTAATAGTAGCTTCTCAGAGAGTTTGTGTTCGTGTCGCGAGTTTCCCATCTCATCTATTGGCCACTCTTTAGGTTCCTATTCGACTTTGAAGTTCTACGTACGTGTAACTTATCATTTCGTATAACAGGAACATTTTAGATTTATATAACGCTGCCGCTGCTGCAGGGCTCCGTGGAAAATATTTGGATACAACGTCCAGGTATTGTAAAATCAGCAACCCGCCAAGAATTCACATAACTTGACATAACACATGTTTTTGTTTACTTCTAAGCTGAGCAAATTGATCAGTTTATAAATAAAATTTTTTTGCGTTTTTTGAAGATCACTGTCTGAAAACAAAGTTAGAGAATTAATAACAATTTTTAAAATACCTACTTGTATATGCTACTATAACAAATCTGCGACTGGTGTTCTATATTTTCCCAAACTAGATGTGCGGCTGGGTTGGGGTTTAAAGCACAATGAAGCACTAACGAAGCTCAGGATTATGCGTAAGATTCTTTGTGCTTCTATAACCAAAAAACTGTAACCAACTTCCAGCCCTGAACTTCGGTGCCCAATATTTTCAAAACCGGAAGTGCAGCTGGGTTAGTGTTTGAAGCACAGTGAAGCACTAACAAAGTACTAAAGATTTCGTAAGTAGGATCATTGATGCTTCTATAACAAAAAAGCTGCAGTCAACTTCCAGCTCTGAAGTTTGGGGGCCTCATATCTACGAAACTGGAAGTGCAACTGGGTTGGAATTTTAAGCAGATTAAAACACTAACTAAACACTAAGAATTTTGCTATATGGCATATGTTGTGCTTTATATGTGTAGCCAACTTCACGGGACATACTGTGAGGTATAGTTCAAGCAATATACAATCCAAGTTTCGTCATATTTGTGATAAATTCAATTACTTGGTACACCAACATAAAGCTATATATTCTCCTTTTCTATCTTTAACAACTTTTACGAGTTAAGTTGGTTAAAAATTCAACTTTGCGGACTTCTTTAACAACACAAGTATATTCATAGCAATATCAAGTTTTAAGAATTGTGCACGAACGCACCGTAGCACATTATCAGGGTTGGTGAGAACTTTTACCCCCTATTTTTTATGCCATACTGGGCTCATTTTTTCTCACTATTTTACATTCTCTGTTCATATTTAGTTAAAAAAGTAATAACTCCGTTCTTGATGTATAAATTCCTAAACTTTAAGATAAAGGAGCAGTTCAGCATCAGTTTAACATCAGTTACAGTAATAACATTAGCTCAAGCAAGAACTCTACTGTGATATACGTATTCAAAACAACTATAATAATCATTCTTAAATGTAGAACCTAATGCCTCTACAAACCTTTGAAACCTCGTCAACTTTCCTTTAATGCAACCATGTTGCCTTATAAGTGCTTCCATAATACAAGTTAATATTTGATGTATTATTTACTCAAATGAAATTTCTTACTAATTGTTATAACTTAGTAAATCTTGACCCGTAATATAAACATAACATCGCAACCTGAAGTACGAATTTATTATTTGAACTTACAAAACGTAAAAAACATTATTTAGTACAATCATCATCATATCATAGCTTAACTTTATTTTTCCATGACAGTTCTCTCATGAATGACAACTTAACAACATTTCCCGGCAACGAACGTTCTCATCCAATACTGCCAACTATTATTACTATGGCGCCAAATATAAATATACAAAATCATAACAGTTCCTTCCTTTCTTAAAAAAATCAAAATGCTAACACAATCAGTCATTAAGAAAATAACAATCTAAAGCATATAAAATTATAAATTCAATTTTACTAAAGGTTTCCCCTTACTCTTTCGCTTCTACGTAATGCTAGAGGCAGTGTAGGTGTGACTGGTACAGGCTTGGTTGGAACAACAGTTGTTTGATCATCTTCTAGGACATTATGATCAGGGGCAGATGCCAAATTTAAACTAGAACCAGGTATAGGATCTAATTCTACCGCTTGATTTGTAACAGTATCACCTATTTTATACATTTGATCTGTATGACGTCTCCAAGTACGTCCATCATCCATTTTGATGTTATAATGTAGTTTACGTCTTATTTTTTACTGTACCCATATTCCACTTATCCTCCCCTGAATAATTTCTAGCTGCTACTCTATCTTCTTCATCAAAAGATCTATTGGTAACATTTTTATCCAAATAAGGTTTAGGTTTAGAAGTTTCCGGTAACATTAAGTGAAATTTTGTTTTGGGTTGATAATTAAAAATTATCTCTGATGGAGATTTTTCCGTTGCTGAATGTGGGGTAATGCGATAATGCATTAATATTTGCGATAAATAAAAATCTAACAGTTCTTTGTTTATAGGTAAGGCTCTCAACTTGCCTTTTAAGGTTTGCACAAACCTTTCAGCTAATCCATTAGTGGCTGGATGGTATGGTGCTGTTCTTTTATGTTTAACACCATTAGAAATTAGAAAATGATCAAATTTTGAATTTGTAAACTGTGTACCATTGTCAGTACATAAAACTGAAATTAGGCCAAAGGTAGAAAATATTTTTCTCAATATCTTTATTGTCTTTTCGGTGGTAAGTTTATCCATAATATAAACTTCAGGCCAACCCAAATAAGCGTCTACTAATATAAAAAAATATGTACCCATAAACGGACCTGCAAAATCCAAATGACACCGTTCAAAGGGTCTTGTAGGAGGCATCCAGTGATGTCTCTCAACCTTTGGAGGATTTCTCTTATTTTTACTACAAGAATTACAATTCTTTACGTATGCTTCAATATCTGAGTCAATATTGCTCCACCAGCAAAAGCTGCGTGCAAGCGCTTTCATACGACTAACTCCAAAATGAGCTGCGTGCATTTCATTTAACACTTTAGACTTCAAACTGTGTGGAATTACAACACGAATTCCACGCATAATTACTCCTTTTTGAATAGAGAATTCTAAAGGATCAATTCCAAATCTAACTTCAGCAGGTATATCTGTTCCTGCTCTTAAAGCATGTAATAAACGATTTAATTTAGGATCGTCAATTGTTGCCTGAGCTAATTCGTAAACAGTAGTAGGCATAGTTTCAATTTGATGTATTTCGTAAATGTCAGATTCCTCAAGAGAAACTTTATCTCCAGAATCTATTGGTAATCTACTAAACAAATCAGCATTTGCATTTTGTTCAGATCGTCTATACTTAATACTATAGTTAAACGCTTGAAGAAAAACTGCATAATGTTGCATTCGCATTGCAGACATATGCGGTAAACTTTTCGTTGGCGAAAAAATCTGAACCAACGGCTTATGATCTGTATAAAGAGTAAAATGCCGCCCATATAAAAATTTATAAAACTTTTTAACGCCATAAACTATCGCGTAACTTTCTTTATCAATTTGACTCCAACCTCTTTGAGTCTCTGATAATGTTTGCGATGCAAACTGTATAGGTTTTTCCTGACCATCAGGAAGAATGTGACTAATTACAGCAGAAACACCTACAGGCGATGCATCTACTGCAAGAGTAATCGGCAAATTATTTGAATAATGAACTAAAAAATCATCAGATTGCATTCTATCTTTTATATTCTTAAATGCATTCTGACATTCAATCGTCCAATTCCAGGGAGCTTTTGAACGTAACAAGTTATGCAATGGTTCTAGCACTGTACTTAAATTAGCAAAAAACCTGCCATAATAATTTACTAACCCCAACAAGGATTTTAATTCCGTTACATTAGTAGGTTCTGGGGCTTTCTGAATCGCCTCAACTTTCGAAAAACATTTATGAATGCCTAACTTGTTAATTTTAAAACCACAGTACTCTATTTCTTGTTGCATGAACTTTGACTTAGCTAAATTTATTCTTAAGCCATTAGCTTCTAGGCGTTTAAATACAAGCTCTAGTCTATTAAAATGCGTTTCATTATCTGTTGCCGTAACACAAATATCATCAATAAACACAACAACGCCCTCAATACCTTGTAGTATTGTTTCAATTTTTCGTTGCCACTTTGCAGGTGCACAACTTAATCCATACATCATGAGTGTACATTTAAATAACCCTACATGTGTACTTAACGTTAACTTGTTTTGATCCTCATCACGAACTTTCCATTGTAAATAAGCCCTACGCAAATCTATTTTAGAGTATAATACTCCGCCACCTAACTTTGAGAATAATTCATCTACAGTAGGTAGTGGGTGCTCCTCTACCTCTAGTTGTGGATTTAAAGTAACCTTAAAATCGCCACAAATGCGTATTTTGTCTGCTTTAACCACGGGAACAATAGGAGTTGCATAATTACTATTTTCTACTTTAATTAAAATACCTTTATTCTCTAAATCAGAAAGTTCCGATTCAATTCTTTCTTTGAGTGCATAAGGCACTGGACGAGCTTTAATAAAAACAGGTTGTGCATTCGGCTTTAATGATAACGATACTGGTTCTCCTTTTAATTCGGCCATTCGGCATCCTCGCCCAATAAAACTGAATACTTATGCAACAAAGCATTAAGTTATAATTAGGGCTGGGTCGGCGTATCGATATATCGATACGTATCGATACGACCCCCGTATCGACCCTCCCGATACAGCAAAAAATAAATATCGATATATCGATACTCGATATGTATCGATACGTATCGATATGTATCGTTACGTATCGATATGTCTCGATACGCATCGATACGTATCGATATTCGATATAGAATATGTATCGATATTCGATACGCAAAATCCCGTATCGCCCACCCCTATATACATACTTATGTCACAAATATTAAACTTGAAACTTTAATTATTTTGATAACAAACAATCTTAAGTGAAAGATCGAATTGTCAGTAAATACATTATTTTAAAACGATCTTGTGATTTTATTCCCAAAGAAAGAGTAGAAAAATTTATAGATGCGTATCGATTCGTACCGATAGGTATCGCTACGTCTCGATATGTATACTTATTCTACACATCTAAACGTTTCGATACGAATCACTATATATATCTATACGTACCGCTACGTATCGATACGAGTCGATACGTATCGATACGTATCGATACGCACCGATACGCATCGATACGTATCGATACGCATCGATACGAATCGATATGTATCGATACGCACTGATACATATCGATACGCATCGATGCGTATCGATACGCATCGATACGTATCGATATATATCGATATTCGATATATCGATACATATCGATATAGAATATGTATCAATATTCGATACGCAAAATCCCGTATCGCCCACCCCTAGTTATAATTTCAAATTACTATCGTTTTCACTGAACACCGGTTGTTTTGTTACAGTACTTACATTACCTTTAAAAACTTCATTCCAATTTATGTTTACCTTCATCCAATCCCTTCCTAACAGAGGATTATTTGTAGAATTAACTACATATAACTAGGGCTGGGTCGGCGTATCGATATATCGATACGTATCGATACGACCCCCGTATCGACCCTCCCGATACAGCAAAAAATAAATATCGATATATCGATACTCGGATATGTATCGTTACGTATCGATATGTCTCGATACGCATCGATACGTATCGATATTCGATATAGAATATGTATCGATATTCGATACGCAAAATCCCGTATCGCCCACCCCTATATACATACTTATGTCACAAATATTAAACTTGAAACTTTAATTATTTTGATAACAAACAATCTTAAGTGAAAGATCGAATTGTCAGTAAATACATTATTTTAAAACGATCTTGTGATTTTATTCCCAAAGAAAGAGTAGAAAAATTTATAGATGCGTATCGATTCGTACCGATAGGTATCGCTACGTCTCGATATGTATACTTATTCTACACATCTAAACGTTTCGATACGAATCACTATATATATCTATACGTACCGCTACGTATCGATACGAGTCGATACGTATCGATACGTATCGATACGCACCGATACGCATCGATACGTATCGATACGCATCGATACGAATCGATATGTATCGATACGCACTGATACATATCGATACGCATCGATGCGTATCGATACGCATCGATACGTATCGATATATATCGATATTCGATATATCGATACATATCGATATAGAATATGTATCAATATTCGATACGCAAAATCCCGTATCGCCCACCCCTACATATAACTTAAGGTTTTCAAGTTTTGCCTGTTGCCAATCCACTACTACCTCAGCATAACCTAAAACAGTTAAAGGTGTATTGCAATAGGAAGTCAATTTAATATTTGTAGGTTTGAGCTCAAGATCATTAAAAATCTTACGAAAGTCATTTCCATTAATTAACGATACTGAACTACCACTATAGATTTCCATTTTAACAGGATGATCGTTTATTTTTACTTCAGTCCATATTTTTTCTGCGAATATTACTCCCTTATTATTGCTGTCGCTGGTAGCTTCGCCGGTAATATTATTAATATAAAGTGTTACTTCTTGCTCTTCATTCGGATCTGAAAATTCGCTGCTTACTGCATTAATATTTTTTGTACTGCGTCCTTTGTCTCCTTTACTTAAATATTGACGCTGAAGATGTCCCATTTTTTTACAAAAGTTACACTTCGTATTTATATGTTTACAAGTCGTAGCAAAATGCTGTCCGCCACACCTGTAACAGACTACACGTGTGTCCTGTTGACCTTGATTTTGCACTCTGCGAGTGCTGGATTTATTTCCCCTTATACCCGGATTTGACGTATTCGCAAATACAACTTTTTTGTATTTGTTGTTGCTTCTATGTATCGTATTTACAGCAAATTCATTGGAATTTTTGTACGATGTTTTTAAGCTACTGGCCATTTCAACAGCTTTATCTAGGCTTAGGTCTGCAACTTCTAATAACCTACTTCTAATTTTTTCATTTTGTAACCCACAAACTAATTGGTTGCGCAGCGCAGTTAATAAATAAGTAGCAAAACCACAATGTGTAGCCATTTTTCTTAGAATAGCCAAATACTCACGTACAGTTTCACCTTCTTGTTGCATGCGATGGTGGAATTTATAGTATTCCGCAATTTCTACAGGTCTCGGATCATAAAATTGCTTTAATATTTGTACTACATCAATGTAGCTTTTTGTTTGGGGTTCAGCAGGAGATAATGCGTCACACACAATTTCAAATGCATCAACACCGATGTAATGAAGTAAGTAGTTCTTTTTCATTTCCACATCCACGATTTGGAACGATGACTCTAGCCTTTGCAACCATCTTTCAAACTTTTGCGTTTTCTGATCAAAAAATTCGATCACGAAACTTGAGGGAATGTATTTAGGTTGTTGCTGCATGCTTCTACTTTCATTATCCGCCGGCATCCTCGTCGCCAGAATGTTATAACTTAGTAAATCTTGACCCGTAATATAAACATAACATCGCAACCTGAAGTACTAATTTATTATTTGAACTTACAAAACGTAAAAAACATTATTTAGTACAATCATCATCATATCATAGCTTAACTTTATTTTTCCATGACAGTTCTCTCATGAATGACAACTTAACAACATTCCCCGGCAACGAACGTTCTCATCCAATACTGCCAACTATTATTATTATGGCGCCAAATATAAATATACAAAATCATAACACTAATGCTTTTGTTAATAACCTATAATTTTAATTACCCAAGTTAAATAAATGGGCTTTCTTCCTATATTTTTAATAATAATAAAAGGCTTCTTGTGAAGAATTCACTGCAACACAATAATTAATAAAATAATCAAATCTAGTTTTATAACTAAGGTGTATTTGAATACCTCACTTACTCCGAGTTGTATATACCAATATTGTGAACTGTAAGCGACTGTAGGTTAGGAAAGAGACAGCATGTAAAGGATAGATATATTTAGAAGCTTTCAACATTCCAAGTGCAATACCAAGGTTAATTGTTCCTTCTCAACATTTGAAGTAGGTAAACAAAGATGAGCATAACCTGTTAAGTGTGGCAATTCTATCCTTTTCCTTTTCTTGTTTTGTATATGTGTATACTGCTTTAGCACTTGTTTATGAAATTTATAATGTTCTGAACTGGTGCCCTTGAACTATTATGTAATTCAACTTGATAATTGGAAGTTTGTAAATTTGTACAACAGCTGGAACTTCAATTTAGTGAAATGGTACTGAAACTTACGTGAATAATAGCGTATTTATACAGATGTTGCTATTTTAAGAATTTTCAGCTAAAACTATTACCATTCACTTGATAAACTAAATTGGTTGTAGTAATTTGCTGTTTTGCAAGTTTAAGCATCCGGTTTCTCGAAGATGACCAAAATGGTGGATATTGTGTGTGCACTACGTAATCGTGATCTTATTTCACACATTGGATCCTGAAATTAGCGGACTATATGTAGCTTCGTTTCTATTCTTGTATTGCCCCACAGAATAAAACGCCTTGGAAGTTATTTGTGGATTTATTCAATACAATAATAAAACGTTCCAGTAAAATATGTATACTAAAGGTCGGACACCTGTTGTCCACACGCAGTGTGCTTGAATACTAAAATACCGGTAGTAATAGATCGTTGTGCGCAGGTGCTCAGAAGTCTTGATTAATTCAAATGTTAAAAGCGGGAATATTGCTTGCTAAGTATATAAATAATACGTTACATTTCCAACAATCTGTATATACGGGTTCACCAACTTTAACAGGACCTGCACTGTCAGTATGACAAATTATCGTAACTTCAGCTACATTTGTTATTGCAGACACGAGAGGAATGTCTGGTAGAGTCATTTAAGGCAGTAGAAACATACTCATGAGTTGCTACCTGTAAGTCACTAGTTAGAAGGATGGGCTCCAATCGTGGAGAAGGCACAGTCAAAGATGCAACTGAATATGTATGACCCGTTTGATCATCATTCTAACAGCTAAGCACAAAGAAATTTGGTTTTTAGTAAGGGGTGTTCGAGAAGTAGGAGCGTGATAACCGTAGAAATTAATATTATAGTTTGAAGGATTATATGGCTAAAAAAGGTGCTGTGCTGGTAGTAGGGAGCGGGAGGAGGTAAGAGAAGGATGTAG
The DNA here is from genome assembly GCA_036346225.1 of Platerodrilus igneus. Classification (NCBI taxonomy): domain Eukaryota; kingdom Metazoa; phylum Arthropoda; class Insecta; order Coleoptera; family Lycidae; genus Platerodrilus; species Platerodrilus igneus. The sequence continues at coordinate 6,547,294 of JARFIW010001730.1, read as the reverse complement.
AACTAGAGACCGAAGATATTTGCTTCCTAGAGCTAAGGACAGAATTCGAAATATTATTCGAAAAAATATTTGTCGAAGAAGGGTGTGAAGACTTGTCACCATCATATTCAGTAAGTAATCGTAGTCCTCGTATAAAGTTATGACCGCTGCATAGTCGGCAATGGAATCGGATTCGACAGGAATAAGAAAGAGTGTCCTTTCGAGTTCCAGGCGATAAATACACTCCACGGATCTGCGTAGTTCGTCTTCATAGACCTTAGAATCAAAGGTACGAGAGGAAACTCGTTTTTTAGCAAATGGTTCACATGTATGTACCAATGCTCCATGTTAACTCAATAAAAATATCGAAGCCAACAGAAGTTAAAATATACTCGAAGGAAAAATTGAAATCCAAAGCAACAAAAAAAATTGATAGGAATTATAAAATACAATCTAAGAACAATAATAGGATTGGGCGTCAATGTTTTCAAAAACTCGAATTGCCAATGAAAACACAATTCTGGTAACTCGGCATAAAGAAAAATCTACAGTAAATCACCAATAACACAAACGCAACAAAAAAATTTGTATCAGGACGAAACGGTGTATGTACAGAAAAATTCGGGACCAAAAGTTGAAGTATTCTGCCAACACCACATGCTAGACATTTTCCAATCCTGCCACTACAAACTATTCCAAGAATGCGGTTTGCAAACAACAACCAATTAACTAGAGTAAAAGGTCTCGATATACTATAATGACTTCCACTGAATTTTGTTGTCTGCGTGGGAAAGTGACTTCTGTTTTAAAAGAACTGGTAGGTTTGCAACCCTCCTCCGGCGTTATGAAGCGAAATGTATAACTGGCTGCATAACTGTTATAGTTACGATAGCGATGTATTATTCGATAATATCTAGAATGTATTAATTTAGGGGACGGCTTTATTGTCCATTAGCTTGAGCGAGCCGCACTTGCATGATAACGAAATAGGATTTCTCAGTACTATTAAAGCGTTTATATTTTTACAATGCATGTGGTTTAGAACGTATTTCAAAGGAAAAAACCATTAAAAGTAGTTTAACGATAATCAGATATTTGCTTCTTTCAACAAACTTGGCGAAGCTTCTTAACCTTTGCACGCCAAAGCAAACTATAGAATAGGTTTTCTGTATTTATCGTCGTAACAAACACCTAAGGAAATCTTTTCAGGACAGTTTTAAATAAGTACTTAGTTCAACTGAACATGTTAAATGACAGTTTGTATGATTTGAAATGGCATAAAAAGTGTAAAATCGTTTAGATTAGAAACTGTTGGAGGCGTTTATTAACACGTTCCGCTCCGCTGTCCCCGATCGGCGCCACTAAACTCCTTTGTCAGATGCCGCTGGCTCCGATCGGAGTCACCGACATTAAGTTACTAAAGTAGTTTATTTCTAACTGGCGTTGAATGAAAGTGAATTTATTCTATATTAGCATTGTCGGCAAGTATTGTACGAAGGTTTTTATAGGGTTGGTTTTTAAATATTGAATTGTAGTGTTTTGTAGTAGGTGTTTCTTGTGTGTGCGTTAAATTAATCTTTAAACAAACAATAGTCTTATTTTTTAATATTTGTGTGGCAGTTTTGTTGTTTAACAATTGTTTGTGACTCTCTTTTAAATGAATACACACGATAAAGCAGGACCGTCGCAGCGAAAAAGGGCACGCACTAAAGTGACTCAAAAATCTGAATGGACAAGGCCACTTACTGACAAGGAACTTGAAATAGAAGCAAATCGTACTGAGGAGATTTACTTCTCTAGTGAATCGGAATATTTGCTTTCTAACTCTGAATCCGATTCAGAATCTGAAAGCGAAACAGAAAAACGGATAGAATATTCAGGAACTTCGAAGCAAATTTCAGGTACCGTAGATTCGAATTGGCAACATAGTTCGCAAACACCAAACAATTTAAAAAATTTTGTTTTCACAAAAAGCGAGGTTTATTGGTAGAACATCCAGGTGGCAGTCCTATGGATTTTTTTTTTCGTTATTGTTTGACGATGGTTTTATGGCTTTCATAGTGGATGAAACGAATAAAAATGCTGCTAATGTGTTATTTACTACAGTTTCTGAGAAAGCAAGAATTACGTCATGGAAAGACACAAATGTGGGCGAATTTAGAATTTTTCTCGGTTTGTTGTTTCATATGAGAATAATTGCATTATCCAGAATTCAAGATTACTGGAAAACGGATAGATTATTTAATTTGCCTATATTTCGGGAGTATATGAGTCGAAACCGATTCCTCCTAATTTTGAGGTGCCAGTGACACTCTACGAAGAATAAGAAAGGTGATCAATTATTTTAATGAAAAGATGGAAACCATATATCAGCCAGGTAAAGAGCTTTCATTCGATGAAAGCATGATGCTGTGGCGAGGGCGGCTAGGTTTTCGGCAGTATATTAAAAACAAACGACACAAATATGGCGTAAAATTATATATGATAGCAGAGCCAGATGGAACAATTCTTCGTTTCCGTGTTTATACTGGTGCAAATGATAGCGAATTGAGTGGCGTAGTTCATGCATCAAAGGTAGTTATAAAATTAATGGAGGGGTTGTTAGATCAGGGCCATGCTTTATATATGGACAATTATTATAATAGTTTTGCTCTCTCCCAAACTCTTATTGATAGAAGTACTTATTGTACGGGAACATTGCGACCAAATCTTCGAGAGAATCCTCGCGAAGTAATAAAAACAAAGTTGAAGAAACGCGAAAATATGTCCGCATTTAAAAATGAAACACATGTGGGAAAATGGAAAGACAAACGTGATGTTGTGTACATAACCACACAATATGAAAGGGACTTTGAAATATCTTTCAAGAAAAACAGTTACCATACGTACAAACCGCTGGCTATAATGGAGTACAATAAGTACATGTCAGGGATAGACCATCAAGATCAACTGCTCTCGTACTATCCCTGCGAACGAAAAACCATAAGATGGTACAAAAAATTATTAATCCATACGACGCAGTTGCTTATGATAAATTCTCTAAAGTTGTATAATAGATATTCCGAAAACCGAAAAATGACTATGTACGACTTCAGAATATCCATTATAAAAGGCCTTCTTCCAATAAAATCAGCAGCTGAAATTTGTTATAAACAGTCAAACGAGAAGCATATTATTGCCCCAATCACCGAAAAATTTAAGACCGAGGAGATACTCAGCGGATCAAAAGAAAAAGATGTCGTTTTTGTGCAACTCAAGGAATAAGAAAACAAACACTTTATTTCTGTAATCAGTGTAAAGATAAACCAGGTTTCTGTGTACAGTGCTTTGACAAATACCATTCGTCACTGTAATTCTATATAAATATATATATATATATATATATATATATTATTATGTAAAGGGGGGGGGTATAAGGTTTCTAAAGGTATATTTGTATTAATAGGGGTGTATGCCAAACGATAGGATCAATATTTCAGATTTAATAATTTAAAAACTATAAATTTTGCTATACTTTACATACGTTAAAGTATGTACCATTTCAGATTGAAACTTATATGCCAAAAGGTAGATAACATGACTTTATGACGTTGATATAATGCACGGTACTTGAGGTTTTATACTGAGTTGATATTTCATGAGCCAGTTGAGAGTACATTTGCCGCCGGAAAGCCGAACGCATTTATGGATATCTGCAATATAACAAAGCGTCCAGGTCGTGTATAAATTATTTGGCTTTTCCTTTTTATAGAATCAAACTTTTGGACGAATTGTAAATCAAAATTTAAAGTGAATCAAAATATAAAAGGTTATTGGAGTTTAGTGAAGTGTTTTGGACCAATAGTAGAAATTTAAAATTATTATAAAGACTGTAGCGAAGGTATGTTGGACACTGAAAGAAAGATGATTTGTTATTGGATGTTATATGTTTAAAAATGTTATTCTAGTAAGCTAAGTTTGTTGATTTAATAACTAAGCAAAATAAATAAGGGACTTACTTTTCGAATTTGTTCAGATAAAGACCTATTTTATGAAACCTGCGTTAAAGTGTAAAATATTTTGAAATAAAAGTTTATATAAGTATCATCGAGTATTATTTAATCCAAGTGTGAAAGGAATAAGAAGCTTCGAGTAAAAAAAAAGGCGACGAGTATTAAAAAAAGTAAAAGTGTTTAAAAGTGCAACGGGACAGTCAGCGTGTATTTAAAGAAGATTTTGGAAGTGGTTATTAGTGCAAAGGGGAAAGCGACGGTTATTTGATTGAGAAGATTTGTGTTGGTTTTGGGATAGATTTGGCAGTAGGAGATTGGAGTGGATACAGAAGGAATCGACGATACAAATAATTTGGATTGAATTGAGAAGATTAAACGGCAGTAAGGACATCGTATGGATAATTGGAATAGCAGGACTAGGAGTGATTTATAATAGGACAGCGGGTTTGAATTGGATTGTGCGAAGAGAGGATTAATTGGGGTACGGAGCAGAGGAACAGGAGATCAATATACGGCGAGGAAGAACTAGCGCAGGGGAAGTAGACAACGTTTTTTTTTGCTAAATTCTAAATTGGGTAAAATTATTTCAGGTTTGGGTCATCAAAATTGTTTTTAAGAACACCTGGAGGCAGTACGCAAGCGGACAACATTGGAGAATCTTTTGTGAAAGTGCGTACGGCGATTTCGAACTTGAGCCAGCAGTTAAAAGAAGGCCTTCAGCGCGGTATATTTCTGGTAAGTACCGTAAATATATCATAACGTCAAAAATTAAAGTCATAAACAGTTACATAAATTAATTTGGCATCAGGCAACTTTGATATTAAAATTTGGCATACATAGTAAATTCAGTACATAAAAAGTGGTAAAACAAACGAGGGTGCAGTTTGGTTGGGTAGTGCACATCTACTCACGATTGAACTCACGGTGAGTAGGTGAGAAAACCCTGAGATTAAAGTTTCAAATAGTCGAGGCATATAAAATATAGTAATTAGTAAAAAAAGAACCAACCAAACGTTTGCTAAAGCACCTCGATTTGAAGTAAATTTGTGACGACGATAAAAGTCGTGTAATAAATTTTGTTTAAAGTTAAAGTATAATAAATAAAGAAGGTATTAGCCCAAAGTGAAAGTAAAGAAATAAGGGCGGATATAAGAATATATATATAGTTTCTAACCTTATTTGATGTTCAAGCAATATATGACTAACATGAATATGTCAATTTTTCACGACTCCGATCGGAGTCACAGGCATCTGTGAACATTGTAACTAGAAAAATTGTTGGCTAATGCCGGTGATTCCGGTCGGAGACTTTTGAAGTTTTTCTGTTAGGTCCTTTTTGAACACTGATAGTACAACAGATTGACGAAATATGTACCCTAATAGCAAAAATTTGCAATTTTAGCGAAAATGTATAATTTGGTTCCCGAATAGTGTGCAACAATTAAAGGCAGCAGCGAAAGTGTTAAAAAGAAGTAACACAATGTAATAAGGAAGTTACAATGTCTTTGTACTATGCAAAAATCAATCGATTTCGGAAATTTAACGTAACAACCCTGTGTATTTTTATGTATCTCAATAACAAAGCAATCTACTGAAGATTTTATTGAGCTGTCGTTAGTTAAACAAAAAAATAAGTCAAAACATCGTGATCACTTTTTCTATTTCCTCTAGTTTTCGAGATACCCTACAAAACATACCAATTTAGAACATCCTGTACAGCACTCGTTATTTGTGAACACAAGTATGTGCTTCTTATATAACATTATTAAAATTAGATGGGCTAAGTATTGGTCTCTCACTTTCAGTTTCTAAATTTGTTTCCTTCCTCACTAACTATGCTCGATTTGTGCTGAATCGTGCCGATGTTTGTTTCTAGCATAAAAATTGAAAATATACGCCGGAGTGGGACAAGTTGACCGCTAACTCGCGCTGTTTTTGAACTTTTGGACACATTCTTGGTCTATTAGGTAGTGCTGGTTGTGTGCTCGATTGAACCGCATTGTCTCAAATGTGTTTGATTTTTTTTTAGCGAGCAAAATGCAAAACATTTCCGAGGGAGGGAGGCAATTCAACTACCAGTTTCCGTTATTTTGGAGCGATTCAATTAATTTTTAGTCCATTAATTGTGATATTTAGTTATGGATACTATAAATTTCTCAAATGCGGTTGAATAATTACTATGTAATATATGTAATATAAGCAATCGTATAAACGTTCCACCATGGATGGCGGTCCCTTTGATGTTTCCAGAAGCGCTAATAATGCTGTTTCTAAAGAATTGTAATAATAATAACACTTTGAACATTTTACGAAACAGGGTTGCTGATAAAATTCGAAAGGCTTACCAAACATATTTTTTGGTGCGTTTTGAATTGAAAACGGCCTACGAAGTTTTGCATATCTTAGATGCATGTGACTTGGTTTTAGTGCAGAAAATCAACCACTTTGTTACGGAAAAATACATGTATTTTGAAGCGAAACCAGCCCTACTCTACTACTAAAATTGCATCGTGGATGCGATGGCACAAATTCTGGGTTTTGTGGCGTAAGCACGAATTGAAATATTTATTCATGATTATTATTTTTTTAAATTCCATCGTGAATTATGAAAGTTGCTCACATATCAACAAATCATGCAGTGCTTGGGTGGGGGAGGGGGTTTGAATTTGGCCAAGGTTTGAGGCGAGCTGAAAATTCAATTTTCAACTGAATTCGAGTCGAGCGCAACTACACTGTTTTCAAGCCCAGTTTAGCTGACATAGTTTGACTTGGCTTGGTTCGTGTCCCGTTTCTTCACTTCATCACTAGTAATATGGGTAAACAGATTGAAGTCAAACTAACTATAACTGTAACGACTAATAAGCATGTACTAGTGTTGATCATTTGTATAGGCTCTTCTTTTTTTGTTTTAGACACGAACAAGAAAAGTAATTTTGGAGTTAAAGTATACAATACTGTTTTTTTTATTACAATGAATCGGAATAGACTTTTATTAAAACTGGCAGTTGAAAATAAAATTGCCGTTATTTCCGAGAAAGCGCAAATTATTCAACTACCTACCAATTCTGCAGTCAACACATCTGAAAATTGTGTATCACCACTACTTCAATATCCAAATATTAGCACTTGTGCATCTAATGAATTCTTTTCGCACCAATTAGATGAGGCCAATTTATATGAAAATGCAGTAACATATCCCCTGGTTGGGGTATTAAATTCAATTGCAAGTGCATCCGAAGATATTAGCAGTTCATATATTTCAAAGACCACTACGCCTCAAGCGTATGAGCAATGCATAGATCAACCTAGTAATAGGTTGCAAGCATCCACACTGGAAATAGTTTCTGAAATGACAAATGTTACAGCTACCAGTTGTACGGAATACATTTCAACACACGAGTTTTCATTCCCAAGCAGACAACCTGATTCTACCTCAAATAAAGTATCCTCTTTAAATAAACAGACTCGAAGTAATTTGCTAACATCGACAATTGCTTCAGAAATGATAGCGCCTAAAATCATATCTACGGCGAAAAAAATTTCAAATTCCTCAAATCACACCAACTTCAACAAACGTCTGCCCCCAAATATTGAATCACGTGACACGAATATATGCCCATGCCCGGTAAGAATGTGTACCTTATCCTTATCTAAACATAATGAAGCAAATTTACAAGGTACTTCCTTCACCCTGTCATTTACTTCAAAACAAGTAGCTTCTGAAGTTGTTCGAAAGCAAGCAAACATTGTTGTTCATTCAAACGTTTTACTACCGGCGACAAATGAAAATAATTTAGAGAGCAACGCCAAATCTGATAATAGCATTCTTAGCCCTATCGACCCATATAATTTGATTGAACTTTCGCCGATGGCAGTACAGAGTTTACAATTATATTAATTTGAGGCCGTTTATGAGCAGACAGCTTTTATTACTGATTTGGACACTATTCAAACTAAATACGTGGCACGAACGTGTTAAGATTTAGATGAATTCGAGGATTACAGTAGTTCCGTAGATGAATATGTTCCTGAAAGTTCCTCAACATCCATACTTGCAGAACTTCATCTGTCTCTGCAGTGTTCAAGTGACAAATCCTTGAATAAAATTTGTAAAGTTCGTGAGGTAACACAGGTTGATTCCAGTTTGCATAAGAACAGGACCGCTTCAACAAGCAAGGTATGAAACTGATTTGTATTATTTGTTAAAAAAATCGATATAAGTAGATACCCTAATGCGGTGAAATAAATTTAAGGGCCCATTTTTCAGTCAGAAACAATTTTTGTCAAATAAAGTTGTACACTGCAGTTCGCACTTGAAAGATACAAGGCAATATATTAATGCATATTATACTTCACACAAATTAGAAGTAAACCCTCCATACGGATCTCTGCAAGTAAACTTCATTAAATTTTTCTTTGTAAAAATCGTATACGAAAACCTATTTATTTCAAGAAAACCGTTGCCATGTGTTTTTGAATTGCAACACATTAAACATAGTCTCATATGCTCTGTTTTTCCTAGAATTGCACCTTTGGCTCCTAAATAGATTCTCAACAGCTTTCATCCTATTTAAAATCAGAAATATTGGTTGTAATTATACTTTTTGTTTTTTACTATACAGAATAATCCAGGAATCAGTCAAATGCCACAAAGCATTTTCTACAACAGCGAATAATTCCAAAATTAGTGACCAACAAGGAGGCGAATCATTGTGGTGTGCCAAACATAAATCTACCCCAGTAAGTTTTTTCGAGTTCTTTGTATTAGTAATAGCAGTTAAAAACTGTTGTATACACACACCGGATCAAAATGCAACTTTTGTATTATACCCTACTTTTAATGACCAAAATGGCACTCCTGATTTTCTAATTCGTACACTCTTTAAGTTTTTGCCATAAACTTCCGAAGACATTTGCTTTTTTGCTTTCCGGTAGCACCATGGTAGGGTACCACTTATTATATATATACTTCTGTTAGTTAAATAAATAGGAGATGATGAACGTGCAATGCTTTTATGTTAAAACCCAAAGTACTTTCAACCTTAGTAGTCCATCTTCAATGGCACATTAGATTTTACAATTACATTTCTGCGATGCCCATTTTGTAGCTAGAATTTCAAAACATAACGCATTTTCCAACCTACAGGAACAAAGTAATTGTGACGACTATCAAGTTCCTGCGTTCTTGATTGAAGTTGGACATGTTAATTGCGAATTATGCACGTTTCAATGTTTTAAATTATTAATGAATCTGGTTGCTGTTTGACATTTGGAAATTGTAAAACTGTTGTAGGTATGGTTCTCTGTTGCTATTTTCTACCTTTAAAGTTAATTTAGCCTTGAATGGTTTTTGGAATGAGTTTGTATGATGTTTCGTGCGTCTACAGAATATGACACTAACAATACAGTAGTTTTTTCTTATCTATCCATCCACTGATCAAATTGATTAAAACAGTCTCGGAATATGGTTATTGGAATTTTTATTTGGCGGTTTAATTTTTAGCCTGGACAAAATTTTCCTCAACATCAAACAGTTTCTTTCATTTGTAGCGTGCACTTTATTTCATTTTTCAGATGTTTTACGGCTTTATTCAAAACGTTACTATCCTCTTGAAATTTTTCCTATTTTCATTTTCACATGCTCTTCTAATACTCCAATTTGCTTTAAAAAATTAATCTGCCCAATAATTGACCTTTCAAGTGCTTCTGCCTTGTTTTTTCAAGACGTCCTAAATTCTAGCCAAACATCTTTTAGCGGTTCACTCAGTTTTATTAACAATTTTATCTCAATTCACACTTCCAAATCTTGTCAAATATCTAACCCACAGCATCGGGAAACACCTGCATTTCGGGAATTTTCTATGTTGAGAGATATACTCATATAAAATGATGGCTTTTCACTTTTAGAGCAGAACCAATTCTTGTACAATACACTCTATTGCCTTGCACTAATTACGGTTCTATAGATGCACCGTAAAATCATTCTGAGACAAGAAAGAGCCCTAACAGAAGCTTTGTTTCGTCTCGGTATGTCTTTTTCAATTAGTATCTTAAGTTCTTTTTTAATTTAGGACACCAGTCACTATGTCAGAAAGCCTGCGGCTAGAGAAAGACCTACTTTATGTCCGATCTGCTATGAAGATGTTATTACTCACTTTATCAGGCATCTCTTCCATCATCACAAAAATAATAATGAAGTTAAACATATAAAAAGCTTGAAACCAGGAAGTAAAGAGCGGTTGGTACTTGTGGCAGCACTCAGAAAACAGGGATATTTTCATTTAAACAACGAAAAACATATCGTCAACCCTGTTGAAAGTTCAAGCGATCCCGAAGCAGAGTATTTTGTTTGTACTTACTGCTTAGGGCATTACAATAAAAAGTAGAACACTACAATAGCAAACCACCGTGTTCTGATAATTCAGGTAGACTCTGCTTGGGCAAGTCCCAAACGTTCATGGCGTCAATATTGTCTAAAAACCACAATTACATGAAGGCATCACGTTTAAAAAAGGAGGTTTTTGATATAATGCGCGCCGACGAAATAAGCACGGCAGCAAAAAACGACCCATTATATTGCTTGTTCGGAGAGTCATTAATATCAAAACATAAAAGGCACAAATTGCAATTGTGGTATCATGCAGAATTAGAGAAATGGCCAGATTACTAATTTCACTAAGAACAATAAGTAATGAGATCTCTGGTTTATTTGATGCACTGAAACCAGAGATGTTTGTATCTTTAATATTAGCAACTAAATTTGTCAGTGGGTACGGCGAAACTAAGAAGAGTTTCAAAGCGCCATCTTTAGCATTGCATATGGGTACTACTTTAAAGATCGTATGTGATGTTGCATTTAAGATTGTAGTTGAAAAGAGAGTAATCCCCATTATAAATTATAGCAATAAAATTCAAGCAAAAAATGATATAAAAGAATTAAGAAAATTAATTGATGGCCATTGGTGTAGTGAAATATCTAGTCTGGCTTTGAAGACTCTCAAGGAGCGACAATGGGAAAGTCCGGTACAGTTACCATTAACAGCTGATATTTCTGCATTTCAGAAATATGTCAACGAACTTGCCGAGACAGCATTCGAAAAATTAAAACATAATGTACAGATTCGAAACAATTACAAAATTCTTGCTGAATGTGTTTTGGCTCAAATTGTAATGTTTAACTGTAAGTGGGTTGGCAATGTTCAATTTCTAAAAATTGAAACATATACTAACGACAATCGTCGAACTGATTAAGAAGCTTTTATGTAATCATTGTCTAGCGTAGAAAAAATAATAAGTAAGACTTTCAAACGCATTGTATCAGGCAGCAAAGACTTTAAACCCATTCCTATTCTATTTTCTAAACGTATTCAAAGGTATATGGCAATTCTACTGAAAATTACGACAACAACTGATATAGTGCCAATGACTAATCCATACGAATTTGCAAACCCAGGTTCGGAAAGCAAATGGAGCGTGGTGCTAACATTATTAGACACCTAGCTACACACTGTGGTGCGTACAACCATCACTTTTAACTTCGACAAAATTCAGGAAGCATATTGCAACAACGCTACAGTTGATGAGTATGCAACCAGAAGAGATGGAGCAAATAGCTACATTCATGGGTCACACCAGCAAAACTGATGCTGAATTTTATAGGTAAACATATCTAAAGCTGTTGTTGCTCGTTATTCTTTATAAAGGCTCTCTTACCGGGGTATTAAAAGATCTTTTTATCACGTTTGGTTGTAAAATAGAAAACGTTTGCCTTAGCTTACAAGGACCATTTAAATTTGTATTGTCATGAGTTATGAAGTCCTGCGCCATTAACTTGCTATATATAGGTTAAAGAATTAAAAGCCCTCGAAAAAATTAGTAACGTTTTAATAAATAAAAAAAAACTGAACTAGAAAATATATTGTCTAGCATAAGGAATGGGTAGGCCAAAAGCGATTTTATCCTTGTTGGGAATTATCATTTAGTAACAACAACGACTAAGCTAAAGATATTTTACAATGCAAACAGCCGATTACACTTGTAATCGTTGTACGACAAAATTTTAACATTTTTTATCTGGCAATCACCAGGTTGCTGCTATTACCAATTCCCAAAAAAGACCAAAGCCGGCTTTGACCTCCGCATTCCTGATGCAAGACGAAGTATTTTCCATTATTAAGTCAGAGGCACAGGAGGCTCTGACAGCGAATTTCCTTTCTTTAGAAGTTCGTTAATGTTACAGTGGGTAATCGACTGTTTTTGCAGTGTACAATATCCCGAACTAAAGTGAATCATTGTTACGTTTATTTTTCAATATAAATTAAATACCCTTTTTTCCCATGGTTGTCATTACCCGTTCGAATAAATTTCATTTATATTCTTAAATTCTCCAACAACACCCTATATAGTGTACCTGTTCAGAATAAGCCCGCTTTAACATAATTTTAACTCAAATCCATTTTGCTTTTAAAACGAAAATTTATTCGATAAATAAAATAGTCAATATATTGTTTTAGGTATCTGTTAATTTGTTAAACATTCCGATAACGTATAATTGCTTTCTCTTGTGTTTCCCATCTAAAGACTTGTCAAAATAATGGATCCTACTATTATGTGATAGCGTGTTTTCCAGTTTGCTAATCGCGTCTTGATAACGCGAGGATTGGAGTTCGAACTCGTGTTATTTGAACCGATTTTTAATTTGATTCTGCAGCTTGTGCATTGAAGTATTTTCTACATTCCTCGTCCCAGTACTTCAAGAGCGATGCACGTTTTTTGTTCGACGAGTAGGATCTCTTAGCTGCAGGCCAAATTAGTTCTTTCTTTATGTAGGCCCAACTGTTCTTTGTCACAGATCAACTGCCGTTGCCTGTAGATCACCAGTGCCGTTATGGTAACAGGGTAAATAGATCCCGACGACCGTGGCGATGCGGTGCTGATTCACTCCCGATGGCGTGCAAGCTAGTATCCCGACACATACAGGTATACAACTTGTTTTCTTTTGTGTATAGCCAGGGCATATTCCTTATCAGTGTTTGGTGTAGTTACGTGATAAGAAACGTGACATTGTAGGACTATTGTTTGTTGCTGCGAATCGATATTATCGCTCTACAGGTGTGATGTACTATTGTTAAAAATGTTTGACAAAAGTTCCCACACGCTTATTCTTTTCTACTGATTAGTTTATTTTACAAACGGTATTATGTACAATTTAAAAGAAAGTTTGACAAAAGCTCTCCCACATTAATTCTTTTCTACTGATTAGTTTATTTTACAAAAGGTATTATGTGCAATTTTAAAAATGCTTGACAAAAGCTCTTACATGTTTATTTTCTACTGATTAGTTTTGTTTTGTGTAAAATACGAGATGCACACTTCGTATCTAAAGTGCTAAATTGTTCGTATCACATAATCGTTTGCTTTGAAATGGTAACGCTTAATTTATTTCTTTTGCTTGTTTGTTCAGAATCCTTTATTCATTTTTATTGTTAATAGATAATCGTGGGCAATGTGCTTTTTTCTGTTGTTTTTTTTGGTATGTAGGTGAATCCCCCCACTCTCCGGGTTTGGTAGTTAGCCTGGTATTTACGTTTCTTCCGGCTACGTCTAAGTATGTAACACATTCTTGTTCTCATGCTGTCTAATTGCATTATACAACGCATTTGGTGTTATACTAACACACTCTTCCACAATTCTTTGCTACAGTTCTTGCAAATTGTTTACAGGGATGTTAAATATTCTATTTCTTTAAAGTAGGGGAACTCAAAATAGTTCATAATAGACAACTCAGCCGATCTTGGAGAAGCTCGACTTCTGTATGCAAACTTTTCAGTCGGTCACAAAAGGCTCCCAGACAAAAGCTGTAGTTTCTAGTATCGTTGCACCATCTTGTAAAAAATAGACATGTTAAAGTTCATCATCCTGTTGTTGAACAAATACTTTGAAAATGTTGTTTTTGTATTGCTCGGCATTGATTGTGAAATTGAAAAATATAGACCGAATTATTTGTCTGAGAGATGATTAATTAACCCCCAACAATTGCATATATTATTAATTCACGTAACCCAAAAGTTTTATTCATCAGAAAAAATTTCTATTATTAATTTAATGCAAGGGCTTTATAAAATAGATACCTAACTTTTTGACTACTCATATATTCACATAAAAAGCAGCTTAGAAATGTCACAAAAATATATAAGGATTGTAATATTTTATGTACAAATGATGCATTTTATGCGAACATATATAATTTCTTCCTAATATGATTGTATACACATTGTAATCATATTATAGGTTTCTTGGTGCTGCAATGCTGTTTTGTATTTGTACAAAATGCGTTTTGTGTCCCAGCCGACTTGTTTTTTTAAACGTTAGTTACTGTATTCTGCTGATTTTCTTGCAAAGTAATGTCTGAGCAAAATACACGAAGCAGTTCTTGCTGCAGATGGTGGTCTATTTGGGTTTTCATAATTGGCGTGTAAGAAAGTAAAGATTTATTTAACATACTTAAGATAATTGAGTACGAGTGATATATACCTTCGAATTAATTTCAGGTTACCGCAGGATGTCTACCAGACAGCAAAAGTTGCCAAAGTACTTCTCTTACTTGAAAAAAGATGAGGGAAAGAGTTTCAGGGCAAAAGTCTCAATGAAATTCAGTTAGGTAACGAAATCTACTGCAGTTCCGAATCTGATGACCACGAGAAGTCGTACAACTTATTACATTCAAAAGAAACCAAAACCATAAACCTGGATTTGCAAGAAAAGGAAGCTACCCAAACAAAGAACGATGCATTACCTATGGAACAGCCTAAAAGTGGTACAATAAGCGGATGGAGCCGCTTGAACACTAAAGAAAAGGAAATTGTGTTAAATTATTTTCAAAGGCACATGAAACGCAAGGTCACACCCAGAAAACATGAGTGTGAAAATTTTTTGTCAAAGCATGAAAATGCTGTGAAGAATAAAGACTGGGTAAAAGTAAAAACCCTTGTGTATAATTCGTTTAAACGTAATTGTAAATAAAATATTTCCTTTGGCCTATGTCTATATTAATTATGTGGATCATATTTGTTTTTCAAATTCAACAAAAGCTGCATATCTTAGAATATAAGTAAATACAAAACTTTTAAGTTAAATCCATATTTAGTATTATTTTTTATTTAGTTGTTTCAACAATAGGTCTTTGTCAACGTTTTGCTTGTAAATATATGTACTTTAAAATATACAAGTCTTTTTTTTTGTTATTTGTGCTCTGTGCAACATATTCAACAGATAAGTAGATGTATGAATTGGACTACTATTCCTTGGTGTTAAAGAAATTCTTAACAAATAGAGCCCAGTGAATTCAGCTTGGTATAAAATTTCTTTGTGCTTCTGAAATTGTATCCTCAAGTAAAACCGAAAGATATAAAAAAATAACTAAAAATCTAGATTTCCGTTTGTAATCAGTAGTTGCATACTTAATAAAATATATTTAAAAAATACCAAAATAAATAACTTTTATAAATAAAATGCACTAAAAAATATATTTGTTTCTTCTCAATGATATAGACAAGAAAAGTTTTACTGCAAAATTGACTTTACATGTTTAAACTGTTACTAATGAATTGTGTAAATTTACTGCTTTTCAAGTGCATTGATAAAAGTTAGGGTACGAGTTACAGTTAGACATTTGTTATTATAGCTATGGATGCCCAAACTTTTTATTAATGCATTTGAAAAGCTGTAAACATACGCGTTCATTGCTAATATTCAAACATTTAAAGTCAAACGCAATAACATAATTTTAAACCATTGTTAATACATTCAATTTTAAGATTTAATATGAGTTCTAGCATTTCTCACTTTGCAATGAAACTTTTCTTTTGTATATCACCGAGAAAGAAAAAAATATTTTTTACTTTTTAGTCCATTTTATTTATACAAGTTAGGTATTTATTAAAAAAGAATTTTTAAATACATTTCATTTTCTACTTTTTAGTCATAAATATAATATGTTCCTAATGTAATGCAAAACGAGCCCTCCCAGTTATCGCTACCACACTACCGCAGGGCAACATTTCAAACATCCATAAGAGTTGTATAAAAATGTTACACATTTTAGCTTGCCCTATTTCTGTTATAAGTCATATTTGGTAGCAAAATTTTTAGTTTGGTGTGAACTGTGAACTTCAAGATATATAAAGTTATAAATACCAAATACAAAATATGAGAAAATGTATTTATGCATTGTTTAACTAATATTTCTTCTCTAAAGGAAAAAATCACGTTAGTATAATTTCACGCTCCAGTCTATTTATTTCAGTGTTCTGAAAAGTGGTTTAGTCAAGAGTTAGTAACCCGGCATGCACGGTATACATTCCCGTCACTTTTACGCACAAAGTTATTTAGTCAAAGGTCATATAAAAGTTATTTAATAATAATGATTTAGCATTCTTCTTAATCTTCTTTAAGAATTAAACCACTCATAGTTTTTAAAATCATCTTTATTTACATTTCGATCCATGACCTAGGATCGTTGTCAAAATAATAAAAACTTCAAGTTTGACATAAATTGACATAAATTGAAGGTGACTTTGATTTATTGATATTTGAAATATTTGGTTTGAGTATACTAAGCAAAAATTTTAAAGTTTATAAAAATGATTGCCTTCAATTTGTGTTGCGACCTGGGATCGACTTTCTTTAGGTAGGTAGCCAATACGCTTAACGTGAAATCAGCTGATTAATTTTTATCGGTGAATTTTATATAAATTCAATAACTTGGGAATTGGAAAACATTTTTTAACATGTTTCTATTTATACAATTGAGAGATTTCTAATTTTATATCTTTTTTCACCGAGATTCACTGAAGGGGGTTAAGCAACCTGTGGCTACCAAGATCCTCCAATACTTAGAATTTGCCGAAATAATGGTTTTCTAGTTAATATGCTTATTGTTATGTAATTAGTTATTGTATGTATAAATAGAAATCATGTATGTAGGCTGTATTTCATGTTAATATCGCAAGGAAAACCCAGGAAAAACTTGCAATGCTACCTAGATATTGTGGGCATTTGATCTTCATTTGTTATTTCTTTTAGTAATGGAATCCATTGTTTACTGAAAGTCACAGATTCGTTTGCAACGCAGTTATTTTTATGTAGGGTTATATAAGCAGCTTCTTTAATTTTGCGTTTTTGGTGGTTTTCTTCTTTGTCGATAATTTTTGCGTCTTCCCATTTTATTTTATGACTGGAGTCCCATGCATGTTGGCAAATCATGAATTTTTCAAATTTTCTATTTTTTATATATGATTTATGTTCTTTTAATATTAACATGAAATACAGCCTACATACATGATTTCTATTTATACATACAATAACTAATTACATAACAATAAGCATATTAACTAGAAAATCATTATTTCGGCAAATTCTAAGTATTGGAGGATCTTGGTAGCCACAGGTTGCTTAACCCCCTTCAGTGAATCTCGGTGAAAAAAGATATAAAATTAGAAATCTCTCAATTGTATAAATAGAAACATGTTAAAAAATGTTTTCCAATTCCCAAGTTATTGAATTTATATAAAATTCACCGATAAAAATTAATCAGCTGATTTCACGTTAAGCGTATTGGCTACCTACCTAAAGAAAGTCGATCCCAGGTCGCAACACAAATTGAAGGCAATCATTCTTATAAACTTTAAAATTTTTGCTTAGTATACTCAAACCAAATATTTCAAACATCAATAAATCAAAGTCACCTTCAATTTATGTCATAAATGTCAAACTTGAAGTTTTTATTATTTTGACAACGATCCTAGGTCATGGATCGAAACGTAAATAAAGATGAATTTAAAAACTATGAGTGGTTTAATTCCCAAAGAAGATTAAGAAGAATGCTAAACAAACAACAACAAATATACAGGGAATATTTAATAATGATTTATTTAAATACAGAATTTAAAATATGTCCGTGTTATTTATTTTCGTTGATTAGATTAAGTGGTTGTAACCATGTGTGTATTGTTAATTTTATTAATAGTAAAGCAAGAAAGAAACCATGTTTGAGTATTTCAAGATTTTTTAATTTTGCGATACAGGTTTGTCAGTTATGGAACATCATGCTATTTGCGGTTCATTTACTATAACATCTCTGCAAAAACTTTTTAATAGATCAGTTTTTCCTATTTTGACATTTTATATCTTAACCATTTTACCAATTTGGATAATAAAAGTAAACATATAAACTTGCACAGTTGTTAATCATGAATGTGTTCAATATTTTGATGACGATGTATTACCAGTATAACTAAGCATTTGCTAATCATTTTCTTGTAATGTAAGCTAACTTTTTCTTAATGGTTTGTTTACTTTTTGCTGTTAAAATTTTGCATTAGGATAATTATTCAAAATTTGAAAAATAAGTTTGAAATTTGATGTTTGATGACATGAGTTACTTAATATTAAGTGTTAATATAAATACAAAAGGAAAACCATGGTATCCGTATTGAAAAAATTATTTTAAATATACAAATTAAACTTCAGTTTAAAATATGAAAATAACATGCAATAATCACGAACTGACTTAGGTCAGATCAAAAATACACCATTCAAATGCGCTCGATACTTTACCTTCCTGGAGAAAGTTTTAAACATACAATCGATATACACAAAAGTATCAGCATTTGCAGGTTTACATGCCTAATCTACGCCCAAAGTTAAACAATGAATGATTAGCTGGTTTAACCGGAGGGCGCATCGACACTTTAAAATTCAAATTCGATTAATTTCTATCATATATTGTAGTAATAATCGATGGATTTGTTAGTTCATATACATTTTTTACTCTATTTTAGGCGTAATTGACATTTACGTCATTAAAACGTCTGGGACATACAAATAAAGCAACTTTGTGGCAAACTCAAGTATGTGCTAGTACAACTATATTATATATGTATACCTTACATGTGATTTTTCCAATGCTCCTCCCGCAGGTACTACATTGGCCCAGAAGCGAGTTTTTTTTACCTGAAAAATTTGGAATTTTGCCGAACCCTTGCTGTTCCAAGCAAGGTAAGGATCTTTATAGTGCGTGACAACACTGGCACACAGGACCTCCATATTACCTCTCATCCAAACGAGGGTGTATTTTTGTGAAAAATGCTCGCCTAAAATTTTTCAAGCGGACCGTGTCGGGATTCGAACCCGGGACCTTGGGCGTAGTAGTCACACAAATACCACTACGCCACGGAGCCGTCTAATTATATTAGATAGCGGATATTGTACCATTTCATGTAAGGAAAGCCATATATATACTACACTAGCAGAATCGATTATTAGATACGCCATTGAGGGATGTGGCTATGCAAGCGACGTATACCTGAAGAGAATACATTTAATACAAAAACGACTTTTAAAATTAGTAGATAAAGATAACAATTAGGAATTTCAAAATATGCTTCAAAAAATAATTTATTAACTTTTCCATTATAAAATCATCATTGCTTATTTCTTTTCAGATCAGTATTTAAGAATAAGACAAAGTGAACAACTGCTTAGGGGAAGTAAATATTTTGTACCTCAAATACGAAACTCTTATGGGGGAAAAAGTCTCGTGTATCTAGTACGCAGACTAATCTATGATATGCCACAAGAATACAAGTCATGCGTCACTATGAAAACTGAAAGAAAACATAAAAATTTATTTAAACATCATCATCATTTCATCATTTTGTTATCGACCTTACTTAAGGTCGGTTTGACGCAGCTCTAACTTCTTTTCTATTCTTGCTAATCTAAAAAGCTCTACATACCCTTCACAACCGAAATTTCTAATAATTTGACTAATATAGTTTGGTTTAGGTCTTCCTATATCCTTCCTTTTCCTTCTTTTTCCTATCAAGCTGGCTCTACATAGATATTAGCAACCTGATGGTTGTTAAAGAACTCTAACATGTTTACATGATTACCATTTATAAGGAAATGAAATATACCTGGTTATCCGCTTCAAAAAGGAAAAGTGTTAAATTATATGTTATGGTTCGGCTTAAGCAACGAATCGCTGCCAACATGCCAGACCGCTACCTAATTGTGAGTTATGCCATGGTGACGTTTATTAAATTATATGTATGATAAGGCTTAAGCAACGAAACACTACCACCATGCCAGACCGCTAACCAATTGTGAGTCATGTCCTGGTGACATTTAGTTAACTGATTTTTATTTTTCTTTTTGTATTGTTTTCGAACTTACTTAAAGTCGGTTTGACGCAGCTCTAAATTCTTTTCTATTCTGAGCTAGTCTAAAAAGGTCTACATACCCTTCACAACCTACATCTCTAATAATTTGACTAATATAGCTTTGTCTAGGCCTTCCTACTCTATTTTTATTTGGTAGTCTATAATCTAAGACTTTACTAAATAGTCCCTCATGTCTTAACTGGTGCCCTATCATTCTATCTCTCCTGACCTTCAATTGTTTCCATATACAGGGATCCTCACCTATCCTTCTATAAACTTCCTCGTTTGTTACTCTATCTGTCCAACTAATCTTTAACATTCTCCTATAACACCAAGTTTCAAAATCTTCTATCTTTTTCTTATCAACTTCTTTAATTGTCCAAGTCTCACTACCGTGTAGTAGAACGCTCCATACGTACGACTTTAAGAAACTTTTCTATTATCTAAACTAATACTATTAGCTATTAGTAAGTTTTCTTTTTAAAACATTTTTCTAGCTTGAGCTATTCTAGCTACTATATCCCTTCTGCTACGTCCATCTTTTGTAATTATACTACCTAAATAGCAAAATTCATCCACCTCCTCTAACTCGGTATTACCTATTTTTAATTTTGGTTTAGAACTAGGCTGTAAACTTGTCATTATCTTTGTCTTTACTGAATTAATTCTCATACTATAGTTACTCCGTAGTATCTCATCTAAAATATTTAAAAACTCTCCTAACCCTTTTCTAGACTCTGCTATAATGGCTATATCATCTGCAAAACGTAACATGTCTATTTTCTGTCCCTGTACACTAATACCTATCTCTTTTCTCTCTCTAGCTAAGTTTAAAGCTTCCTCAATATAAACATTAAAAATCAAGGGAGACAGTATACAACCCTGTCTAACACCATTTCTAATCTTAGCTTCTTTTTCTATTTCATCAAATCTAATTACTACGCTTTGGTTTTTATATAGACTGTAAATAATTTTTCTATCCCTATGAGAGATTCCTATTTTTTGCAGAACCCTGAACAACAATCCAATTAACCCTATCAAATGCTTTTTCTAAATCTACAAACGTGAAATGAGTCTTTTTATTTTTTTGTAACCTTTTTTCGATAATTACCCTAATCATTAGTATCGGTTCTCTAGTCCCTCTGTCTTTACGAAAACTATATTGGTCTTCGCCTAAATAATTCTCAGTCAAAGCTTCTACTCTATTTTTAATTATTATTGTTAGTATTTTGAAGCTGATTTGAGCTGATGCTCCTGACTTTTTTGCGATTGGGATAATAATATTTTTTTCGAAATCTATTGGAACCTCACCTGTGTCATATATTGCTTTTACTAGGTCATATAATCTATCTAAAGTTTTCTGACTTGCATATTTTATTAATTCTGCGGGAATATCGTCTATCCCTGGCGCTTTATTTATTTTAAGATTCCGAACAGCTCTATCAAATTCCTCTCTTAATATTGAGAACCCTATTTCTACATCCTCTTCTTGGTCGTTTTCTAACTCATCCATATCGTCTCCCTTATATAAATCTTCTAAATATCTTTTCCATCTATCTGCTACCTCAACTTTATTTATTAGAAGCTCATTATTCTTGTCTCTAATACCATTATATTTTTTTCCTATCTTCCCCAAAAAACTTTTTAACTGCCCCGTAAGCCCTGTCTGTCTTACCTACTCTCAAATCATCTTGTATTCCCTTACAATTCTCCTCCATCCATTTATTTCTAGCTTTTCTACACTCATGTACTATCTTATTTCTAACTGTATTATATTTTTGCTTACCTTCACTATCCACTTCTCTGAAGGTTTAAGCTTTCTTCTATTCTCTATTAAATCTAATATCTCCTTTGTTACCCACGGTTTTCTCGCTTCTATTTTTTTCTTACCTATAGTCTGTGTTGCTGTATTATGTACAGTCAGTTTTATTTCTTTCCATCTATTTTCTACGTTCCCTCCTACAGCTATCTCTTTGCTCTTATTATCTAATACTTGTTTATATTCCTCTTTTACCCTACTATCATTAAGCTTACCTAGATCCCATCTCTCTCTTTTAACCTTTCTCAATTTTTTGAATTTTAGTTTACACTACATTTTAACTAAGTTATGATCGCTATCTATGTGAGCCCCTGGATAACTACGACAGTTTTTAACTTGGTTTCTAAATCTTTGTTTAACTAAAATATAATCTATTTGGTATCTAGCCCTATCACCTGGCGCTTTCCAGGTATATCTTCTCCTAACATGCTGTTCGAATAGGGTGTTTACAGTTACTAATCTATGTTCCTGGCAAAACTCAACTAATCTTTCTCCTCTATCATTTCGTCTGCCATACCCAAATTTTCCTACCATTTTTCCCTCACTACCTTCTCCCACTGACGCATTAAAATCGCCCATAACTATTAAATTCTCATCTCCTTTTACTTTTCTCACTATACTATTTATATCCTCGTATACATTTTCTACTTCCTCATCCTCGTACTGAGTTGTTGGCATGTAAACCTGAACTAAAACAGTGTCTGTGGGTTTTGTACTCAATCTAACCATAATTATTCTATCACTAAATTGTAAGTACTCTTTAACTTTATGCCCTAATCTTTTACCTTACACTATTCCTACGCCTGCCTGTCCATTAGTTGAAGAAGTTGTAATTATTCTATAATTATCTTTCCAAAAGTCATTACTATCTGGCCATCTCACCTCACTAATACCTAAAATGTCCAGCTTTTCCTTTCTCATTTCGACTAATAAATTCGTTAACTTATCTACTCTAAGTAATGACCTTACATTCCAAGTCCCTATCACTAAATCGAACTGTTGTTTTATATTCTTACGATGACGAGCCCCAAGTACCCCCTCCCGGAGATCCGAATGAGGGAGTATTTTACCTCCGGACAAGAATTTTACTTGTGAGCTCTCCATCATATGTATTTCGTGTTTTAGGCCACGCACACCTGGGAAATATTGTGGTAGGCTCCCATATCTTTCCACAGCGCAGTTTTTAAAGATTTTAGCAAAAAGCCGTATCCATCACGGCCAACCCCCAACAAGCTTGTAAATTATTGAGGATCGCCCGAGACCAACCGACCCTCCTCCAATATCTTTTAGCCAGCAAGGCTGCTGCCCCTTGCTGCGCCTTTTAATCGCCTTTTACGATAAGCAGGCTTACTATAGTAGTATTCTTTATCCCCTACTATAGGGATTTCTAAAGCGTTATGTAACATTAAACTAAGATGGAAGTAGAAAAGACAGATGAAGCATACAAACTAATTAGAGTCAATTTTAGGGATACAAAACCGTATAGCAAAAATATAAGGGATGCGACAGGAAACGTCATTGTAGAAAATGTAGAGAAAATGGATGGATGGCAAGAATATATAGGGAATTTATATGCAGGAGAGGAACTAACAGCAATAGAACAGGAATAAGACATTGAAAATAATGACTTGGGATATCATATACTTAGAGATGAGTTTGAATTAGCACTAAAGGGTCTGAAGAATGGTAAGGCGCTGAGTACAGATAAGGTGCAAGCAGAAACTCTAAAAGTCGCTGAACAAGCAGTAACAGAACGTCTCTTCCAACTTGTAAGCTATATGTATAAGACAGGCGAGATACCCAAAAATTTCAAACGTAACATCATAGTAACTATACCAAAAAAGAAAGACGCAGATAGATGTGAAAAGTTTCGAACAAAAAGTTTGACAGCACACGCATCAAAAATATTAACTAGAATTGTACAAAGACGAATGGAAAAACGAGCTAAAGAAATACTAGGAAAAGACCAATTTTGGTTTAGACAAACAGGAGAACACGGGAGGCTATTTTAGCTCTGAGAGTGATAAAAGAGAAAACAATAGAAAAAGGGGAAAGCGTGTATATAGAGTTTGTAGATCTGGAAAATAATGGAATATGGAAAAAATGTTTGAAATAATCAACAAGAGTGGAATGAGTTATAGAGATAGACAAACAGTACATAACTTTTACAAACAGCAAACAGCGGTAAATATTAGGAATGGGGTGAGACAGCGACGTGCCTTATCCCATTAATTTTAATTTGAACATTGAAGAGGCAATGATTATAGCTATGAATAATAGTGATCCCTTATGCATATGATGTTGTGCATATGAAACAGAAAGTATCAGCTGTATACACATGTTGTTAATAATGTCAGTTTATCGGGAGAGGATGACAAAAGATATGCTACACCGGAAACACGGCAACTTATGTATGGGACATAAGAATATAAATTTAAGGTAGTAGTAGGTGTTTGTTATACATATTTCAGAGCCAAAATGTATATAAGAAAATGTTCGTTTCTACAGAGGTTTTAATAAATGTTATAAAAAAATCAATAGATTGCCGTCCACAAGACAAATATGGGTGAAATTTATAAACTATGCATGGAAATGAATTCGCTTCGAAAGGTTTTGACAATGAGAATATGCATATACATTCCGATCATTTTAAATTCAAATTCTCGCACCGTTATGAATAAAAGTCCTTTCGTCAACGAGATATTAAAATTTACATCGTAGAAATTTAATTCAATCGCAGGACGGAAGAGGATAGTTCAGTCTACAAAAGCATTATCCGTACAAACGCGAGGGTTTTATCATTTTCAGGAGGGCCATTTAGGTGATTTATACAAGTAGTAAGCTAGCTGGCATTCTTCCAAACTAACGATAACAGGCTAGGCAACTTTGAAAAGGAAAACTTACAACTTGTTGGTTATATTAGAAATTGTAAACAATTTTGTTTCAAAATCGTTTCCTTCCGAAACAGTAATAATAAATAAAAATTAAATAGTAATTACATAATAATTATACAAAAATAAACAAAACACAGTAAATAAACAAACAAGCAAACAAATTAGTTCCATTGATAACTTTTGTATATAATGCACATCATGCAAAAAAATTAAATTAAATGTGTCATATTTCTCATTATATAACAAGAGAGTTGAATCATAAAATAAAAAGTTTGAAAACCAAAAATATCATTTTTGTAAACCAAAAGCAATCTAATATTAAGTGTTAATTTAAAATTTAAATTTATTGGATTAGTAACTTAGGTTAGTTTAGTTTAGGTATGTAAAAAGAGATTGCTTGTTGCATGATAATGAACACCGTGTCAAGCAACCTAAGGGTTAGCTTATGGTATGATGTATTATATTAAATAAAGTATTAAAATTGAAAAAATTGAAATTACTATTGCTATTACTATAACTCTAATGCACGTGGATTATCGCTGGATTGTCTCAATATAAATGGATTAAAAGGTCATTTTGATGAACTTTTAAATTATCTATCAGAAACACACTTTGATATTATTGCTTTATGTGAAGTATCGATACAAGAACAGGAGCTCTTCAATTTTGTTATCGAAGGCTATAATAATTATTCTAAACATCGTATGAAAAGGAAAGGTGGTGGGATTATTTTATACATACGCGACAATTTAACATTTACGGAAAGCAATTTTCAGTCACTAACATATGAAAACGTAGAGGGAACAATTTTACTTTCTGGGAAAAATAATATAAGGTTAATATTTGTATATAGAGCGCCTACTACTAGTGTGAACGATTTTATTTTGGAAATACAGGAACAATTGAGTAGCAGTAAGGAGCATAAAAATATAATATTTCCTGGGGACATTAATATAGATTTAAACAGAATAGAGTAACAAACGAATATGAATTAATTTTGAACAGCAAAGGATTTTATAAATGTATTATGGGGGACACAAGAGAGGAAATTGATAATAATAAGCTAGTGCCGTCGAGTTTAGACCATATATTTATTCAAGGTAGGTTTGAAAACATATTTGCAGGAGTAACAAAAACAAAAATATCAGACCATTACATGATTACGGCAAAAATTTATTCCTATGATACGAGAGTAAGACAAAGTTAGTACAGACTGAAAACAAACGAAAGGCATATTAGATACTGTTTAAATAATTTTAATGAGTTTAGTGTTATACAGGAATCAGAGAGGTTATATAATAGAATTTTTAGTAAGTTTAATCAAATGTATAGAGATAGTTATAGGGTAAACTATAAGGAAACAAATCAAAATAAATAAAATTACCAAATTTTAAAAAAGAATAGATGACAAAAGCATTATATAATATTATTTCAACTAGAGATAGGTTGTATAAAAAAATGGCAAAATTCAAAATTAGAGTTGCATAGAGAACAATTCAAAAGATATAAGAATTGGGTTAATCTAAGGACAAAAAAGAAAAAGAAGGCTATTATAGAAATTATTATTATTATTATATATTAAAACAATTATGTTTTACATTTTTTTACATTTTTGGTCATACAAGCATTTCATATACAGTAACTAACATTTCTAATATATAAACATGTAATGCAACTAATAATAGTAAAGTTCCTAAAGTTAATTTGCGCCTTCTGTTTAGCTGCTTGCAATTTTCAAGCGAGTGTTGGCAACTGATTATAGAAAGCACAAGGTAGACCCGTTAGTGCTTTAAAATTAAGGCTAATACTTGTGACAAATCTGTGAGACTTCTTCTATTTGATAAAAATGTAATAGAGATAATTAGTTGACCCTTAGATTCTTTAATCAATTAAAGGGAGTTATCAAGAAATTTTTTATATCCAAATTTTTTTTACCATTTTGGATGCAAGTAATTTGGCAAAGTGGTCGCATAACAATCCACTGATATTAAACGAAGATAATACAAAGCTAATGCACATAACCACGCCATCTAGAGCTTAGTAATCCAAATTACCTTGTAATCGGTGTTCCACAGGGATTGGTGCTTGGTCCAGTGTTATTCAACATTTACATCAACTCACTACTGAATCTTGAAATAGATGCACATAGTATTGTCTATGCTGACGATACCGCAATAATATTTCAAGATAGCGACTGGTATAAACTAAAAGAAAAAGTTGGCCTTGAAATGAAAAAAATCAAGTTTCAACGTGATTCTTTAAAACTGACGTTGAATGTAACAGAAAACAGAAAACAAAATTTTTTTAGGATGCGGCTATTGTCAAAAAAGAATTTTTTTACCATTTTGGCAAAATACTTTACGTTTTTGATAGAGGTGATGTTATTGGGAAGAATATTATAAAGCTTAGGAGCAAAGACACTCAGACAATGCTGTGTTTTATTTTTGCTCTTATATGGGACTATTAACTGTTTGTTCGCTTTTGTTCTTGTGAAATATCTGTGTTCAACATAACCATGATTTCCCTTTTTCTTGGTATAAATGCATAGATTTAACGCATAGAGAGCGAATGTTATTAAGGCTTACGTTATATAATTGTTGTGTTGGATAGAGTCTGGTTCTTTTATATATTATTTTCAATATTGTTTTTTGTACTATATCAAGCTTTCGTAAACTATTTTTGTATAGACAGCTCCAGACCAACAATTCATATGTTATCTTGGACTCAATAAGAGATTTGTAAACCATAATGAGTAGTTTTTCATGAAGTATGTTTCTAAGTCAGCGATTCTCAACCTGTGGGGCGCGCCCCCCTTGGGGGGCGCGGCGTTACTACAAGGGGGGCGCGAGTATATTTAAAAACAAAATAAAAACTTTTTTGAAGGTAAAATAAAACAAATTGTAAAATTAAAAAAAATATATATATATTTAAATTAAGAATACAGTTTATAATTACATATTACCAATAAATAATTTATTATATTCATTATTTAAGTTTATTAGTATGAAACAAATACCAGTTAAATGTTATGTTACTAATCAATGACTTCCTTGAGCCTGTTTCTCATTGCAAAGTTTTTGAAATGAAGGAGTAATACCAGATATGGATACCCTAAGTTCTTTTTCTATATTTAGCTGTGATCTGTATTTTGTTTTCAACGAAGATACCGCTGAAAATCCGGTTTCGCAAAGATAAGATGTTGAAAACGGTAAAAGTATTTGGAAAGCTCTTCGTTTTAATGTAGCATACTCGTCATTCAAACCAGCCCAAAATTCAAAAATCGATTTGTTATTAAATTGTCTTTTGATTTCACTGTTTGTTGTAAAATCAATAAAAGTTTCCTCTTCAGAAGTCGAGATACCTTGTGGAACATTGTGATATGGGTCCCTAACCCACTCGTAACTTGCTAGAACTTTTCGTCAGCAAAAAGTATTTTTTAAAATTTTTTGCTAGCATGCTTAGATGTTCGTTTATAGTTAAGAAAATCACGTTTATATGTTCTTCTTCAGGTTTGTATGTCTTTACAAATTCATTTATATTCGGAAACATTTCCAATTTCTTTTCTTTTAAATTTCTAAGCCACAAATCCAATTTTCTACAAAACCATTGACTTTATCATTTGTTTCCAAAATATATGTATTTGTTCCTTGAAGTTGAAGATTCAAGACCTTTAACTTCTCAAATATATCGACTAAATAACCCAATTTCATAATAAATATAGTATCTCGAAACATTACGGCTTCTTGTCGATTTTCTTCTTCTAGAAAAATACAGATTTCTTCTCTTAATTCAAAAACACGTTTCAAAAACTTTCCACGTGATAACCATCTAGCTTCGCAATAAAAAAGTAATGCTGTATGTACTGATCCCATATCTTTACAAAGTTCAGAAAACATTCTTGATTTTAAAGGTCTCGTTTTATATAATTTACAACAGTTACGACTGTAGATAACACGATATTTAAACCAGTACTCATTTCTTTCGACGCCAGTGCTTCTCTGTGGATCATGCAATGCGTCCAGATACACTGTGAGGATTTTGTTTTACTAGTGTTCGCATGCTTTGAAATCTTCCAGACATTGAACGAGCACCATCGGTGCATATTCCAACACAATTTTCCCATTCAATATTCGCCTCGTTTATAAAATTATCCAAGATGGTAAATAAAGCAGTTGATGTTGCCCTTTGCTGTATCGGTTTGCAAAAAAGTAATTCTTCTACAGCTGATACACCATCACAAAAACGTACATAGGCTATCAAATGAGCATCTTTATTGTTATCAGTTGCTTCATCAAGTTGAATTGAAAACAATTTTCCACGCAATTTTGCAAAAGCTGATGCTGTACATCTTTAGCCATGTCAGAAATACGACGAGCAACTGTATCATTGGAAAGTGGAATAGATTTTAATTTTTGGCAAAATTTTCTCCGAACATGGTCTCTACAATTTCAATTGCAGCTGGCAAAATTAGCTCTTCACCAATATTGTGAGGTTTCTTGCATCTGGCTATTTGATACGAAACTTTGTAAGAAGCAAGTAAAGCTTGTTCATTCGCAGACAAAGTGCTTTTAAGAACTAATTTTGCTTCTCGAGTGATTTTAATTTACTTTCAAAAATTGTTGGGATTTTTAACGTATTCACTATGAAGAGTTTCCAAATGTCGTTTAAGTTTATTTGGCTTCATACTGTCAGCTGCCAAAGTTTTGAGCAAATAACACACAAGGGCCTTACTTCTTCATTTACTTCAGTGCTCGTAAATCCATAGCTTAGGTATTCTGCGCAATATTTTCTTGATTTAGTTTTTGAAACATGCCTAGCCTGTGCACTAGTTGATGCTTCACAATCCTCCAATTCTCGCTTACGCCCATATAAAAATTTATCCATAATCTTTTCTAAATATGCCTCTGTTGCTTCTAAAATATATATAAGAAAAGTAAATAAAAATTCTTAAATATTTCTATTATTCTTTATTATTTTCAGATACCAATTAAATTAAATGGCATGATTATGATAAAATGATAAATATATTTTTTGTACTTGCCTTTTAATATTTAGGTCCTCTAGAAAATTATCAATTTTAGATAAATAATAGTTTTACAATGTTAAATTAAGATTGACTACAGTTAAGATTGATTCGCAATCCTGGTTCTATACAAATGTATGCACTATATAACCTCTGAAGTGTACTCGCACAACAGGAGCACTAGCAAAACCGATAGACTGAAACTTAACGTGACCCTGGCAGAATGTGTACAAAAAGCAGCGCCTACTAAAACACAGGCCTAACACAAGGAGTGGGGAAACCAATCATTTTTTCGGTAGTGGGGGGGCGCGAGAATATTTACATTGGTAAACTGGGTCGCAATAACAGAAAGGTTGAGAAGCGCTGTTCTAAGTAAATAAAAGGTATGTATAGAAGCCATTATTTTATTAGTGAGGTTTGAGACATGCTTGTTCCATCGCAAGAATTTATCTATTGCAATTCCAAGATATTTAGTATGTGACATTTCTGTAATAGGATTTTCAAAAGTTTCAATTTGTATTGAGTTAAAGTTTGGTCTGCTAGAAGCATTAATTGAAAAAGCTATGTAATTCGTTTCTGTTACATTCAACGTCAATTTTAAAGAATCGCGATGTAACTTGATTTTTTTCATTTCAACGCCAACTTTTTCTTTTAGTTTATACCAGTCGCTATCTTGATATATTATTGCGGTATCGTCAGCATAGACAATACTATGTGCATCTATTTCAAGATTCAGTAGTGAGTTGATGTAAATGTTGAATAACACTGGACCAAGCACCAATCCCTGTGGAACACCGATTACAAGGTAATTTGGATTACTAAGCTCTAGATTTATTCTAACATATTGAGATTGCCCAGTTAGATAGTTTTTGAGGATCTCCAATACTGTATCTCTCACTCCATTTGCCTATAGACAGTTTATTAAGATGTCATGAGATACAGTATCAAAGGTCTTTGCAAGGACCAGGAACATAACAATGCATTTCCTGTCATTGTCTAGAGCATCAGCAACTTGATTCGTGAGTTCTATCATGGCATCCGTTGTGCACTTGCCTCTTGTGAACCCAAATTGGTTAGGACTAATAATGTTATTTTGTGTTAAAAAGGCAGTTAGTTAGCCTTTCACATATACATTTTTCAAACAGTTTGGCAAAATTATTAAATTTTATAGCATTGAAAACGACACGAAAGCAACATGGGATGCTATAAACCAACTACTAAAAGTGAAAAAAAAGGCAACTATTGATTAAACAAACTATGCCAGAATATACGGATGGTCAAATAGCCAATAAATTTGCAGTATTCTTTCATAAAAATGTTCAATTGATAAAGCATAAATGCAAAGAAATCTTTTGGAAAATAGCACAATTGCTACAGTAAATTCCAGTTTCTATTTACAACAGGTGTCAAAAGACTTTGTTGAAAGTGAAATTAAAAAAATTGAATCCCAATAAATCACCCGGGTTTGATAACATAAGAATGAAAGATATTTTGTACTTAAAGCAAGAAATGATTAATCTAATTACAAAACTGATTAATTCAATTATAAAAAAACGAATGGCTCCATCAAAATTAAAAACATTTATTGTCAGACCTATACATAAAAAGGGTAATTGCCTAGTGTTAAGTAATTACAGAACGGTCTCTATTTTACCAATTATGGAAAAAATCTTTGAAAAGCATCTTTCGGTACAAATAATGAACTTTATTTTAAAAAATTCAATTCTTTGCAAAGAACAGTATGGTTTTGTTAAAGGACTTGGAACTGGAAAAATATTTTTAAATTTTTCTACATTTATATGTGAGAAATTAAGCAAAAATATGAATTGATTGTGTTTATTTATTAATTACTCAAAAGCAAACGGTGGTACAAGAAATACCTCTACAAAAATTGGAAAAAATGGGATTTAGAGGCCCATCGCTACAATACTACAAAACTACCTGCAATGCAGGAGTTTTGTAGTCAAAATTAATGATGCATATAGCAAAGAACTACCGCTGAATGTTGGTGTACCACAAGGATCGGTACTGGGGCCACTCTTATTCATATTATATGTCAACGAGTTGCCAAGTATTGTGAAGCATTCAAAAATATTAATGTTTGCAGATGATATACTAATTATATCAGTGCATAAAAACTTAAAAGTAGCAAAGGCATTTATGCAAAAGGATGCAAATAATTTGGCAAAGTGGTCGCATAACAATCCACTGATATTAAACGAAGATAATACAAAGCTAATGCACATAACCACGCCATATATAAAAAGGGGAAATACTGAAATTATTATTCACTCGTGCAAATGTTTTCAACTTCAAAAAAGAAATATTTTTTCATGTTTTATTGAATGTAAAGTAGTTTCTCTATGCCACGACTATCAATATCTTGGAATTTCGGTCAACAGCTACTTTCGGTGGGACACACATGTGAAAAACGTATGCAATAAATTATATTACATAAAACACGAAATACCATATAAAATACGTAAAAATGTGTATGTTTAGAAAATTTTTTTGATAGTACCTTTATAGTAAAAAAAGAAAGTGCATACGGGATAAGAGAAGAGAAATACATTACACCACGAACTTATAATAAATATGGGGAAAATAATCTCCTATATCATCCCAAATGTTTTTAATGAACTGCCAAAAGAATGTAAAACTTTTCAAAACATGAAACAATTAAAATTAAGCATTAAAGAATTTTTAAATGCCAAAGTTGTTTAAACAGAAACAACAGGGTCGTTTATGTGTAGGTAGGCATATATGTGGGTGTGGGTATGTGAGTAGATGAGTAAGTGTATGGGAATAAGTAAGTGTATATGTATGTTTGGGCAGATAAGAGTATATGAGTGTATATTTGTGAGTGTGTGTGTATGTATAAACCTAAATATGTATATAGAGGTAAGAGTATTTGGAGGTTTGCACTTTATTTTTGAAAATAAGGTAACCATAAAATATTTACAGCTCGTTTTGTTTGTTTGTATGTATCATTGAATGTGAGAGAAACTTTTCTGAATAATTATGGAGGGTAGAACCAATTACAATGGAAATAATTATAAAAGTTATAATGAACAAAAAGGTAATATATTTTAGATACACAAGTTTATTATAAGAAAATATTGTAAATGTAATAGGTAGAAGAGCATTGTAGTACGTATTGAAAATTTTATATATACGCTTAGTAAATGGATTTAGTGCTTAGGAGTAAAGTTATGTTATTTGAAAAATACTTTAGTTGGCATTTAAAACAAGATAGTATATTACAATAGTGTTGTGTAAATATATATAGTGATAACTCAGGTAATAGTTAGTTTTTTATAAATCAACTAAAATAGATAAATCTTGCATATAGGTTTAGGGTTATTAAAATTGATTTAGTGCTTAGGAGTAAGGTGATGTTATTTGAAAAAATAGGTTAGTTTATTTAAATTATGATAGTAATATTAGAATAGTTTGTGTAAATATATATAGTGATAAATCAGATAATAGTTAGTTTTTATAAATTCAATATAACATACCAGGATTTATAGTTTAAGTTTGTAAATATTATACAAAATTTTTCTAAAATATATAATATATATAAAATATATAAAACAGAACGCCTTGTCAAGCGGCTTTAAGTCTGCTTAAGGTGCTGTTAGGTATATTTGGAAATAAAGAACATATTTGAATTTGAATTACTATTACTATTACTCAACCGTCGAGCAATACACACGTTGTTATAGTTGTTCCGCGATTTAATTATATTTGGTACGGAAAAATACGTTGTAAATTAGTTCTGTGGTTTTAAAAAGTGTATACTTATGATTCTAACTCCCATTATCTAATATCTGCAAAAATATTTAAAATAGAGAAGATAAGAACAATGAATTGTGAAAAGTGTGCACCCAAACTTCCAAAAGACGGAAATTTTATTACATGTAAGTTTTGCAACAGCGGTTTACATTATGCATGCTTTGGGGTGGCAGAAAATACATACATTAGAATGTCGGCTGCAAAAAAAATATGCTTGGAATGTAGAAAAGAAGAACCATCGCAAAAGTCGATATCGCTAAAGAACCCTGAAGAAAGCAATGCTAAGTAAATATTAAATGTGATATCAAACAAGTTAGATGAGTACAAGCAGGTTGTGGATTATGTGTGCAATGACCTAAAGGAACTATCAGCGTTTTATGATGATTTGAAGCTTGAGGTATTTGAACTAAAGAATACAAACAATGATTTAGTTAAAACCGTATGTACATTATTGGATGAGAACATTAAAAAAGATGTGAAAATTTCACTTCTTGAAATTAAAATAAATCAACTTGATCAAAGAAGCCATAGCGTGAATTTTGAAATACACGGAATAGAAGTAGTGCTTGAAAACAAGGGGGTGGTTACCTACAAGGTAATGTTGAAAAATTAATCAGACACCTAGATGTAAATTTAAAGGAAGGTGATATTGAGGTAGTATACCGTTGCCAAAAAATGCCCCGATGCTATATCGGCCGTAATTGTGAGATGCCGTTCTCAGTTGATTTGTGATTCCATAATAACAAATAAAAAAAAAGTAGTTAAAAACGATGATATTCTTGGAAATAAGAGTGATCTAAAACTATTCCTAACTGAAAATCTAACGGCACACAACAAATTCTTGTTGTGGCGAGCTAAACAAAAGGCAAGGGAGCGAGCTAAGCAAAAGGCAATGGATGTAGAGTGGTGTTTTATCTGGATTAAGAACGGTAAATATTGGCAAAAAAAGTAAGGAATCAACAAGCATAGTACGTATTGAGAGTGAGAAGGATCTAGTAAAGATACTGTTAAGAATTATTTTCCCCTCTTTCAGTAATTCATGTTATTAGAATTTGCCGCGTAATCGTCTATTGCGCAGTACATATTTCTTGACGTCTATGTCACGTCGTTTCTAGCAATATAGGCGATCACAAGTATGGCTAAAGTTTGTATTCACAATGTTCTAACTTACAACTACAAGTAAATGTTTCAACAACAAGAATTCGTCTTTGTTTTAGCTAACTTGTACATTAAAGTATAAACCAACAACATTCTGTGACAAAAGCTCCAATACTTACAACTGGAATGAACAAGGTTTACTCTTTTTGTCTTTTCTAGAAAATTGGAGCGTTAGTAACAAAAGCAACTGCTTACAATACTCAGCTTTTTTCTACAGATACAATAGCGTCATTAAGGTAATCTTCAATTTAAAAAAAAAATCAATATGGCAGAGGACAATGAAATTAAGAATACCATTAGGTTTAGTACAATTAGTAGTATTACAGAATATGCAAACATAATATTTGATAATGGTATAAATTCCTTGTGTGTTATATGATTTAATGTAAACGGCATAAAAAGTCATTTTGATGAGTTATTGGTTTATATTGCGTATGTACAATTTGATATCATAGCTTTGATGGAGGTTGCTAGTAACAAAGATTTAGTCTCAAACTTTAAAATCAACGGATACAAATTATATTCAAAACTGCGAATGCACCAAAAAGGCAGTGTCTTATTTTTATATATCCGTAGTAATATTGTTTTTACCAAAAGTATTTTTAATTCTATTACATATGAGAATATAGAAGGAATTGTAAATTATCGAGGAAAAAGAAATTAATCATGGTATACAAACCTCCAAGAACTAGTATTAAGGGGTTTGTTGAAGAATTAAATAGTCAACTGGACCAAAGTAAACAGTGTAGTAACTTAATTTTTGCAGAAGACATTAATATTGATTTAAAAAAAGAACATCCAACAAATGCTGAAGAACAATATGAAGTACTTTACATGTGATTTTCCAATGCTCCACCCAAAGGTACTACACTGGCTAGGACACGAGTTTTTTTTACCTGGAAAATTTGGAATTTTGCCGAACCCTTACTGTTCCAAGCAAGGAAGGTATCTTTAATGTGTGTGACAACACTCACACACCGGACCTCCATTTTACCTCCTCATCCGAACGAGGGTGTATTTTTGAATATACATGTTTTAATACCCTCGTTCGTATATTTCCCGCATTGTAAAATATTAGTGTACGGTAATGAGTTGTAAAAAGTGTAAATCTAAGTTACCAAAGGATGGCAATTTTATTACCTGCGGTGATTGTGGTGGAAAGTACCACTTTGGATGTACCAGTGTCTCTGAATCTACTTACAATAGGATGTCTTCCACTAAGAGGCAAAGCTGGCACTGCCAAATCTGTAGAAAAAGTGAAAGCGATACCACAGATCATACTTTAAGTACGGATTTGCAGGAAGTTGACTTTAAAAAAATGCTTGGGGTCATTATGGGTAAGTTGGATGAGTATAAAAAAACAATGGAAGACCTAGTAAAAGATGTAAGAGGTCTTTCTAATTTATACGATGGTTTAAAAGATGAAATCATACAACTTAAAAAATTTAACGTGGAATTGTCAAATACTATTGCTAAATTGTTGGAGAAAAATAAGCAAAAGAATATTAAAACATTAAATTTGGAAATGAGATTAAACAACCTAGAGCAAAGAGGAAGGAATGCCAATCTAGAAGTCCATGGCCTAAAAATTATTCCAAAAGAAAATGACGAAAAGCTTTATAAAGCGGTTAAGAAAATTACAGAGTGCTTGGATCTTAATTTATCGAAAGAAGACTTACGAGTGGTTCATCGTCTACCAAAACGTAGAAATGACTCCGTACCAGCAGTTATCATTCGGTGCTCTACACAGTTCAATAGAGATGCAATCCTTAGTAAGAGGAAGATGGTCTTAACCAATAATAAAGTTTTGGGTAATAAAAGCGATCGTAAGTTACTTATATTCGAAAATTTAACGCCGTTCAATAAAAATGTTTTATGGCAAGGCAAATTAAGAGCTAAGGAAAAGGAATGGCGATTTGTTTGGTGTAGGTTTGGAAAAATACTTGTTAAGCGTTCTACCAAAGTTCCATGTGTAATTAGAATAGAGTGTATAAACAATTTGAATAAAATGGATTGAAAATAAATATTTGTGGTAAGATTTAAGTGTAAATAAGCAAATTTAGATAGTTAATTATGAGTTTAGTTTATTAAAAATTTCCAACAATGATTATAAATGAACAATATCAAACAGACTTCATTTGTTATCAATCCTATATAAATTTAAGTGACCGGATTATCCAGTGGAACGCATATGCTGCGAACATTAACAATTACAAATTATACGTTGTTTGTTTAAATATGAATGGTAATAAAAGCCATTTCGGCGAATTGTTGATCTACTTATCAAATTCTCGTTTAGACGTTATAGTATTAGTCAAAGTTTCGATTTATAAAGAAGAGGTGTTAAACTATAGTATCCAAGGCTACAATATGCATTCTAAATTAAGAGTTAACAAAAAGGGTGGAGGAATTTTACTATACGTCAATAATAGATTCACGTTTTCTGAAGAAATTTTTATCTCAAATTCTTACGAGAATATTGAAGGGTTGCTACGACTATCAAATAACAGAACAATTAAATTAATGTTTGCATACCGACCATCTAATTGTAATGTACGCGATTTTATTAAAGAGTTGGAAAATCAGTTAAAGAATAGTAGGATAGTTCTTGTTTGGCGGTAATATTAATTTAAATTTAGAGATACAGAGTAGAGCAACAAATGTAGTGCCCAAATCCATTGCTTGCTACGGCCTCTAAAAGAACACTAACAAAAATAATCATGGATAAAAATCACGTGATTTGACATAATCATTTGCAATTATAATTCACTCAGAACAAAACATACAAAGGAAAAAAAGAACTTATAATTAACCAAAATATTTACAGCACCTAGTAAAAAAATTCATGAAAATGGCGAGCTGTAGTTTTTAGGTAATTACCCCCTGACAGTAATTAGTAAAAAAAAAGAAAGAACCAAGCGCAACCCTAAAAACCACAGCTCTAGATCATCGTAAATATAAACTTAAACTATATGTACATACATAATGGCAACATTTTCAAATGAGCCCGCAAGTCTTTAAACCGTTTCTACATTAATAATTAGTATATTTTTAGTTATTTACAAACAAATAGTAAAGCATTAATAAAAGAGCAGTAAATACCAAAATAGTTCAATAATTTTCGTATATAAAAATTAAATTTGGAAATGCCCTATTTGAACGGCAAAAACCCACGCGTTCTGGTTCCAAAGTAAGAAGCAAATACAAAGAAAAAAACTCACCC
This sequence comes from Platerodrilus igneus, assembly GCA_036346225.1. NCBI lineage: Eukaryota > Metazoa > Arthropoda > Insecta > Coleoptera > Lycidae > Platerodrilus > Platerodrilus igneus. Next base: position 6,509,188 of record JARFIW010001730.1, on the reverse strand, counting down.
TCAAGTTACTGACGTTGGGGTTGAGTCAGTTACTGGTCCACGTCCCATTATCATAAGAAACGACAGCTCAAGGGATTAACGCGTCCCCCGCAGGAAGCACGCTATAATGCGTGCCAGCAATTCGCATAAAGAAAACGAAACGAAGCAAAACAAGACGGATGTTTTCTGATTGCTAGTCGAACAGAAAGTCCATATTAAATTTGTTTAGTTAAAGCACCAAAGCTCAAGGAAATAAAACAGGAAAACCCTAATTTATTGAAACAATTTCACCGAATTCTTTAAAAAGGGAAAACACACCAGCATTTAATTAGTGAATACTCGAAAATACGCCTATCTAATTATGGCGTAAATTCCACGTTAAGAAATTCTTAGAAAGGATATTTATTTTTCTATAGAGCAAAAAGATTTATCAACTGACATATATAGGATGTTTATTATTAATTACAATACAAATTTTAATACACGAAAGGGTTATGTTTAATTTACGGAATAAATTTTCGTGTTTAACGCCAAGGAATTTAAGCTGAAAATTATTGCATATAAACTAATCAATTAGTTACGAAAATGAACGTAACAAAATTTGTATACAATAATTACTTTAATAATAACATAAAATTATCAACACTTTGTTTAAACATCAACGGAATAAGACACATTGTGATGAGTTAATGACCTATATATCGTGTTCTACAACTGATGTCCTTGTATTAGTTGAAGTATCTATTCACAAACTAGAAATTGTCAATTTTAAAATAGGATAAAATCTGTATTCAAAACTGCGTACAACTTCAAAAGGGGGAGGGATAGTAATGTACGTTAGAAACGAATTTATATTTAAAGAAAGCTTCTTTAATTCAACATCATATGAGAATATAGAGGGAAATCTTATAATAGATAAATACAATTGCATCAAGTTGATTTTTGTTTATAGACCTCCTTCAAATAATGAAAATGAGTTTTTAAGGGAATATGAAAATCAATTATTAAATAATAATGTACATAAAAATATTTCATTTTGAGGCGATATAAACATTAATTTGTATTGTCATAATCGAATAACGAATGAGTATGAATTATTATTGAATGCCCAGGGATTTTATAAATGTATTTTTGGTTACACTAGAGAGGCTTTTTATGGGAGCAACTTAGTATGCTCAGGTTTAGACCAGTTGTTTATTAGAGGAGTGTATGAAACAAATTTCTCAGGTATTATACAAACTAAAATTTTAGATCACTTTATGATTACAGTTACAACTATATTTAAAAACATGCGGCCCGAACATGAACACAACCAGGTTCAATATAATGAAAACATATACAACGAGCATTATCCAATCTAAATGTCAATGAAATTAAAATAATAGGAGATGCAGAAAGGTTATATAATAAAATTACTAAGGAATTCGATATGATTTATACTCGAGAAACTGTAGAACGGACAACAAAATTTAAAATACAACTTACGAAAAGAAAGTTTAAAAAAGAATGGATGAATGACGTTTTACTTAAAAATATTATAAACACAGATAAATTATACAGTAAATGGCAACAAACAAAGATTAAAGCCCATTTTGATGAATACAAATGGTACAGAAATTGGCTGATATTTAAAATACATAAAGAAAAGGAAAAACACTATAACACGAAATTTCTACAAGTTGATAAAAATAGAAATGCAACAAAAGAAATGTGGGACGCGATTAATGAAATAATACATAGCAAAAAGAAGAACAGTGTAGACAACGTTATAAAACGGACAATGCCTCAATATACAGATAAAGATACAGCTAATAAATTTGCAAAATTTTTTCATAATAGCGTACATTCCATCAGACGTGAGGGTTCAGTTAAAATGTTGATGAATGATACCCTTGTAGATCAAATACAGTGTAGCATTCGTCTACAAATGATGGCACAAAAATTCGTAATTAATGAAATTTCTAAAATGAATGTAAATAAATCTCCGGGATATGATAAAATCCGATTACAGGATATATTATTTTTAGGAAAGGTTGTGTATGATATAATAACTAAAGTAATTAATATGATAATTAGAAGTGCAGTGGTCCCTAGCAAAATGAAAATAACTGTAATACGCCCAATTCATAAAATAGGAATTTATTCTGAAGTTGGCAACTATAGGCCTGTGTCAATACTGCCAATTATTGAAAAAGTTTTTGAAAAGCATTTATATAATTTAATGTATACTTATATTGAGAAAAACGATATAATTTCTAAAGAACAATATGGGTTTGTTAAAAATTCTGGAACAAATAGATTACTGGCACAATCTCTCACAATTTGTTTATGAAAAGCTAAAAATAATATAAATGTCTTAGGTTTATTTATCGATTATAGTAAAGCTTTCAATACTATTAGTCATACAAGGCTATTGGAAAAACTCGAAATGTACGGATTTACAGGGCCAACACTGAAACTCGTAACAAATTATTTGGATATAGGAAGTTTGTGGTAAAAATTAATAATAAGTACAGTATTAATCATCCACTAAATGTTGGTGTACCTCAGGGTTCAGTATTGGGTCCATTGTTATTTATTTTGTATGTAAATGACATGCCAAAAGTAATTCAAACCTGCAAAACTTATTTGTTTGCCGACGATGTACTATTCATATCTGCGCATAAAAACTTAAAATTAGCAAATCAGCTACTACAAAATGATACAAATAACTTAACAAAATGGTCCCACGATAACCAATTGGTTATCAATAAAGAAAAAACTAAAATTATGCACATAACCTCACCATACATGAAAAGGGAAGAAGTAGAGATAGTTTACATTCGTATAAATGTTTTCAGCTTCAAAATAAAGGCATTTATACATGTTTCACAGACTGTTCGTTTGTTTCAACTTGTTCAACTTTCAAATATTTAGGAGTGACGACTATTGATAACTACTTCCGATGGGATCAACACATTGACAATGTTTGTAATAAACTAAAAACTAATACTAGTCAAAATGTACTATATTAGGCACTTAGTACCAATAAATATTAAAAGAACCATATACCTAGCATTAACAGAACCTATTATCAGATACGATGTGGAGGCTTGGGATTTGCAAGTGATAGGTATTTAAAACAAATCAGGATTGTGCAAAGACAGCTTTTAAAAACTGTAACTAATAGTTCCTCGGGTAGTACCTTGCATGAAGTACTATACAAGAGTAATATATTCAGCATAAGAGGGTTATTGTATTACAAAATAATTTTAGAGAATCTTGTTAAAAGTAGTTACCTAGAAAAAAATTAGTGGATACAGTCTAAGACAGGAAAATTACGAAGTACCATTAGTATACAATAGATATGGAAAATACAGCCTACAATATATAGAACCTAAATTATTTAATCAACTGCCACCAGAACTAAGGAATTTTAGTAATATGAAAGAAGTAAAAGAAATTTTAAAACATGTTCTGAATACAAATTATAAATAACAATAAAAATTTGTTTAATGCTGAAAATTTAGTATAGAGCAAGAGTTACTAGAGTATAGTAAAAATCATGCAATTTAAAATGACAAATAGATGTTGTTGCGGGTATTATAATAATATATGTATTAAAGAGGGTCGAGTCAATATATATATATATATATATATATATATATATATATATATATAATAGAGTAAGAATTTATTGAATAATATTTAATTTTTCTTTATATTATTTTAATTCTAAGATATAACTTATGTCTGTTAAATTATAAATAGGGGTAAATTATTTCAACAGTACGGTTTACTTATGTTTAGAGTATTATATCTGTTGTATGTTAAATGTGCTACATACTTTGTGTAAGCGTAATATTATTGTGTATTGTACTTTTGACCATATTGATTAGTTTTTTATTATTTTTTAAGGTATCTTATGCATAGACGGTAGTATTAGGTTTTTAAACAGAGGAAAGAGTAAATTTGATTTTTTTAGTATAGATAGACATAAGGAAAATCAAAAATATAAACAACAGGTAATGTAAACACCTTGTCAAGCATAACTATAAGTTAGCTTAAGGTGAACTGTATATATTATATGAAATAAAGAAATTATTATTATTATTATTATTATTATTACTGTTACTAATTACTAATTACCGCAAGAATGTAAAACTTTCAAAAATATGAAAGCACTAAAAAAAGGAAATAATAAAATATCTAAATCACAATTATGTACTATGCCAATGTACCAGCATAGAACAACATCAATAATGACAATAACACAATATCAATACAACTCAAAAACATAAAATGCAGGATTACCATAATGTAATATTAATTAAAACATTAAGAGAGTTGGACCAAATCTACCAAAACTAACTAACAACCAAAATTAACTATAATAATGTAATATAACAATGTGGATTTTATTATGTTTGAAATTTGTAATAGGTTAGATGTTCACTAGTGTATATTTTTCAACATTTTTGTATATCGGTTATTTTTAAGAAGTCTTTAATAATCTAAAAAAAATTAAATAAAAGTAAAATTTCACATTTAATAGAAGATATTTAATTTATTTATAAACGCCATGACAAGCAATCATGTAAGATTAGCTTATGGCAAAGTAATATTACCATAAATAAAGGAATTTGAATTGAATTACTATTACGATTACTATTAGTGACCCGACTCTCGTACGAGATGGGCGTGTTTAATGTGCTCTGAGTTTAGCGCTATAAATTATAGCAAGTGCAGGTGTTAAATCAAATATTTCAGTCTGATAATTTGTTTATGAGTGTTTACGTGACCCTTTTATAGTTAAACCCGTTGATTTGCCAACATGAGTTACAAAAAATGTTCTGAACCACTTCCGAAGGATGGATAGTGCATTGATTGTACTGAATGTAAGAATTCATATCATTTGGGATGTTTGAGTGCTTCAGAATCCACATATAGATCCCTTTCACCTACTAGAAGGAAAGAGTGGAAGTGTCCTTCATGTCCGATTGAAGATAAGAGTACTGCAAGTGTTAGTAAAAAAAACAGAAGCAGCTGATTTTGATAAAATGTGTAGTTCCATTACTAAAAGGCTGGATCAGTACAAAAAAATTCTACCTGAATTAAGTCGTGATGTCAAGGGACTTTCGAACCTTTACGATGGGGGGACGAAATTACAGCTTTAAAAGAAGTTAATGCGGGCCTGAATAACAAAATATATAAACTATTAGCCGAAAATCAGAAAAAAGGACATGAAGATTATGGAACTAGAATCTAGGATTAATTTTATTGAACAGTGAAGCAGAAATATAATCTTCGAAATTCATGGACTTGAAAAAATTTTTGGCGAGGACGATATAAAATTAAAATCTGCAGTATGTAAATGGTAAAACTTTTGGATGAAAATATTCTTGAGGCGGATATTCAAGTTGTTCACCGATTACCTAAACGACAACCTGATGCTGTACCTGCAGTGATCGTAGGTTGTTCTTCCGAATTATACGTGATCGAACATTAATGAAACGGAAAATGGCCATCACTAATAATAGTATTCTAGGAAATAATAGCGACAGGAAGCTATTAATTTACGAAAACTTGTCACCATTCAATAAGAACATTATTTCAGACAAAGACCAAAGCCAGTGAAGTAGGATTTTAGATATGGTAAAGTATTTGCAAAGAACGATAGCGATATGCAACAAATTATTAGAGTAATTAACATAAACGATATTAATAAAATTGTTTGATTATGTACAAAACTAACATTTATAGATTAATAAGTATTTGTTTATAGGATAATTATATTCGTGGTAATTTATAATGATAAGTAACGTTAAGTATGAAGACAATATTGTATATTACCAAACATTTACATGCATATCGCAGTGGAATAATGAACTGGAAATTTTCTCTGATAATTTTGTCGATAACAACTCCAAGAGTCTAAAATTGTCGGCAATGTGTTTGAATATAAACGGTGTTAAAAGTCACTTTGACAAACTCTTAATATTGTTGCGATCCACTATTAGGCAACCCGTCAAACATACAAACGCCCGGGGCACAGCGTATTCTTCAGCATTCGAGAATCCTTCTACAAAGTTCTAGATAATGAGTCATATCTTAATGCAGGGTATATATAAGGTCGCTTATGAATGTAAGAGTTAGTCTATTCTTGAATGTCTAATATAAATTATATCGTTGTAAAGTAAACGTAGTTGAGTTTTTAGAATATATACATAAATGATATGCTGTGTCTAACGTGCATGCAGCTTGCAGTATACATAAATAAATAGAAGTGTATAAACAAATAGTTGTGTTAGTGTGGTTATTGGACCTAGGGTAAAGAAGTTAGTTTAAGAAGATATTAGTGCTTGTAAATTCATTAGTGTAATAGTGCTTCATTGTTAAGTGGACTGAAAACATCTATAAATAAGGCATATACTGTTAATTAGACTTGTGAACAGTGAGTAATAAAGACCATTATTATTACTTGTTTTAAATTAAAGAAACGCGGTAGTAGTAGCGTTACACTGGTGTCAGGCATTTGTGGGGTATATAGTGATTAATTTAAAAGGAAAGCACACCAGTCTAAAGACATTTAAGTAGTTTATATATATGCCAGTTACAAGGAGTCAAAATAAGATGGAGGCAGAAAATTTAATGAATTTCCTTAAGGATTTTAAATCGGGTATAGAAGAAAAGTTAAACGAAAATGCTGAGAAAATGGAGGAGAGGTCGGCTAAACTGGAAGTGACACTCGGTGAAAATTTAGTGAGGTCAGTTGAACTGGAATCAAATCTTACCGAAAGGTTAACTGAAAATGCTAAGAAAATAGAAGAACGGTTTAGTGAAAACGCGATGAAAATGGAAGAGTTGAATGAAAAGACGGCCACGTTAGAACAAAGATTAATAGCAAGCTCCATTGCATTGAAAGAAGATGTCACTGTACAGGTAAAACAGTTGAGCAAAAGTTGGACAGTAAATTGGTAAAATGGAAGAAGATATGATGAGGCTGCAAGAACAGGTGATTTCACTAACAACGCGCCACTTGAATTAACAAACCAAGTTTTTCATCAGAACATTCCAGAAATAAGAACCCTGGAAAGAAGCGAGTCAATTCCGTCTAAATTTAAAGTGAAACCACCCACATTTGATGGCAAAACACCTTGGCCCACATATTTGAAACAATTTGAAGCTGCGGCAATAGCCAACGGTTGGTGCAACAAAGAGAAAGCTATCTCCTTAATAGTGGCCCCTACGGGGAAGCTCTTAACATCTTACAAACGATTCCCGATCACCAGCAGAATGATTACGGTCTCTTAATATCGAAGCTTGAGATGAGATATGGAGACGCTCACCTTCAACAGGTTTACCACGCACAAGTTAAGAACCGCTCGCAAAGACAAGTGAAAGTCTGCAAGAATTCGAAGCTGACATCGCAAGATTAGTTAGATTGGCGTACCCAACGGCACCAGATAGTTTCCTCGAACAACTGGCTGTTCAAACATTTGTAGATGGCATCAAAGACAGTGAAATACAGCAAGCGCTAAGACTAGCAAGGCCAAAAATTCTGGATGACGCACTGGCTCATGCGCTTGAATTTGAAGCAGCTAAGCAGACATCACACAGGATGGGTCACAAAGTTCGGTCTGCCTTAGAGGAACCTGGTCAAGCTCAGAATAGCATAGATGAAATAGTCAACCGTGTGGCAGAAAGGCTGGAACTACAACGACCGCGGAGATGGCGTCTACGATGCTGGAGCTGCGGTGAAGTTGGCCATATGCAGAGACGCTGTACTCAACCAAAGAAACAACCGGTTGTGCCAAAGCTGGTCCATGTAAGGGGCGAACTTCGACAGCACAGCGTAGTGCCCGGAGATTATCATCCGTGCTGCATCGTCGGTGGAAAGTCTGGACAGCATTTATATCGATGGTAGAATTAATGGTAGGGTTGTCCGATTACTTGTGGATACAGGAGCGACAAGAACTATTGTGAGACCAGATTTGGTTGGTCGTGGAAAAGTGCTACCTGTATCGGTGTGTCTCCGAACGGCAAGTGGTGAGAAGATTGGTACTCACGGAGAGACTGCCGTTATGTTGACAATTGGGGACAAATTAATTAATCATCGAGTGTTGGTAGCTGAAATTACAGAAGAAGTGATCTTGGGAATGGATCTCATGAGAGAATATGGGTTTCATGTAAACATGAAAGAAAATGTGCTTCGGATAGATGATGATGAGATTCCATTTCAAGGTAGGAGTAACCAGACGATGCAAGTACGAATGATTTGCGATGTAAAATACCCGAGAAGGCGGAAATGATAGTAATGGGACACCCGGATGGTACGCTCCGGGAAGGACAAGTATGCATGATGGAAGCAACTGAATCGGGAATGGGTCAGGAGGGACTTCTGATTGGAAGAACGCTGGTAAAGTCTCGAAATATGGTACCAGTAAGGGTGCTGAACATTAATCCCCATACAGTGACCCTGAAGAAAGGCATGATTGTGGGAAGTTGCATTCCAGTATGTCATATTAAACGTTGTGTGGACGACACGAAAAATAAACCAACCAACGGTTGCTCACAGAAATTGCTGGATATGTTGGTACCCTCGTGTCAAGGATTAAATGGCGACCAACTGGGCAAGGTAAAAGAACTGGTCGGACGATATCGAGGTGTGTTTGCACTGGATGATAGTGAGAAAGGAAGGACGAATGTTGTGCAACACAAGATCAATACTGGAGATGCGCAACCGATAAGACAACACCCAGGCGGCTTCCTTTGGCAAAACGTAAGGAAGCCGAGCAAATTATCACCGATATGGAAGAACAGGGAGTGATTGAACCTCGAATAGTCCATGGGCATCCCCGGTAGTGCTTGTCAAGAAAAGGACGGGTCGACAAGGTTTTGTGTAGACTACCGGCGGCTTAATAACGTGACAAAGAAAGACAGCTATCCATTGCCCAGAATAGATGACACCTTAGATACTCTATCCGGATCTAAATGGTTTTCGACCTTGGACTTGAAAAGCGGATACTGGCAGGTAGGCTTGGAGCCAAATGATAAAGAAAAGACTGCCTTTACAATTGGAACTGGATTATGGCAGTTCAAGGTCATGCCATTTGGATTATGCAATGCTCCTGCTACTTTTGAACGATTGATGGAGTCGGTACTGCGTGGACTGTCCTGGAAGACATGTCTGGTGTACCTGGACGACGTGATAGTGTTAGGCCGGTCTTTTGAAGAACATCTTAAGAACCTAGAGGAGATATTCCAAAGATTACGCGGGGCAAACCTTACATTAAGCCCCAAGAAGTGCCACTTATTTGGAAAAGAGGTGAAATACCTAGGACATGTCGTTTCGGAGACCGGAATAAGAGCTGACCCTGACAAAATAAAAACGGTACAAGAGTGGCCTACACCAGCAGATATACACCAACTACGCAGTTTTCTAGGATTGTGCACATATTACCGACGTTTTATACTTGGGTTTGCGAACATTGCCAAACCGTTAACGAAATTAACCGAAGAAGGACAAGAATATGATTGGAATGACGACTGCCACAGGGCATTTGAACAACTGAAATGGCTACTAGTTACAGCACCAATTTTGAGTTATCCACGGATGGAGGGGAAATTTGTGTTGGATACCGACGCCAGTAACACAGCTATAGGAGGCGTTCTTTCTCAAGTGCAGGACGGACAAGAAAAAGTTATTGGGTATTTCAGCAAGGTCTTGTCGCGGCCAGAAAGGAACTATTGTGTGACAAGAAGGGAGCTGTTGGCCGTCGTCAAATCCGTAGAGCACTTTTATAAGTACTTATACGGCCGTAAATTCCTGTTGAGAACAGACCATGCTGCACTGAAATGGTTACTGCAGTTTCGAAATCCTGAAGGGCAAGTGGCAAGGTGGATAGAGCGGCTGCAGGAATATGACTTTGACACAGAACATCGCGTAGGAACTAGCCATCGGAATGCAGACGCTCTATCAAGGAGACCTTGTCCGGTGGACTGCAATCATTGCTCCAAGATGGAAGAGAAAATAAGTGTCATCCATAGAATGACGGTAACCGATGATACTTGGCAACTCGAAAGAATACGAGAAGACCAGGAAAATGACGCCGAATTAGGACGTATTATTGAGTGGAAAATAGAGGACATCGACCAGCTTGGGAAGAAATTAGTATTTCAAGTAGGAGCCTGAAGGCATACTGGGCACAGTGGGACTCCTTGATGATGGAAAATAGAATCTTGAAACGACGCCTGGAATTTGAAGATGGCACTGAGAGACTTCAAGTGATAGTGCCGAGAAGCAGAGTGCCGGAAGTGTTGCAGCACTTGCACGATGGTACTTCCGGAGGGCACTTTGGCGTAAAAGAACTCTCGAGAGAGTGAGAGAAAGATTCTATTGGCTGAACTGCAAAGATGATGTGAAGGAGTGGTGCCGGAAATGTGAATTGTGTGCCTCTGCAAATGGCCCGGTCTCAAAACGGAAAGCCCCAATGAGACAGTATAACGTGGGGAATCCTTTTGAGAGGGTAGCCATTGATATAGCTGGTCCGTTTCCTGAATCAGAGAAAGGAAATAAATACATCTTGGTTGCCATGGATTATTATACCAAATGGCCGGAGGCATATGCTATACCTAACCAAGAAGCCGAAACGGTTGCAGATGTACTAGTCAGGAGTTGTTTTGTCGTTTTGGAGTTCCGTTGGAATTACACTCCGATCAAGGTCGGAACTTCGAATCAGCGTTGTTTCAAAACGTCTGCAATCATCTTGGAATCAGGAAAACTAGAACCACGCCACTTCATCCTCAATCGGATGGAATGGTTGAAAGAATGAACAGAACGTTAGGAAAGTACCTGGCCAAAGTTGTCTCTGAACATCAACGGACTGGGACCAATATCTACATTTGTTCCTACTGGCGTACCGATCTTCGGTACATGACAGCACAGGATACTCGCCCGCTTGCGTAATGCTAGGACGTGGAATTGCGGCTACCATGTGATCTTCAGTTTGGATTTAAACCTGGAGAAGAGATCGCCGGTGAAGATTACGTTAGTAAGCTTCGTGAAAGATCAAATAGTATTCACGAAAACGTCCGAAAGAACATACAGGCAGCAAGCGATCGAATGAAATCACAGTATGACACGAGAGCACAAGAAGGTGGTTATCAACCTGGAGATTTAGTGTGGTTGTACAATCCACAAAGAAAACGTGGATTGTCGCCAAAACTACAAAGACAATGGGAAGGGCCGTACGAAGTGTTAAAAGGATTAATGATGTAGTGTACCGGATCAGAAGATCCTCGTGGTAAACCGAAAGTGGTACACTTTGACCGTTTAACATCCTACGCTGGCAACAACCAGGAAGACTCGAATAATGATAATGGTGTTCGGCAAGTTATTAATCATGAGCCAAATGTAGATTTTGAGAGCTTTATGGCGGCGTATGGTGGTTCCGCTAAAGCGAGATTTGGCGTTGTTGTTGAAAACAGCAAGATCTGTTTAGAGCACCAGAAGAGTATTCCTTGCACATTGCGTAGCTCAAGATTTGGCAATGTCAAGGGGAATAGCTGTTGTTTTCAAGAAAAAGTTTGGATGTGTGGATGAATTAGTACAACAGCAGCCAACTGTAGGAAAATCTTTGGTCCTTCAAGATAAAAATCGTTATGTTTACTATCTGGTCACCAAAAATTCTTCATGGCAGAGACCTAGTTATGGACATCTATGGGAGGCTTTGCTAAATCTTAAGGCGCAGATGATGGAAAATGGAGTAACGAGACTAGCGGTGCCCAAGCTGGGCTGTGGACTGGATCGCTTAGACTGGAGGATAGTCCGAAATATGCTAGAAGTAGTTTTCCAGGAACCAACGTCCAGGTTCTTGTTTGTTGTTATCAACCGGTTGCCTACCAAGACCAGGAAAAGAGTGTTGACTGTTACTTCCAACGACGCGGTGGATGCACCAGAGGAGATAGCTGCCGATACCGTCACCAGTCATCGAATTGGCGTCAAGATGGATTTACAGTTACGAGACGTAACGGTTTTAAAGAGGGGCAGTGTTGCGATCCACTATTAGGCAACCCGTCAAACATACAAACGCCCGGGGCACAGCGTATTCTTCAGCATTCGAGAATCCTTCTACAAAGTTCTAGATAATGAGTCATATCTTAATGCAGGGTATATATAAGGCCGCTTATGAATGTAAGAGTTAGTCTATTCTTGAATGTCTAATATAAATTATATCGTTGTAAAGTAAACGTAGTTGAGTTTTTAGAATATATACATAAATGATATGCTGTGTCTAACGTGCATGCAGCTTGCAGTATACATAAATAAATAGAAGTGTATAAACAAATAGTTGTGTTAGTGTGGTTATTGGACCTAGGGTAAAGAAGTTAGTTTAAGAAGATATTAGTGCTTGTAAATTCATTAGTGTAATAGTGCTTCATTGTTAAGTGGACTGAAAACATCTATAAATAAGGCATATACTGTTAATTAGACTTGTGAACAGTGAGTAATAAAGACCATTATTATTACTTGTTTTAAATTAAAGAAACGCGGTAGTAGTAGCGCGTTACAATATATTTAACAAATACCTGTTTTGATTTGGTTGTATTAATTGAAGCTTCAATACATGATGTTGAACTTTGTAACTTTGCAATTGATGATTATAATTCATATGCTAAATTACGTACGATTGGGAAAGGAGGTGGTATAATAGCTTATATGAGAATATTAATTTTATAGAAACCATTTACAATTCTACTTCATACGAAAATTTAGAGGGGATTATTAAAGTGGGTAATAATTATACCTCGAAAATTGTGTTTGCCTATAGACCACCAAATAAAGGCACAAGAGATTTTATTGTTGAATTTAGTAGCCAAATCGCAAATAGATGTAAATGCCAAAATGTAATTATTGGAGGTGACTTTAATATTGATCTAAGTAGCAGAAATCGTGATGCGCATGAGTTTGAAGTTATATTGAATGCAGAAGGATTTCACAAAGCTATTCATGATTATACAAAAAGAATTTTATGTCGGTAGTCTGGTGTCAACATCAATTGACCATATCTTTATAACGGTGATTAATATGAATGCTTTTGCCGGTGTTATTTAGTCTAAGATATCTGACCATTATTTAGTAGCAATAAAGATTTTCTTTAATTTTAAGAGGGAAACAGAAACTTATATTGTTAACCGATTTAATGAAAATAAAATTAAATATTTTTTAAGTAATAGGGAAATACAGTTTAAAGATGATCGTCATAATTCTGAAGAAGCTTACGGAATTTTGTGTAAATTCTTTGATAATGTGTACAATAACTGTTGAAAAGACAACTCAATACAGAATCAGAATTACAATAATACCATAAAATTTAAAAAGGAATGGATGACTGAAACATTATTAAACCTCATAAAACGAAGAGCTAAATTGTTTAGAAAATGGCGGATTACAAAGTCGGTAACAGATAGAAATTGATACAAACAACTAAGAAATGATGTAAATATGAGGATTCGTAAAGCTAAAGAGACGTATTATAATAAAAAATTTGACAACGCAAAAATAACATAAAAAACCTGGGACGTTCTGAATGAAGTTTTGCGCCGTAAAAAATGCCCAGTGTAGATATCGTTATTAAAAAGGGATGCCTGACATAGATGATATTATGATTGCTAATAAATTTGCTGAATTTCTTTATGATGGTTTATACAATTTACTACATAAATGTAATAATTTTTTGTATCAATCAAATACACCATACATACCAAATAGTAGTTTTTACCTTCAAAATGTGAACAAAAAATTTGTAGAGACAGAACTAAATAAGTTAAAATCCTAAATCCTCACCCGAGTTTGATAATACAAGGTTAAATGATATACTATTCCTTAAGGATACTATGTAGGAATATATTGTCAGATTAATAAATGTAATTATACAAACATCTATTGTCCCTCATCAGTGGAAAAATGCCATTGTGAGACCTGTGCATAAAAGAGGTAGTACTTCCGATATTTGCAACTATCAACCGATTTCTTTGATGCCAATAATTGAAAAGATTTTTGAAAAGCATATTGCTGCAAAAATGGGTAATTTTTTTTATTGATAATAACATTATTCACAGCGCACAGTACAGATTTGTAAAAGGAAAGGGAACAGGGAAATTGCTTATGGAATTTTCAAATTATATGTATAATAATCTACACAAAAACATGAACTTGTTATGTCTATTCGTCGACTATACTAAAGCATTTGAAACCATCTCACATGAAATACTGTTAAAAAAATTAAGGTTGTTGGGTTTTGGAGGTTCATTTTTGGACCTAATACAAAATTACTTACAAAACAGGAAGTTTGTGGTTAATATAAACAATACTCTTAGTAAAAATAAGCTATTAAATGTTGGTGTACCACAGGGTTCCGTACTAGGATCACTCCTGTTTATATTATATGTTAATGACCTTTCATTAATCATACAATCATGTAAAATTTATATGTTTGTCGATGATATATTGTTAATATCGTCACACAGAAAGTTAGTAAACGCCAAATACAACTTGCAATCGGATACAAAAATTTTATCCAAATGGTCTCACGACAATGCATTAATTTTAAATAAAGACAAAGCCAAACTATTGTACGTTACAACGCCGTATATGAAAAGGGGTAACCCAATAATAGTGCTACATTCTTGTGACTGTTTCCAAACGCAAGACACGTATGTAACTACATGTTTAAAATCTTGCAAAATCCTCACCTGCTGCAGCACATACCAGTACCTTGGTATTACTGTAGACAATTTTTTCAGATGGAACTATCACATAAACACAGTCTGTAAAAAACTAAAAGTATCTTGATTAAATTATATTATGCACGGCATATGATACCCGAAACAGTCAAAAAGATTGTATATCTCGCTTTAGCAGGGTCGGTGATGAGGTATCGCATCGAAGCATGGGGGAATGTATTTGCAGAAAATAGGATTTATTCAAAGGAAATTGTTGAAATTAGTCAGCAATGAGCAAGTACATACTAGCAAGCAGGAACTTCTTTGGAGAAATAAGGTCTTAAGTGGTAAAGGTATTTTATATTATAAGTTAATATTGGAAAACTACTTTAACAGTATTTTTCTTGAAATAAAACAAAATACGCATAATGTTAGGTCAAGCAGTTATGTTGTTCGTAGAGTTCGAAATAGATATGGGCAAAGTTGTCAACCCTATCTAATTCCTACTATATTTAATGACTTACCAACAGGTTGCTGATATACCAAAAGAACTGATATATTGTCTTGTTAATAATTATTAATTAGAATTACGTGTTACTTGGTAAATTTTGCAAGAAATAATTTATGATTGTTTTTATTCTAAGCTAAGTAATTTATCTTGAGTTTTTTCTAGGTTAAGTTCTAAATCATAGATGATGTAATTATTGAGCTTTTTTTTAAATAAGAGATGTTACTAGGCAACTTTCAAATGCAGCAATATTTGATTGTATTATTTATTTTATTTTTATTTTTCATTTATTTATATCAATTTCAACATTGTTTTGTTGCACCTTACTCTTTTCTGGATGTTATAAAAAGAGTAATTGCACAGCTTGCATCGACCTTTATGGTTTCGGAGGCTGCATGAGACTTGAAATCACAGGGTAAGGGGAATGTTTAGAGAATATCTGAATGTTAAAGATTTAAATATCAAGACACTTGTTTACACAACTGTAAAATAACTTATAGAAACAAAAGTTAAAACACGATAAGAGAAATTCGACTAAATATGTATATTAATACTCAGTTCTTACAATTCCAAAGGCATGTATAAGATATATGCTTGTGTCATTAACATTGTAGACATCGCTATATATTTTAAAATGAGATAATTCATATATTTAATAAATGTACACGAGAAATTTCTATAGAGAAATCAAAATAAATAATCTCTGTTTAGAAACTCAAAATTTTACTTAATGCGAGAGTAAATCAAAAAGTGATCCTAGTTGTAATAATGTCATGTAACAAAATGCACATGAAATGAAAGTTCAAGTAATAAACCTTTTTACCATAAGAAGCTTCATGAAGATCCAAATGTTTACATCTTTTTAGGTTATGTATTAGAGAATTATATTTGAAATCATTTAAGATAAGTAAAATGTACTTAAAAATCAAAACTTTAAGATAAGTAAAACGTAATTAATAATCAATACAAAATATTTGTAGTGACAAAGACAAATTTAAATAGAGGTTAGGCCTCTTTATTTCAACAGAAAAACGATAAGGTAAAAGTTTAAATCTCATACTACCTGTAGTATCAGTAACTGAACTAATACTAAGTTACTTAATTTATAGGAATCCTTCAATATCCAGGAAACTGAGACATCCTGCGTTGGAGGATCTCCTAGTGTAGGTACAAAACAAACATGTGGTCAACTTCGAATGTTGTCCTTAACAGACTTCTGTTCCATAAAATTAAACTTGTAGATATTTTTCAATAAGATAATAACTAAGCATCATTATGTAAAGTAGAAGGAAACGAAATATAAAATTCTTGTGATGAGTGTTATTTTACATCATCTGGTTGTGCGACAAGTAACTTTTCCATGTAGAAAATCCGAATGAGAGAAAACACGTCGCCGTGACGCATATTTGACCGGAGCATACTTGACCGGAGAAGCATATGTTACAGGAGCACCCTAGAAAATTCAGTTGTGTTACAAAAGTGAAATCTAACACGAGGTGCAAAGGAAAATTAAATCCGTTAATATCTTACCATCTTTATAAATACTTGATGGGATTAAGGAATACACAACCTCTTCATCCATTATACAACACATCTAGAAATATATTTAAATGTTAATTTAGGATTTATGATTAGAAAATTTACATACCAGGCAAGCACATGAGACAAAGGTAGAAGTTCAAATCACAAAATGCAGTGCCAGATAAGCAATCAGACATCAGAGAAATGAAAATTTGACACTTCTAATAAATTATTTTCGGCCATCTTCGGGATGGACGAGCTCTAGCGATTATTCTCAATAATACAAAATTTAGAACCACACCAGTTGTGCTTTTGGAATAAACACTTCAGAAATAACCAATAGGAAAATTTCATATAGATATATTTATAATACAGAATTAGAACCACACCAGTTGTGCTTTTGGAATAAACACTTCAGAAATAACCAATATTTCATATAGATATATTAATTTGTACTATGTAAACAAATTAGCAACTTGTGGATTAAAACTAATAATCCAGGATTGTGCGAGATAAATTCTTATAGAAAATATATTATATAATATTGTGCGAGATAAATTCTTATAGAAAATATATTATATAATAAAGAGAGTAATTTTATATTTAAATGTAGATATAAGCATTTATATGCTAATAGTGGCAAGCGCAAATGTAATATGCTAAAATATACGCAAAAAGGCATGTTACATTGTAATAATAATATTTATTTAAAGTAGGTAATCCTAATATTACAATACATTAAAAATAGAAAACATAAAAGAACATGCTTTCTTAATTTAAGTAGATATAAATACAAATACATTATTAAATTATTACACCTTGACAAGCAAATTGCTTAAGGTGGGAAATTATGTACTTGAATATTAAATAAATAATTGAATTGAATTGATTTGATTTATAATTGTAATTATATTGCTACCACCGCTGGCAACAGCATTGTATTGATAAATAAATAAATAAATAAAACTATTATTACTATTATTATTGGCCCGTCACTCGAACGGAGTAGACGTGCAAGTTAGCGCTCCAATGCAAATACGGTTTATAATAAGAATTGGTGTTAAATATGAGCATAGTAGTGAGTTCAAGTAAAATATGAATAAAAGTAAAACTCTTCATATATAATTAACGTAGTAAGAATAGAGATAAAAAATATCGGTTGTGGAAAGTGTGGTAGTAAACTGCCAACAGATGGCGGTTATATTACATGTGGAACATGCACAAAATCATACCACTTAGGTTACTCTGGTGTTGCCGAACGTACCTATAAGCAGTTATCGTCATCACGTAGACAAACCTGGAAATGTCGAGAGTGTAGAAATGATGATGCGACCGCAACATCTGCTTCCAGTTACGACAGTGATAGTGATGATGTCAGAAAATTGTTTGGCATCATCAACAAAAAAATTAGATGGACAAAAATGCGTTTTAGATAATTTGATGAGCGACTTAAAAGGTTTATCAAACCTATACGATGGTCTAAAGGAGGAAGTGTCCTCCATAAGGAAATGAAAAGCTTAAGAACAGTATAGCAAAAATTTTAATTGAGAATAAGCAGAAAGATGAAAAAATAAATGAGGAAAAGTTAAAGAATGCAGTAATGAAAATGGTGAGTGTTTAGAAATAGAAATAACATCTGCTCATCGCAGATGGTAAGAGACAGGTTTATGAGCAAACGTGAAAGTAGTCGTATAACAAATGACATGGTTACAGGAAATAAAAGTGATCAGAAATTGATACTCTTTGAAAATTTAACAGCTTATAATAAAAATTTACTGTATCAAACAAAGTTAAAGGCAAGAGAAAAAAGTTGGACTTACGTGTGGGTAAAGTACAGAAAAATTTTGGTAAAACGGTCTAACGATATGCCACAGGTAATTAAGATAGAAAGTATTTTTGATTTGAATAAATTAAATTGATAGTAAATATCTATATATTATTATTATTATTATTGTAGTTAAATTTGTAGTATTAGATTAGGTTAAATTAATTTCGAATCTTGAGTATAAAATGTGGAAAGATGTAAAATATAAACACGATGGTATTTACTACCAATCGTATCAATCGTTTAATAGCATAATGGACTGGTCAACATTTGTAAGTTGTTTTAGAGATAAGCGAGCACATTTATCAGTAGTATGTTTAAATATTAACGGAGTGAAAAGCCATTTCGATGAATTCTTAATAGTGACGCCGGCAACAACTTCTTTTTATTTTAAAATTACAATTTATTAATTCGATAAATTATTGCCAGAATAGCATTCAATTCAGGTTATTTTAATTTATAGATAAATTGAAACATATGCCAATTCTGACAATAAATTAAAGACAGATAGTAACGAGCATCGGTGTGATTCGGTTCGCTAGTAAACTGTGGCATCGGTGTGCACGTCAAAATAACCCCTTGCACCCGTCTTAGCGTGGGTTCGAAAACGTTAAATTTCTACATTGGTGATCCTTGCATTCCTTCAATGACCATCCTAAATCTCACCCTTTAAATGCCTATTTAAAGCGAGCTGCAGATCTTGGATTTGGAGAATCAAAGCCCAAACTATCGGCGTAGATGCCCACATTGTAAAAATATGCTCTACCGCGAAAACACATTAACCGAGCACATTAAGAAATGCGTGAATCATTCAATAAAAAAAAAAACCTATAAAGCTTACCAAGACCAAGAAGCGGGCAAAAAAAGCAGGTTCGAAGGATCAAAGCCCAAAGTATAGGCGTAAATGCCCACATTGTAAAAATATGCTCTACCGCGAAAACACATTAACCGAGCACATTAAGAAATGCGTGAATCATTCAATAAAAAAAAAACCTATAAAGCTTACCAAGACAAATAAGCGGGCAAAAAAAGCAGGTTTGGAGAATCAAAGCCCAAACTATCGGCGTAAATGCCCACATTGTGAAAATATTTTCTACCGCGAAAACACATTAACCGAGCGCTAATATTTTGGTTACCTTCGGGCACGGATTGTTAGTAGCGGGAATTTAGCACACTACTAAATATCGGGTTATAAGGGTTATTTTGCTCGTTCATGCCACAGTTCATTTACAAGAATCGTTCACTATAGATAACTTAAACAGGTGTATGTTAAACAGACCTTTCGCGCTCTGTTATCGCATATGCTTTTCTATTTCAAATTCGCTTATCTATCCTTGCAATAGTGAGTACATTTGAAATAGCGTAAACAATACAAATCTTTCGTTCTAAATTTACATATTTGTTATACATCTGCAATTTGTTATTAATCACCGAATTATTAATATTACAATGAGTAAAGCTGTTAATAGATTAAAATCACTTCAATCTAAAAAGGAAACCTATTTTCAAAGAATTCAAATTCTTTACGATAAAAGTAAAAACATTCAAGATTCGGTAATTTTAAAGGAATTTAAGATAAGACACGCAACTTTAGATGACACAAAACGTAAATTAGATGAAATCATAGATGAAATCAATACGATAGGGTTTGAAACGGATCCAGAATTTAAACCGAACTACAATAAATTAAACGCTATCGATGAACTTTATTGTTACATTCAGGATGTTGCTACTGGTCTAATCACTTCGAAAGTTACCGATCAATCTTCTCAAAATCAAACTATGCAGGCAGCTGAAGCTACTGTTCGTCTCCCAAAAATTGATCTAATTGATTTTAACGGCGATTTTCTAAAATGGCCTCTTTTCTACGAAACATTTAAAAGCTTTATCCATAATAATTCTAATTTGGACAATACTTGCAAAATGCATTATTTATTAGGAAAATTACGGGGTAGCGCTCTGGCATTAAGCTCTGGTATGTTACCGACGGCTGAAAATTACTCTATACTATGGACCGCTTTAATTGAAAAATATGAAGATAAACGCGCTTTAGCTAACACTTATCTTTCTCAGGTTTTCGACTTTAAAGCGCTTCAAACGGAAGGTATCATCAGTCTAAATTCATTCATAGAAAAGGTCGACTCTGCAATCAATGCTCTTCGTAAATTAAACATTACAAACTTGTCTGATTTTATTCTTACTTCTATTGCTTTATCAAAGCTAGACAATCATACACGACGAATTTTTGAACAATCTTTAAAGGGAGGTTCGATTCCTACTTACGATGAGCTAGCCACGTTCCTAAAAGAATAAGTTAAAATTTTAGATCGAACCAGCAGTAGCAAAACAAAGCAAAGTAATGGCCACACAAACAAGACGAAGGTCTTACATTCCTTCGCCACAAAAGAAGTAAATAATCACGACAATTTGAAATGTGCTTATTGTAAAGGCGAACATCATCGATTAGCTAGGTGTTACAAATTTCTTAATCTTTCTCCGCAAAATCGAATTTCTTTTGTTAAAGATCAAAGATTGTGTATTAACTGTCTCAGTTCTAAGCACGCTTTGTCGTTATGCCCTTCCACGTATTCATGTAGGTTGTGCAGTAACCGTCATCATTCAGTGTTACATATTCCTAGTCCGATTGTCGACACAAATAATCAAGCGTTATCTAATCCTATAAATACAAATGAAGCAATTAATGTGGGTCTTTGTTCAACGTCGACTAAGGAAAGTTCAGATAAAAATTACACGATTCTTTTAGCGACTGCGATCGTTAAAGTTGAATCAACAATGGGTACTCACCTGCGGTTGAGATTCCTAATTGATAGTGCTAGTCAATGTAACTTCATTACATCTAAATGCTGTCAATTGCTTCGATTACCTGTAAATAAAACTTACACGTCTATTTCAGGGATCGGTGCGTCTTTCAAACCTGTTCGCGGTCAAACGCAAATAGCATTTACATCTCAACATGATGCAGATGTTAAATACAAAATGCAAGCGTTCGTGTTAGACAAAATCACGGATCGTTTGCCATCTTGTGCTGTCGACCCAGCAGTTTGTAAACATTTCAGCAATCTACGTTTAGCCGATGAAACATTCTTTCGTCCTGGAGAAATTCACGGAATTATAGGTGCTGAACTTGTGCCACATATTTTGGAATCATTCAAATACTCAAGTCCCGATTTACCCGTTGCCATAAATTCCACTTTAGGATTTATAATTATGGGTCAAACTCCAATTCAAAATGTCACGACCAATTTACAGGTTTATTGTTGTGTTGAAGGGTCCGAGGTCATAGAACCTTTGCTTCAGAAATTTTGGGAGCTTGAAGAAGTAGGTGAAGTCGTTACTCGTAGTTCCGATGATATTAAATGTGAAGAATTGTTCTCTACTTCAACAAAACGAGATGATACTGGTCGATACATTGTTGCTTTACCTTTTACAGAATATCCGCCAAACTTAGGAAATTCATTTTCTACAGCTTTGCGCAGATTTTATTCTCTAGAAAAGATTTTCTTTATCGCCGTCATACAGAGTAGCCTATAGTGCGGCGATGAAAGATTATATTGAGCAAGGTCATATAAACCTTATTCCAAATTGTACTCCTCATTTCAAAGGATACTTTATTCCTCATCACGGGGTGTTTAAGGAAGAATCGGTTTCTACCCTTTACGCATCGTTTTGATGCATCGTCTAAAGATGCATTTAATAAATCTTTAAATGACTGCCTTTATGCCGGTCCAAAATTGCAAACCGATTTATTTTGCATATTAATTAATTTTCGATTAATGGAATTTGCCTTAATTTCTGACGTTCGTCAGATGTTTCGCCAAATAAAAATATGTTCCGAACATCAATCTTATCAACGTTTGCTTTGGCGATTCAGCACCGATGAACCATTACAAACGTATCAACTCACAAGAGTTACTTTTGGTGTCAAATCATCTCCATATTTAGCTCTACGTACTGTACTTCAGCTAGCATTAGATGAAGCAAAAAATTTTCCGCTTGCATCCGCAGTTGTGCAAAGAGATATGTATGTAGATTACGTAATTTCTTCGGTGGAATCTTTAGATAATGCCAAAGTCCTTTATCATGAACTGCTCGGTCTTTTCACGGCCGGAGGTTTTCAGTTAGTTAAATGGGCCACAAATTCTTCGCATTTAACAAACGAAATATCTGAAAATATTCGAATGGACAATGTTGTAGATTTCGAAAGCAATATTTTAAAGGTATTGGGTCTTCAATGGCATCCAGAGGTTGATAATTTAACATTTGCGGTTAAAGGTCCAAATGAAATCTGTACAAAGAGAAATATTCTTTCCACTGTAGCTAGAATGTGGGATCCATTAGGGCTCTTATCTCCCGTGACAATATTTGCCAAACTACTAATCAAAGAATTATGGATATTAAAGTTGTCTTGGGATGAAGAAACCCCTCCATATATTAAAGGTTTGTGGAATACCTTTCAGCAAGAAATAATTCAACTTTCCGACTTTAAAATATCCCGACATATCGGATATTCATCAGTAACGTCATTACAACTTGTGGGATTTTGCGATGCTTCTGAAAAGGCATACAGTGCCGTCGTATACGCCCGAACGTGGTCTCTGGATGGCGAAGTAAAAATTATTTTACTATGCGGTAAAGCTAAATTGGCTCCAATAAAAACTGTCACTATTCCTCGTTTGGAGTTATGTGCTGCTTTATTGCTTGCAAGACTATTAAATTGCATCATTCGCACATATTCCTCACGATGCACTATCAAACAAGTTTTTGCGTTTTCTGATTCCATGGTGGTTCTTAACTGGATTCATAAATCGCCCCATTGTTGGAAAACTTTTGTAGCCAATCGAGTGGCAAAAATTCAAAATTTATTACCAGTAACTCGCTGGTTTCATGTTGATGGAATTTCAAATCCTGCCGATTGTGCGTCTCGCGGTATATCTCCAAATCAATTTCTTAACGCCGAGTTGTGGTTGCAGGGGCCAGCGTGGCTTCTTTCTCAAGAAAGCGATTGGCCTATTAAAATCATTGACACGGAAGGAATTATTTTGGCTGACAATAAACTTGAACAGAAATTGGTTTCACTTCCTGTGACACAATCAGAAGTTCATCCCTTATACGCCCTGATTGGTAGATGCAGTTCTTACTCTAAATTGTTAAGCATAACTGTTTATGTTTTGAGGTTTGTTAAACGTTTGCCTAAAAGGAACCACATTTCGGCGGAAGATCTTGTTGCGGCAGAAAATATTCTAATTTTAGCAGTGCAAGATAAACATTTTTTCTCCGAAAAGACTTTTCTGGAAAAGGGACAACTTTGTTCGAAACCCTTTCGACATTTGAATCCTTTTCTTTCAAATAACTTAATTAGAGTTGGCAGTCGTCTGTCAAATGCAAATATTTCATATGATCAGCAGCATCCAGTTCTTTTACATAAGAAAGATCGTTTTGCCGATTTATTAATTGATCATTTTCATGTAAAAAATTTACACACAGGGCCACATCTTCTGCTTTCTCTATTACGTCAGCATTTTTGGATTATAGCGGCTAGAAATTTGGTTCGGACTCGTGTTCAAAATTGTAATCATTGCTTCAGAAGAAAACCTCGACCTTCTTTTCCTCCTATGGCTGACTTACCGTCTCCTAGGGTTAATCAGGCCAAAGCATTTATGCATACTGGCACTGATTTTGCCGGACCTTTAATATAACTCTTAGTAGACACCGGGAGTTAAAGCTCAAAAGGCCTATATATGCATATTTGTTTGTTTAACAACTCGTGCCGTGCATCTAGAATTAGCGTCAAGTTTGTCAACCGACATATTCCTTGCCGCATTTAAGCGTTTCCTTGCTAGAAGGGGACCATGTGCGGTTATGTATTCCGACCGCGGGACAAATTTCGTGGGCACTAAAATTATTTAGATTCCTTCAAGAATTTTTCCGAAATTCAAATTGCCTAAATGCCATTGGCCATGAACTTAGTCAAAGGCGCATTGATTGGAAATTCAATCCGCCTTCGGCTCCTCATTTTGGAGAAATATGGGAGGCGAATATTAAAAGCGTGAAAGGTCATTTAATGAAAGTTGTGGGAGAGCAAATACTTTCTTATGAAGAATTTTCAACGGTTTTAACACACATCGAAGCGTTGTTAAATTCACGTCCGTTATGCTGGCTTAGTTCAGACCCTTCGGAACCTCTCGCATTAAGGCCTGCTCATTTTTTAACTCTCACCCCGTTGCAGTTCTTGCCCGCTGCCGATGAAACCGGAAAGGCGCTTACGCTTGTAAATCGCAAGCAACTTTTAGATCAAATTGTTCAATCCTATTGGAAGCGATGGTCTAGGGAATACTTGTGTGAACTACAATCCCGACAGAAGTGGAATACACCTTCCTGTCCTGTTGAGCCAGGTTTAGTCGTGATAGTGATGCGCGATAATTGCCCGCCTTTGCAGTGGCCAACAGGGGTAATTGAACAAACTCACCCCGGAAAAAACGGCATTATTAGGGTCGTCACAGTACGTACAAAAGATGGGGTTTATACCCGACCAGTAGCTAAGCTGTGTTCACTCCCCACGCAGTAAACATTTTTTTTTACATGCGCTGTATATAGTTTTCTTTTCTTTTTTTTCCATTTAATATGAATTTTTCATTTTGTTAAAATCTTATTTTAAGGCCGGAGGATATGGTGACGCCGGCAACAACTTCTTTTTATTTTAAAATTACAATTTATTAATTCGATAAATTATTGCCAGAATAGCATTCAATTCAGGTTATTTTAATTTATAGATAAATTGAAACATATGCCAATTCTGACAATAACTAAATTAAAGACAGATAGTAACGAGCATCGGTGTGATTCGGTTCGCTAGTAAATTGTGGCATCGGTGTGTACGTCAAAATAACCCCTTGCACCCGTCTTAGCGTGGGTTCGAAAACGTTAAATTTCTACATTGGTGATCCTTGCCTTCCTTCAATGACCATCCTAAATCTCACCCTTTAAACGCCTATTTAAAGCGAGCTGCAGATCTTGGGTAAGTTCATTGCATTATTTTTGTTTGTTCATGTTTAAAAATACAGTCCACTGTGTCTTAACCGAGCGCTAATACTTAATTTATTTAGGAAATACAAGTTTTGATATCATTGTACTGATAGAGGTTTCTATTAAAGAAGAAGAGTTATTTAATTTTAATATTGAAGGCTACAATAGGTATGCAAAACTGCGAGTAAAAGCGAAAGGAGGAGGAATTTTAGTATACATTAGGAAGGATATAATATTTATGGAAACATTATTTAATTCAAGTACATATGAAAACATTGAGGGAAATATAACGATATACAAAGGGACTAATTTATAACATAGTAGAATTCATACAGGAGTTGCAAATGCAATTAAATAATAGTAACACATACGGAAATATTATGGGGGTGGTGATGGAAATATAAATTTAGATCAACGAACGAGAATCTTGAATGAGTAAGAAGTGATGTTGCATGAAAAAGGCTTTTATAGGTGCATCTGGGACTACAACAGACAGCAATTTTACAATGACAATCTAGTGTCGTCGACTACAGATCACTTATATATTAAAGGTGTATTTGATAAAATTTTGTCAGGGGTAATTAAAATGGCAATATCGGATCACTATACGATAGCTGCAAAAATAATTTTGAATACGTATGGAAGAAGTATCAAATCTAGTAAAAAGGGTAACATAAATGAAGGTAATATTAAAAAAGTATTGGGAAAAATAACATTTGAGCATTTACATAAAATAAATAATCCCTAAGAACTATATAATCAGATTTTTCACATATTCAATAAGATGTACAAGTAATAGTAATAGTAATGTTGAAGTAGGAAAAAAATGTGGTATTGGATAGAAATAGAGGTAAACATTCCGAAAAGAGTGGATGAAAGATGACCTATTTAAGTACATAATAAAAAGAGATAAATTGTGCAAAAGATGGAAACAATCGAAGAGAGAAGCATATAGGGAAGAGTATAAAAAATATAGAAATTGGGTAAATACACAAATAAGAAAGGTGAAGGCAAGCTTCTATGGTGCTAAATTTGGGTAGGAAAAGTTTAAAACGAGGGAAACTTGGACTCTAATTAATGAAATAACACAAAAGAAACGAAAAGATGACGTGAACACAATTTTAAAAAAAGGAATGCAGGAAGAGGATGACAAGAAACTCTCCAATAAGTTTGCCCAGTTTTTTATGATAGCGTACAGAACATCCGACATATGTGACATTAAATTCACAAGGAATTATAATACAATTACTCACGTAAATTGTTCTTTACATCTGAAAAAAATTACGATTGAGTACGTAAAAAAGAGTTGACACGGATAAATACCAAGAAAGCTGCTGGATATGATAGAATCAGACTTAAAAATAGTGCCAACAAAATTAAAAATAGCATTAGTCAGACCGATTCATAAAAAAGGTAGTATAACAGAACTGGTAAATTATAGGTCGATATCAATTTTATCCGCAGTAGAAAAAGTATTGGAAAAATATTTAGCGGCAAAAAATATACGACTTTTTTGAAGAAAACAAAATTATAACTCAGGAGCAATTTGAATTTATAAAGGGAAGGGGAACAAATAAACTATTATCAATATTTTCGAACTTTATGTCATTAAACTTGCAAAAAAATTTTAACATTTTATGTTTATTTGTGGATTACTCAAAAACATTTGAGACAATTGACCATATTCAATTATTAAAAAAAATAGAAAATGGGGATTGAGGAAACCCATTCTAGAATTGCTTCAAAATTATCTTCGGTACAGAAAATTTGTTGTAAAGATACATAATGAATATAGTGATGAGAAGCAACTTACCATAGGAGTTTCACAAGGATCGGTGTTGGGACCATTGTTATTTAATGACTTACCACAAGTAATACAGAATTGTAAAATACTAATTTTTGCAGACGATGTACTATTGATTGGCGTTCCTAAGGATATGCAAGTTGCTGAGCAAATGATGCAAATGGATGCAAATAATTTAACGAAATGGTCGCATGACAACTACTTAGTGTTAAACAACGAAAAAACGAAGTTAATGCTAATTACAACACCCTATATAGAGAGAGGAAATCCAGAAATTAAAATTCATACATGCAAATGTTAGGGGATACAAAACAGGAAAAGTGTAACATGCTTAAAGGAATGTAAAATTCTGACGTGTTGCACAACCTACTCGTATTTAGGTGTGATTATCGATAATCATTTTAGGTGGGATTATCATGTCCAACTAATATGTAAAAAACTAAAAGCTGTATTAGTAAAAATGTATTATACTAGAAACTTACTACAGTTTAATATTCGAAAAATAATATACCAGGCATTAACGGAATCGGTAATGAGGTACGGAATAGAAGCATGGGGCTTTGCAAGCGAAACTCACCTAAAACAAATCAGTATAATACAAAGGCAACTACTAAAATTGTTAGTCAATAAAAAATCGGCGTCCATGCACGAACTGCTTACTGAATGCGATTGTTTAAGTGTTAAGGGTCTTCTGCATAACGGAATTCTATTAGATAATAATTTTAAAGATGAGTATTTGCAGAAAAAAGAAGGAACACAAGAACTACGCAATAGCAGATATATAGTTCCATTAGTATACAACAACTACGGTCAAAGATGCTTTAACTATATAGTGCCAAAGTTATTCAACAACTTGCTAAAAGAATGCACACTATTTGTCAATATGAAAAATTTTAAGAGAAACCTAAAAGAATTTCTAAACGATGAATATTCATTACAAAAAACAACAAAGCTAATACAAATACCATGGAAAAGAAACCGGAAAATATTTAAAGTGTATATAGATACGAGGGTGTGTAAAAGTAGAGAGGTATGCGTGTATATTGCAGATTATAGGTGTATGTACATACGTATGGGTGTATGTTTAAGTATGTTTTGGTATGTGTTCATGAACATGTTGATGTGTACGTATATTCTTGTACATAAAACAGACATGTGTATGTAAATTGGATAAGATAGCAGATAGTACAGTAGACTGTAGAATAATGTAGATATGTATGGCATTAGAATTAAACTATTAATATTATTTAAGTTAATAGAAACATAATAATAACCCATAAATCCGATGTGGTAAATACTACGGATTTAGGAATTAATTTGTAAGAGAGGAGGGCCAATAGATTTTTTTTTTTGAAGTAAAAATGTTACGATATAAAACTATTAGATGTTAATATAGGAAAGATAACTAAAAATAAGAATAATTAATAATTTTTTGTAATAGCACCTTGACAAGCCATAGATCTTAAGATGTATGAATCTATAAATTTGGGAAAATAAAGATATTTGATTTGATTTGATTTAATTTGATTACTATTACTATTACCCAAAAGTTTTTAATGAGCTACCAAAAGAATGCAAAAATTTTCACAACATAAAACAATTAAAATTAGGTGTGAAATAATTTTTAAACACCAAAGTTGTTTAAACAGAAACAACAATATGGTTGTTATGAGTAGGTAGGCATGTATGAGGGTGTGGGTATGTGAGTGGATGAGTAAGTGTATGGGAATGAGTAAGTGTGGATATGTAGGTGTATGTATATATGTATATATGTATGTATGTATATATATATATATATATATATATATATAGTGAATAAGATGAAATAATAACTTAGACTTTTATGCAAAGCCCAAATGATCATTTCAAATCGAGCTAGTAATTGAAAGATGGAAAATATAAGGTCTTGGACAGGACTTGAACCTGTATCTTGGTTTTGCCGGAACCATGCGTTTACCAATTACGCCACCGAGACCGATGACACAATTGGGAAATTTTTTAATTTAAATCGTGTACACGACGATACATCAACCTAACTTTCAATTACGTTCGGCATTTTTGTCAATCATATCTGACATTGTCAATTTTTGACTTATGTCAGTTATAGACAGGAAGCTACGCTCAAAATTACGGCTATAAGCCAAGTATTAAATATATAAATATTTTAGGTAGTTAATTACACAAGGTAAGTTGATAAATACTATCGTATTATAGTGAATAAGATGAAATAATAACTTAGACTTTTATGCAAGTCTAAGTTATTATTTCATCTTATTCACTATAATACGATAGTATTTATCAAGTTACC
Source organism: Platerodrilus igneus (assembly GCA_036346225.1). Taxonomy (NCBI): domain Eukaryota; kingdom Metazoa; phylum Arthropoda; class Insecta; order Coleoptera; family Lycidae; genus Platerodrilus; species Platerodrilus igneus. Next base: position 6,479,493 of record JARFIW010001730.1, on the reverse strand, counting down.
TTGTGTAATTAATTACCTAAAATATTATATATATATATATATATATATATATATATATATATATATATATATAGCTATTGTATTTTGTAACGTTCGGTTTAATTCAACGTTTAGTATTGTATAGTTTACTTTAGCGAGCATATTAAACATGCCAATTTGTGATAAAGGGCAGTCAAGTAAACTGTACACTATTTCAAAATTGCGAAGAAGGCTAGACAGTGACAGTTGAGGATTGTCAAATTAATTAAAAAGTGTCGAGTCGCGTTTTACGTTTGGGGTGTGTTTAATTAATCTTTTGTAGGTCCACTCTAACATCCGATATTATATACCGTCATTGTTATGCCTATAAGATGCCAATTCATATTGGGAGTTTATTTGGATGAAAGAATAGTGACCTCAGATTACATTTGCCGTACGCTGTAATCAACCGGTTTAGTCGGGAACCTGATGAATTAACACATACCTAAGATAAAGTTAGTTGGGCTGTTGCATTATACCGACACCCACTCTCCTCGCTGTGTCTATAGTGACCTGATTCACCCCACAAACCCTTCAAGGTAAGCGTTGCACTGTAGTAGTTACTAAGTGACCAAACTGGTTCGCACGCTGGTATAGGGATATTTTACCCCGAACTATAGAATGTTCTTTTGCATCTACCGCCCGTGAAGCTAAAAGTAGATAGTGTGTTTCGCCCCGTATTTACCCTACTTTCACTGTAGTCAACAGTGTAGAACAGAAAGCCGCTTGTGTGCGCATTGTATATCTATTAGTCCGTAAAATTTTAAAGCTGCGATACTTTTCCAAATTGTACCACTTGTTTCGTAACGTAAGACTGTACCAGTTGTAGCACCTAGATAGTTCAAGTAGACTTACGTCTACCGTCCACATTGTTACCGGAGGTTTGCATGCACCCGGTGTAACACGCGTGATATTTCGGGCTATAGTCTACACTCTTTTGGTCGTCAAACCTAAGAACCCGTACTGCTGTGAGGCCCAGGTGCATTCAACCGTACCCCCATCTTAGAAATAATTGTACTCACAAGTATATCTTTGGTAGCCCTGGCCAGTGCGAACTTACACTTAGTTGTTACTTTTGGTTAGTTATCATAGTTAATTTGATCGTAGTTGTGGCGTACTCAATATACGCCGTACCTACATTTGCTTATATACACCTTTGTTCATGTTACTTACTGTACTTAATTAATGTGTTCTTTTCAGCCATGTGTTTGTAAATAGAGTTAAGAGTATAATCCAGGTGCATTATTCTGTTGTAGTAATTTGCGTGAGTAGGGTGAATCAGTACATTCTACACCGTGAGTTTTCTTTACCATCATATTTTCTTATTATAACAAGTGGAGGGGCGTTTGCTCGACCAGTAACGAGACCCCGATTATATCTAACACAATGACATTACTGGTGGTGCCCACATGATTTTGCCGTCATGCCCGATCTTTGGCATACTACCAAGTTCACGACCCATTGTAATTGTCATCTTAGGGCATTTAGCAATCCCGACCTACGACTTTTATCATACCCACCCCTCACCGGCTAGAGCTAGGCCGCGCACGGATTCCGATCCGTCCCTTGGTGTCGTAGTGCTGAATTGGCCCGTAACAATTTTTCTCGAACGAAAGTAGGTATAAACTTTTAATTGTGATGTTATTTCTGGGATGCACTCGTTCGTAAAGCAAAAACTAATCAGTCAATTGTAATTTATTTTCTAACGTTTCGGCATGAAATTTATGCCTTAATCATAGTAATTATTCTATGATTAAGGCATACATTTCATGCCGAAACGTTAGAAAATGAATTACAATTGACTGATTAGTTTTTGCTTTATGAACGAGTGCATCCCAGAAATAACATCACAATTAAAAGTTTATATATATATATATATATATATATATATATATAATTATGTGGTGTAACGACCTTGCAGATTATAAAATAAAGTATCTATAATAACAGGCTATTAGGTCTGCTGGTTAATGAATTAACTCTTTATTATAACTTCAAGCTTTCGGTTTTTTTTATATTTAAACCTTTATCAAGAATATAATGTGAGGTTTTTTAAAATAGAATCGTTGATATAAATAAAATTCATAAATATAAATTAATAGTGTGATGTATAAAGCTTTTAAAAAAAATAATGTGATATTCTTATTTCAAACTTAAATAAGAATATCACATTATTTTTGTTAAAAGCTTTATACATCACACTATTAATTTATATTTATGAATTTTATTTATATCAACGATTCTATTTTTAAAAAACCTCACATTATATTCTTGATAAAGGTTTAAATATAAAAAAAACCCGAAAGCTTGAATTTATAATAAAGAGTTTAATTCATTAACCAGCAGACCTAATAGCCTGTTATTATAGATACTTTATTATATATATATATATATATATATATATATATATATATATAATAAAAAGTAGGTTTAATGAGTCTTAAATTAAACAAAGTATGAAGGAATTATTGGCTGAATTTGAGTCACGTGCCAATAATTTCTTTATACTTAGAATTAATAGGGTTATATTATAAATTTGTGGGTGTAAACTTTGTTCGCGGATAGACTAGTATTTTAATTTAGTGAAACCACCACTCTCGACCACTCGCTGTGGTTTTGTTTACCTGGTGCATGGAAAACGGACATTCCGGGCTGTTTGCCGCCATCCTTAGAGACGAAAGGACGTGATGTGTTGTGTCCAGAGTACAGTTGGATCGTGATGTGTTTTGTTCAGGTGTGTTGAATTTACATATAAATTGAAATACTGGTCACGTGTGTGTGTACATATGTATTTATGTACTGGTCCTTCGAAAATTTAGGCTTGATTAATTTAATCAAAGTACATTTTGATCCTTCGAGCTGAATTTGAATTAATCTAATGGATTTATAGTTCATAAAAACACGTAATTTGGCTTTGCGTGTTTTTTAGCCTTTGTTGTCGCGTAATTTACAGCGATCATTAGCGTAAGATATTTGCATAAATATTTGCGTAAATGATGGCGAATTTCGTTAGAAATTAGTGAAAAAAGCTCAGTTAAATTTGACATTACCGCTCACATAATAATATGACTGTAAAAATAGTATTATATAAGGTTATCATAAAGTAAGGGATATATTTTAAATTATGATAACTTTTTAACAAATTAAGTTAATAACAAGAAATAAATGAAATCTAATTGCTTATGAAATGGGATTTAGTATGCCCAAAACAGGTTACGGCAATTGCTCAATATGGCCTCCATTTTGTTGTTGTAAGATCACCATCCTTACCTCCAAATTGTACACAGCATTTCGTAACATTTCTGGTTGAATTGTACCAATTTGCTCCGTAATACTGTCTTTTAATTCTTGTAACGTAGTTGGTCGTCTTCTAAACACTAAACTTTTTAAATAACCCCATAGCCAGTAATCCGCTGGGTTTAGATCAGGTGATCTTGGTGGCCATGAATTTACGAAATGTCTGCTTAACACGCGATCTTGAAAAACGTTGGTTAACAATTCTTTGACTGGTCGAAAAATGTGCGGGGGTGCTCCATCCTGCATAAAAATGATGTTTTCAATTCCGTAGTGCTCGTTTTGCAGCTGTGGAATAACATAATTTTGTAACATTTGCAAGTATCGTTCACCATTTACAGTTACAGATACGGCTTGTCCATTCTGCATTTCCTCATAGAAATACGGACCAATAATAAAATCAGCTGTAAACCGCACCAAACGGTGACTTTCTTGTCATGAAGACCTTTTGAACGATTTGTTGCGGATTTTCTGCAGACCAGATTCTACAGTTTTGAGTATTGACTCCACCATTCAGAGTAAAATGTGCCTCATCTGTCCATAAAATACGGGATAACCATTCGGGTTCAATTTCCATCTGAGCCATTACTCGCAAAGAAAAATCGTACCTAGTAGCCAAATCTGCGTCCTTTAATTCAAACAGCATTTTCAGTTTATATGGATACATGTTTAGAATTTTGCGTAAAATTTTCCAAACCGTGGTATACGGCATTTGCAATCGCTTGGATATCGCATTTGCACTGCTGATTGCGAGTGAATTGCTTCTGGCTATGTCTTGATTTTCATGAAGAACCTCTGCAACTTGGACATCACTAATTATTGGTCTTCCTGATCTTGGTAAGTCAGTTACAGACCCTGTTCTTTCAAATTTTGTATCAAATTGCGGTACGCTTTCATTTGACAGGGTCCCGCTCTCAAACCCATTCTCGTGCGAAATCTTCGTAATCCAGCGGTGTAATTTCTGCCGGATTCATAATAGCACTGAACTAAACCAATTCTTGTTTATAAATCCATGTTATTACAGTTGAGTCGTTTGAACTCAACGTTTACTTGAGTTTTAATTTCAAAATAAAACTTCAAATTGAATAATTTCGTTTTGACACTAGTGTCAACAATTGTTATGACAACGCTTGTGTTTCTCATAGATACGGTAAAATCCCATTCATTAAGCAACTAGATTTCGTTTATTTTATGTTACTAACTTAATTTATTAAAAAGTTGTAATGATTTAAAATATATCCCTTACTTAATGATAACCTAGTATATAGCTTAGAGACTTCAAAAATATTTAAGGTATTTTTAGTACAATTATATAAAGTTCAACCATCCAATAGTTTTCAGAATAGAGGGTTTGACATTCCTGTCTGTTGCTACCCCTTTAAACATCTTGAAACCTGCTTGAGGGTGGAACCAGATGTATCTAACTGCATTCCATGGAATTAGGGTTCAGCCTTTAAAATCTTCTTGGTATTTAAGAGGTGAATAACTTGATGTGGCTACCTACATTTGAGAGATTACTATGTTACGGTGAGCGGTTTCTATTTTAGCATTTGCAAACAGGTAGAATTATTATGGTGTTTGATAATTTATTTAGAGGATCTATTAAATGTATTTGTTGATAGTTTTGTATTCTGAGATTCGCATGTTGATAGCTGTGCAATTTTTTGTTAGATAAACATTTTTAGCAAGTAGATAACTGCTACTGGGGTTTACATAACTGTGATTTACTTTCTGATTGTTTTCCATTATTTGTGACAATGGAAATTGAAAAATTGTCAAATAAACGTAACATGTTAATGCGTAAAGCACAAGCCTTAGTAAAATGTGCTGAAGCAGCTTAAATGGATCCTGAGAATAATTTTGTTGCCTTTGATGTTCGTTTTACCGATTTACCAAATATGGTAGATAAATTTGAACAAGTTCATTACGAAATAGTTGCTTGTGTAGAGGTTGCTGAGTTAGATCAACAACAGGTAATCCAAGATAGTTTTGATGAAATTCAATATTCAATCAAAATTGTGCACCGAGAATTAGCAGCTAAGAGGTCGCAGCCGCATACCCGTTCTAGTATTGAAACACAACACTCGGGTGCCCCTAATAAAGTTAAGTTGCCAAGAATTGTAATTCCCACCTACAATGGTAATTATAAAAATTGGTTAAGGAGCCTTTGGCAATTATTAAAGGGCTTCCATTAACTTCTGATAATTATACGATTGCATATCAACAATTAATAGATAGGTACGAAAACAAACGGTTGTTGCTCACTAGCTATTGGCAGGCCATTTGTAATGCCTCGAAAGTTAGTTCAGATTCTGTGTCCTCGTTACGCACATTATTGTCTACATTTTCTGAAAATTCTTCGGCAATTGCACAATTTAATCATGATATGTGGGATTTTACTCGTTTTAATCTATTATTGCAAAATTGGATAACTCCACTAGGAAACGCTTTGAAATTGAACTTCATGATGTTGAAATTGCTAGCTATGAAAATTTGTACTCGTTTGTTTCTAAACATTGCAAGGCATTGGAGACAAACCAGGTTATTGTAGGACAGCCAGGCCCTGTTAGTGTTCAGAAGCCAACAGTATCACGACAGTATCCTGTTGCGTTCAAGCCGAAAAGAATCATTAAGTTTTGTTACCACCGCTAAGAAAACCCATAGTACTAGTTGTATTTATTGCAAAGCTAATCATTCTGTTTTTAAATGTGACAAATTCTTAGTATTAGAACCTTCTAAGCGACATAGAGTTGCAAAAACTTCAAACTGGTGTTATAATTGTTTAGGAACCAACCACTCTGTTGTTAAGTGTCCATCAAAACTTAGTTGTCGTGTTTGTGATAAAAAACATCACACATTGTTGCATTTTCCCACTTCTGCTGTGACGCCAGACAAAGAAGGTGAAGCGTACTTGACAGAAGGGCCCTCAAATCCAGAATCTTCTAATAAAGTCGCCGTGATGACTAGCACAGTGGCTAGTCAGTCTGTTGTTTTGTTGTCTACTGTCTTGTTACAAGTACAGGATGCACGTGGAAACTATCAAACCTGTCGAGCATTACTTGACAATGGTAGTCAAGCCAGTTTTATGTCCCAATCGTGTATGAAAAGTCTTGGATTAAAATCGTCATCATCGTCCATATCGATTAGCGGTTTAAATCAAATGAGCACCTCTAGCTATGGTCTCGTTACATGTTCGTTGCGGCCATATCAAAAGGCCAATCCTACATTCGTTGTAGATACAATTGTTATTCCTGCAATTGCCGGCTCTATGCCGTCGGCTCCCGTTTCAAATCGTTATGACTTCCTTGAAGGTCTAACATTAGCAGATCCGTACTTTGGACGCCCTCGCGAGGTCGATTTATTGTTAGGTGCAGATATTTATTCTACTGTGATTCAGCCTGGCATTAGACGTGGTAAAATTGGAGAGCCCACTGCCCTTAATACAGTGTTTGGTTGGGTACTGGTCGGTAAAACAAACTGTCAGTCAACTAATCGTGTGAGTTCGTTTTGTACATCGGTTACGAATACCCCATTGGACATTGTGTTAAAAAAATTCTGGGAGGTTGAACATGTTCCAGCAACTCCTACATTTTCGTCTGAAGATATTCAATGTGAAACTCTCTTTCTAGAAACACATCAAAGAAAGGAGGACGGTAGATATGTTGTTAATTTGCCGTTTAAAGATTCTCGTATAGAACTAGGCGATTCCTATTCCACAGCACTGCGTCGTTTTGAATTATTAGAAAATCGTTTGTTGAAAAATCCTGACCTACATACGGAATATTCAAATTTCATGAAAGACTATTTAGAGTCTGGACATATGTCCACAGTTCATAAACCTCTTACACATTTGTCATCGCGATACTACATTCCTCACCATTGTGTGCAGAAACCAGATAGTAGCACCACTAAATTGAGGGTTGTTTTTGATGCGTCAGCAAAATCATCTAACGGCAAGTCATTAAATGATGGTTTACTGATCGGCCCTAAACTTCAACAGGATTTATCGAGTATTTTGTTAAGGTTTAGACTACACAAATTTGTTGTAACCGCTGATATTAAGCAAATGTACCGGCAAATTGAGGTGACAGATCAGCATCGATCGTACCAACGTATTCTTTGGCGATTTTCAAAAGCTGAACCTATTCAAGAATATCAATTAAACACCGTAACGTATGGGGTATCTTCGTCTCCATATTTGGCTATTCGCGTTCTTCAACAATTAGCAAGGGATAATCTTCAAAACTATCCATTAGCAGCAAAGGTTCTTATATCTGATACCTATGTTGATGATATAGTAACAGGTTGTGCATCCTTGGAAGAAACCTTAGAAATCCAACATCAACTTATTTCGTTATTGTCGAGTGCATGTTTTGTCCTTAGGAAATGGGCAAGTAAAGGTCCTGAATTATTGTCATTCCCCCCTGAAGAACTTCAGCCATTTTCTTTTAATGATGCTGACTCACTTTCCTTAAAAGTCTTAGGGTTACAGTGGTGTCCCACAAAAGACTGCTTCCAGTTCAAAGTGGATAGTACTGCACGTCCGTGCACAAAACGGGTTATACTCTCAGACATAGCAAAGATTTTCGACCCGCTTGGTTTGTTGACCCCTGTGACCTTCCTTCTGAAAAATTTAATGCAACGGTTATGGAGTTTAAGGTTGGATTGGGATGAGGTGCCACCTTCAGATGTTGTGGATTGTTGGTCCGCATATAAACGGCAGCTATCTTGTTTAGCGACCTTATCCTTGTCACGTTGTGTTTTAGTTGACGATATTGTGTCATTGCAACTTCATGGGTTTTGTGATGCCTCTGAAGCTGGATATGCTGCAGCTATTTATATTCGCTGTGTTTCAAAGCGGGAATAATTTCAGTAAATTTAGTGTATGCCAAATCCAAGGTAGCACCTTTAAAACGTATTTCTGTGCCACGTTTAGAATTGTGTGCAGCTGTACTTTTATCTGACTTAATAGAATTTGTAAATAAGGTTTATAAACCGTTCATCACGATTGATGCAATCCATGCCTGGTCTGACTCTACAGTTACTTTATCATGGATTAAATCCTCTCCACACCGACGGAAAACTTGTGTTAGTAACCGTATTACTCACATTCAAGATAGAGTTCCTCCTAACTTATGGCATCATGTAAGTGGCAAAGATAATCCTGCTGATTGTGGGTCTAGAGGTTTGTTGCCTTCAGAGCTTGTATCCCACACCCAGTGGTGGTCAGGTCCAAAGTTTCTTTATTCAACTAACTGTATATATCAACCATTTAATCAATCAGACTCAGATTCCACTGCTGAGTGCGAAGAGCGAAAAGTTGTCTTAGTATATACAGTGCCAGATAATTTGATTAATAGTTTGCTAGCTCGTTTCTCCTCACTTCGTAAACTGCAAGGTGTAGTGGCTTATTGTTTCCGATTCATTAGAAATACAAAATTGAAAAGGCATGAAAGGCAAGGTGGTTCGTTAACAGCGGATGAGTTGTACAACGCCTTAATTTGTATTGTAAAGGTAGTTCAACATGATGTATTTTTTGACGAACTTGTTTGTATTCAAAGTGGCAAAGTATGCAAAAAACCTATCAAAAAATTAGCTCTGTTTCTGGATTCCAATAGTGTAATTCGGGTTGGTGGTCGTTTACGTCATTCTCAACTATCTTATGATGCAAAGCATCCCATGCTACTTCCCCGAAAGCATCGACTAACCGAATTAATAATTGAAAGTATGCATCGTAAGCTATTTCACCCTGGACCCCAATCATTAGCATTCTTCATCGCGCAACAATTTTGGATTCTGGGAGTTAAGCGCACTATTAACCATGTTGTAGCTAAATGCATTCGTTGTTTTAAAGTTAATCCCCCTTCGGTTGATCCTTTAATGGGAGATTTGCCCTCTTCCCGAATATCTCAGCTCAAAGCGTTTAGTCATGCTGGAGTGGACTTTGCAGGCCCTTTCACCATCACGTCGGGGCGTATTCGAGGTACAAAACGCACCAAAGCCTATGTGTGTTTATTTGTATGTATGTCCACCAAAGCACTTCATATTGAACTAGTGTCGGATCTCACTGCTGAAGCTTTTCTAGCAGCATTTCGTCGTTTTGTTGCCCGTCGTGGTCGCTGCAGCGACCTCTACAGCGATCAAGGCACCAATTTTGTAGGCGCATCTCGTTTACTTGTATCATATGCGGAACAAGCTGCCGGGTCTTTAATGATACATTGGCATTTTAATCCTCCTTCATCACCTCATTTCGGTGGATTATGGGAGCGAGGAGTTCGTTCTGTTAAATCTCATTTAAGCAGAGTACTTGGTGAACAAGTGCTTACGTATGAGGAATTTCTAACATTTTTAATTCAAATTGAGGCCATTCTGAATTCCCGCCCCTTGTATAGCATGACATCCCTATAGTGGAGGATAAATAATACTACTATAGTAAGCCTGCTTATCATAAAAGGCGATTAAAAGGCGCAGCAAGGGGCAGCAGCCTTGCTGGCTAAAAGATATTGGAGGAGGGTCGGTTGGTCTCGGGCGATCCTCAATAATTTACAAGCTTGTTGGGGGTTGGCCGTGACGGATACGGCTTTTTGCTAAAATCTTTAAAAACTGCGTTGTGGAAAGATATGGGAGCCTACCACAATATTTCCCAGGTGTGCGTGGCCTAAAACACGAAATATATATGATGGAGAGCTCACAAGTAAAATTCTTGTCCGGAGGTAAAATACTCCCTCATTCGGATCTCCGGGAGGGGGTACTTGGGGCTCGTCATCGTAAGAATACAAAGCAACAGTTCGATTTAGTGATAGGGACTTGGAATGTAAGGTCATTACTCAGAGTAGATAAGTTAACGAATTTATTAGTCGAAATGAGAAAGGAAAAGCTGGACATTTTAGGTATTAGTGAGGTGAGATGGCCAGATAGTAATGACTTTTGGAAAGATAATTATAGAATAATTACAACTTCTTCAACTAATGGACAGGCAGGCGTAGGAATAGTGTTAGGTAAAAGATTAGGGCATAAAGTTAAAGAGTACTTACAATTTAGTGATAGAATAATTATGGTTAGATTGAGTAGAAAACCCACAGACACTGTTTTAGTACAGGTTTACATGCCAACAACTCAGTACGAGGATGAGGAAGTAGAAAAGGTATACGAGGATATAAATAGTATAGTGAGAAAAGTAAAAGGAGATGAGAATTTAATAGTTATGGGCGATTTTAATGCGTCAGTGGGAGAAGGTAGTGAGGGAAAAATGGTAGGAAAATTTGGGTATGGCAGACGAAATGATAGAGGAGAAAGATTAGTTGAGTTTTGTAGGAACATAGATTAGTAACTGTAAACACCCTATTCGAACAACATGTTAGGAGAAGATATACCTGGAAAGCCCCAGGTGATAGGGCTAGGTACCAAATAGATTATATTTTATTTAAACAAAGATTTAGAAACCAAGTTAAAACTGTCGTAGTTATCCAGGGGCTGACATAGATAGCGATCATAACTTAGTTAAAATGAAGTGTAAACTAAAATTTAAAAATTGAGAAAGGTTAAAAGAGAGGATGGGATCTAGGTAAGCTTAATGATAGTAGGGTAAAAGAGGAATATAAACAAGTATTAGATAATAAGAGCAAAGAGATAGCTGTAGGAGGGAGCGTAGAAAATAGATGGAAAGAAATAAAACTGACTGTACATGATACAGCAACACAGACTATAGGTAAGAAAAAAATAGAAGCGAGAAAACCCTGGGTAACAAAGGAGATATTAGATTTAATAGAGAATAGAAGAAAGCTTAAACCTTTCAGAGAAGTGGATAGTGAAAATAAGCAAAAATATAATACAGTTAGAAATAAGATAGTACATGAGTGTAGAAAAGCTAGAAATAAATGGATGGAGGAGAATTGTAAGGGAATACAAGATGATTTGAGAGTAGGTAAGACAGACAGGGCTTACAGAGCAGTTAAAAAGTTTTTTGGGGAAGATAGGAAAAAATATAATGGTATTAGAGACGAGAATAATGAGCTTCTAATAAATAAAGTTGATTGAGGTAGCTGATAGATGGAAAAGATATTTAGAAGATTTATATAAGGGAGACGATATGGATGAGTTAGAGAACGACCAAGAAGAGGATGTAGAAATTGGGTTCTCAATATTAAGAGAGGAATTTGATAGAGCTGTTCGGAATCTTAAATTAAATAAAGCGCCAGGGATAGACGATATTCCCGCAGAATTATAAAATATGCAAGTCAGAAAACTTTAGACAGATTATTTGAACTAATAAATGTAATATATGACACAGGTGAGGTTCCAATAGATTTCGAAAAAAATATTATTATCCCAATCCCAAAAAAGTCAGGAGCTGATAGGTGTGAGAATTTTAGAACAGTTAGTTTAACTTCTCATGCTTCCAAAATACTAGCAATAATAATTAAAAATAGAGTAGAAGCTTTGATTGAGAATTATTTAGGCGAAGACCAATATGGTTTTCATAAAGACAGAGGGACTAGAGAACCGATACTAATGATTAGGGTAATTATCGAAAAAGGTTACAAAAAATAAAAGACTCATTTCGCGTTTGTAGATTTAGAAAAAGCATTTGATAGGGTTAATTGGATTGTTATGTTCAGGGTTTTGCAAAAATAGGAATCTCTCATAGGGATAGAAAAATTATTTACAGTCTATATAAAAACCAAAGCATAGTAATTAGATTTGATGAAATATAAAAGGAAGCTAAGATTAGAAATGGTGTTAGACAGGGTTGTATACTGTCTCCCTTGATTTTTAATGTTTATATTGAGGAAGCTTTAAACTTAGCCAGAGAGAGAAAGAGATAGGTATTAGTGTACAGGGACAGAAAATAGACATGTTACGTTTTGCAGATGATATAGCCATTATAGCAGAGTCTAGAAAAGAGTTAGGAGAGTTTTAAATATTTTAGATGAGATACTACGGAGTAACTATAGTATGAGAATTAACTCAGTAAAGACAAAGATAATGACAAGTGAGTTACAGCCTAGTTCTAAACCAAAATTAAAAATAGGTAATACCGAGTTAGAGGAGGTAGATGAATTTTGCTATTTAGGTAGTATAATTACAAAGGATGGACGTAGCAGAAGGGATATAGTAGCTAGAATAGCTCAAGCTAGAAAAATGTTTTAAAAAGAAAGACTTACTAATAGCTAATAGTATTAGTTTAGATAATAGAAAAAGTTTCTTAAAGTCGTACGTATGGAGCGTTCTACTATACGGTAGTGAGGCTTGGACAATTAAAGAAGTAGATAAGAAAAGATAGAAGCTTTTGAAACTTGGTGTTATAGGAGAATGTTAAAGATTAGTTGGACAGATAGAGTAACAAACGAGGAAGTTTATAGAAGGATAGGTGAGGATCCCTGTATGTGGAAACAATTGAAGGTCAGGAGAGATAGAATGATAGGGCACCAGTTAAGACATGAGGGACTATTTAGTAAAGTCTTAGATTATAGACTACCAAATAAAAATAGAGTAGGAAGGCCTAGACAAAGCTATATTAGTCAAATTATTAGAGATTTAGGTTGTGAAGGGTATGTAGACCTTTTTAGACTAGCTCAGAATAGAAAAGAATTTAGAGCTGCGTCAAACCGACTTTAAGTAAGTTCGAAAACAAAACAAAAAAAAATAAAAATCAGTTAACTAAATGTCACCAGGACATAACTCACAATTAGTTAGCGGTCTGGCATGTTGGTAGCGATTCGTTGCTTAAGCCTTACCATAACATATAATTTAATAAACGTCACCATGACATAACTCACAATTAGGTAGCGGTCTGGCATGTGGGTAGCGTTTCGTTGCTTAAGCCTTACCATAACATATATTTTAACACTTTTCCTTTTTGAAGGTTATATTTCATTTCCTTATAAATGGTAATCATTTAAACCATGTTAGGGTTCTTTAACAACCATCATGTTGCTAATATCTATGTAAAGTCAGATGGATAGGAAAAAGATAAAAGGATATAGGAAGACCTAGACCAAACTATATTAGTCAAATTATTAGAAATTTAGGTTGTGAAGGGTATGTAGAACTTTTTAGATTAGCACAGATTAGAAAAGAAGTTAGAGCTGCGTCAAACCAACCTTAAGTAAGGTCGAAAACAATATGATGATGATGTATAGCATGAGTTCAGATCCTAATGACCTATCGGTTCTTACACCCGGTCACTTCCTGACCTTGGAGCCGTTAACCTCCCCACCAGATCCAGACACCACCCATCTAAAACTCAATCGTTTAACCAGATGGCAACTTGTCCAAAGATTGCACCAGGACTTTTGGCAGCGTTGGTCCACAGAATATCTTCACTCCCTGCAGCAGCGCAACAAGTGGTCAGTCTCTCCTGCGACTCCTTGTGTAGGTGAACTCGTTCTTATTAAGGATAAGAACCTCCCCCCTTTGCAATAGAAACTTGGCCGCATAATTGCCCAATTTCCTGGTCGTGATGGCATCGCAAGAGTTGCCAGAGTTAAAGCTGGTCATGGAGAATTGGACCGTCCCATGATAAATTTATGTCGCCTTCCAATTGCAGAGTAATTGTACATACCTCACACACTCAAGTCATTTTCAAGTATAGTTTAATTGTTCAATGTATCTATATATATATATATATATATATATATATATATATATATATATATATATATAGTTTTTGTTTGTTTGTACCTTTAGTTTTAAATAAGCAGAGCTTATTGGTGAGCGGTATGTTTAGAATTAATAGGGTTATATTATAAATTTGTGGGTGTAAACTTTGTTCGCGGATAGACTAGTATTTTAATTTAGTCAAACCACCACTCTCGACCACTCGCTGTGGTTTTGTTTACCTGGTGCATGGAAAACGGACATTCCGGGCTGTTTGCCGCCATCCTTAGAGACGAAAGGACGTGATGCGTTGTGTCCAGAGTACAGTTGGATCGTGATGTGTTTTGTTCAGGTGAGTGTGTTGATTTACATATAAATTGAAATACTGGTCACGTGTGTGTGTACATATGTATTTATGTACTGGTCCTTCGAAAATTTAGGCTTGATTAATTTAATCAAAGTACAATATATATATTACAGTGAATAAGATGAAATAATAACTCAGAAATTTATGCAAAGCCCAAATGATCATTTCAAATCGAGCTAGTAATTGAAAGATGAAAATATAAGGTCTTGGACAGGATTTGAACCTGTATCCTGGTTTTGCCGGAACCATGCGTTTACCAATTACGCCACCGAGACTGATGACACAATTGGGAAATTTACAAATTTAAATCGTGTACACAACTATACATGAACCTAACTTTCAATTACGTTTGGCATTTTTGTCAATCATATCTGACATTGTCAAGTTTTGACTTATGTCAGTTATAGACATGAAGCGACGCTCAAAATTACGGCTATAAGCCGAGTATTAAATATATAAATATTTTAGATAGTTAATTACACAAGGTAAGTTGATAAATACTATAGTATTACAGTGAATAAGATGAAATAATAATTCAGACTTTTATGCTAAGCCCAAATGATAATTTCCTATCGAGCTAGTATAGGATACAGGTTCAAATCCTGTCCAAGACTTTATATTCTCCATCTTTCAATTACTAGCTCGATTTGAAATGATCATTTGGGCTTTGCATAAAAGTCTGAGTTATTATTTCATCTTATTCACTGTAATACTATAGTATTTATCAACTTACCTTGTGTAATTAACTATCTAAAATATTTATATATTTAGTACTCGGCTTATAGATGTAATTTTGAGCGTCGCTTCATGTCTATAACTGACATAAGTCAAAACTTGACAAAAATGCCAAACGTTATTGAAAGTTAGGTTCATGTATAGTTGTGTACACGATTTAAATTTGTAAATTTCAATTGTGTCATCGGTCGTCTAATTGGAAACATGGTTCGCAAAACCAGGATACAGGTTCAAATCCTGTCCAAGACCTTATATTTTCCATCTTTCAATTACTAGCTCGATTTGAAATGATCATTTGGGCTTTGCATAAAAGTCTGAGTTATTATTTCATCTTATTCACTGTAATACTATAGTAATTATCAACTTACCTTGTGTAATTAACTATCTAAAATATTCATTATATATATATATATATATATATATATATATATATATATATATATATATATGGATGTATGTATGTTTGTGTAGATAAGACCGTATGAGTGTATATATGTGAGAGTGTGTGTATGTATAAATATAAATATGTATATAGAGGTAAGAGTGTGTGGAGGTATGCACTTTATTTTTGAAAATATGCTAAACATAAAATATTTAGAGCTCATTTTGTTTATTTGTATATATCATTGAATGCGAGAGAAACTTTTTTGAATAATTATAGAGGGTCGAATCAATTACAATGTAGATAAATATAAAAGTTATAACGAACAAAAGGGTAATATATTTTAGATACACAAGTTTATTATAAGAAAATATTGCAAATGTGAATAGGTATACGAGTATTGTAGTATGTATTAAAAATTTTGTATATACGCCTTAGGGTTATTAAAATAGACCTGGTGCTTAGGAGTAAAGTTATGTTTTTTGAAATATACTTTAGTTTGTATTTAAAACACGGTAGGATATTAGAATAGTGTTGTGTAAATAAATATAGTGATAAATTAGGTAATAGTTAGTTTTTTTATAAATCAACTAAAATAGATAAATCTAGCATATAGGTTTAGGGTTACTAAAATAGATTTAGTGCTTAGGAGTAAGGTTATGCTATTTGAAAAAATCGTTAGTTTATTTAAAATATGATAGGATATAGAATAGTTTTATGTAAATATATATAGTGATAAATCAGATAATTGTTAGTTTTATAAATTCAATACAACGTACCAGGGTTTATATTTTAGTTTGTAAATATTATATAAAATTTTTGTAAAATATGTAAAGTTGTGTATCCATAGTATACACCATTAAAATAGAATGCCTTGTTAAGCGGCTTCAAGTCTGCTTAAGGTGATATTAGGTATATTTGGAAATAAAGAACATTTTGAATTTGAATTTGAACTATTACTATTGTTATTGCTATTGCTATTACTATTACTACTTGCGAACCGTTCGGACGTGTTTTAAGGCGCTCCGCGAATATTATTTATTGTGTGTTTAGTAAGAAAGAAAACGCATTTATTGAATTGGCAAAAGTGATTGCCATAAGTGAATTATGTACTCTCGATAAAATATATCTGCATGTTTAATTTATTTGATAAATAGCCAAATAGTTGTAAAAATTCAAGAATGAAGTGCGATAAATGCAATACCGGACTACCATCAGATGGAAACCATGTTACTTGTAAGTTTTGCGATAATAATTTACATTATGCATGTGCAGGTTTATCAGAACATACTTACTCGCGAATGTTAACAAAAAATAAAAATAGTTGGAAATGTTTAAACTGCAGAAAAACGATCCATCGTCAAAACCAGAATCGTCTGGTGGTGACGACACGGATATTGATGTTATCAAACACATGTTTGCGACTATTTCCAAGAAACTAGATAAATATATTGAGGTTGTTGACGACATGCGGAAAGATATTAAAAGTTTAGCCGGATTCTACGATGATCTGAAGCTTGAAGTAATTTCACTTAAAGATACTAATAAAGAGCTCGCTAAAAACGTGCGAGAATTATTGGAAAAAAACGTCAAAAAGGATGGTAGAATTCTAGACATAGAAGGTAAAATTAATAGCTTAGAACAACGTGGTAGAAATGTTAAAAAGAATTGGTTACAAAATTAGTAAATCTTATGGCTGTGGATATTAGCACTGATGAAATTGAAGTAGTTCATCGAGTTACAAAACGTCGTAATGACAACATACCGGCCGTGATTGTGAGATGTTCTACGCAAGCGGTAAGGGACAAAATACTAAGTCAAAGAAAAACTGTCGTAACCAACCATAATTTACTCGAAAACAACAGTGACCGTAAACTATTTCTATGTGAAAACCTAACGTCATTTAATAAATCACTATTATGGCGTGCAAAACAGAAAGCCAGGGAGCACAACTTTAAGTATGTTTGTTACGTGCCAAAAATTTCGGCATTAGACATTTTTAATTAAGTTTTAATATGTGAGAATTTCGCGCCATAAATTTAAAAGGACGTGTGCGTATTTCCGTTATTTCAGACAGTGCGTTTGCGCCAGATGGCGCCGACGCGTGTGGACGAAGGAGGAGAGTGGGGAATTTCCGGGAGACGGTTAGAACTAGCCTCCGAGATGTGAAGAAGGTTGTCTTTGGTGTCTTACCATATCTTTTTGTTACGTAGGTCCCTTTTTGCCTTCTTTAGATTATCGTTCCTCATACCCTTTCCCGTCGTTCCCTCTACATAGGAAGAAGACAAAGCGAATTTGGATGCAACCTGGCTTAAGAGTTCCCACACCCGAGAAATATTAGCGAAGCCATGGGCGGCCATCATGGAGTAATCCTGAAGGAAGCCGCTGCCATCATGGAGTAATCCTGAAGGAAGCTTTACCTATTCACGTGAGTACCCCGCGGGGGTTTTCTATATAATTTGTGAAATTAGTAAATTGTGTCGCCCTAATTTGCATATTGTGTGACGTCATCGACAATTTTCGCGACAATTTTCACATTGTGTAATATCGCTACCAACTGTCATTAGTGACGCGCGTACCTCGTTTACGGGGGTTGTAATATGTTTGGGTCAGAAACGGTAACATTATGGTAAAAAAAGCCACGGATTCATCAAGTGTTATTCGTATCGAAAATGAAAAGGATCTACTAAAGTTACATTAAAATTGAACTTGAAATTATCGTTTTAAATTCTTCATTTCATTTAAATTTTATATTTTTTTCATTTAAAAAAATTTCTTGATTCTAAATAAATTTTCATTTTAAAAATTTTTAAAAGACAATGGAGGACAATGATTATAATGAAAGTAGTGTTAAGTTCTGTACAGTAAGCGACATTGATGAATATACAAATTTAAATTGTAATACGGATGACAATTTAGATTCTGTAACAATGTTATGTTTAAATATTAATGGGTTGAAAGGGCATTTTGATGAATTTTTGATTTATATTTCAATTAGTGCTTTTGATATAATGGTTCTGATGGAGGTCTCAATAAGTGAATGTTTAGTTTCTAATTTTAAGATTGATGGGTATAATATGTTCCACAAGCTACGGGTAGGACGTAAAGGCGGAGGATTAATCCTATACGTTCACAAAAAAATGTCTTTTACTGAAACCGTGTTTAATTATGAATCATTTGAAAATATTGCAGGATTGCTAAGTTTTAAGGGGAGAAATATACAACTTTTCTTCGTATATAGACCACCCAGCAATAGTATTAACCAATTCATACTTGAACTGAACGATCAACTAAATGAAAGTAAAAATAGCAAATATATTATTTTTGGTGGTGACACAAATATTAATATAGATACTGAGAGTGAAACTACAACTGCAGCTAGTAATGATTAAGAAATACTGTTCAATAGTAACGGTTTTTATAGATGTATTTGGAGACACACTCGACAAGAAATTTATAGTGGAAAGTTGGTATCATCGTGTATAGACCATTTGTATGTTAGAGGTGTTTACGATCAAATGAAATCGGCAATAATACAAACTAAAATATCGGATCGCTACATCGTAGCTGTAAAAGTAGTATTAGAACAAAAAACGAAAATAAATATACCGCGATCGCAAACGACCTTGGATGAAAGAGCAATAAAGATTCATTTACTTAATATGGATTTCAAAAAATTGGAAGAATCAAACTATAGCCCAAATAATTTGTACAATAATATAACAAAAAAATTTAATGAAATATATAATAAGACACAAAGACGTATATTTAATGATAGAAAGCAGGATTATGTAAATTATAAGAAACCTTGGATGACAAATGATTTGTTAGTATCTATAAAAAAGAGAGATAATTGTTCAAAAAATGGAAAACTTCACGAATGGAGGCTGACAAGGTAGAATATAGAAAATACAGGAATCGATTAAATCTGCGAATAAAAAAGGAAAAAAAGCAATATTATACAGAGCAGTTTATTGCTGTAAATTGCAAAATAAAAGAGATGTGGAAACTAATAAATCAACTTATACACCATAAAGAAAAGCAAAATATAGACCAATTAATAATACGATATTTACCCAATGAAGACGACAAAACTTATCGCAAATCAATTTGCTTCAACATTTACATAAAATCTTAATAACGTTGTACATAACTGTCCGGTCACACTTATAAAACATCCGCGTGCTAATAAGACAATAATAAGCACTTTTCATCTACCGTTAGTGCAACTAAATTTTGTAAAAAAAGAAATCGAAAAATTAAATTGTAGCAAATCTCCTGGTATCGACAACATACGATCAAAAGACAAAGTTCCTAAAAAATGGTATTAGCGGTATTGTACAACAACTAATAAATGTAATAATAAAAAGTGGTACAATACCTGATAAATTTAAAATAGCTATAGTAAGGGCCATATATAAAAGCGGTAGTTTTTCAGATTTCTCAAATTATCGACCAATATCAATACTACCGGTGATAGAAAAAATTTTTGAAAAACACCTGGCAGATAAAATAAATAAATTTATTCAAGATAACAATACTATTACAGGAGAAGAGTATCGGTTTGTGCGGGGACGTGGCACAAGCAAATTATTATCAGATTTTTCAAATCTTATATACGATAAATTAAAAAATAATATTCATGTTTTATGCGTTTTTGTGGAAGCGTTTGAAACGATTAGTCACACAATTCTTATAGAAAAAATGAAAATATTGGGATTTTCTGGGCCGTCACTTAAACTGTTTGAAAGTTATTTGCAAAACCGAACATCTGTTGTTAAAATTAACCATGTATTAAGTGACCAAATGAAGTTAGATGTGGGTGTGCTGCAGGGGTCGATTCTTGGATCTCTGCTGTTTATTTTATATATCAACGACTTACCTAGTATCATCCAACATAGTAGGGTATTCATGTTTGCAGATGATATACTAATTATATCTGCACACAAGTCATTCAAAATAGCAGAAAAATTACTACAATCTGACGTAAATCAGCTTTCAAAGTGGTCACATGATAATAGTTTAACCATGAATAAAGACAAGACAAAATCTATGTACATTACAACACCATACATGCAAAGACAAGAAGGCCTAAACATTATACTCATGTAAATGTTTTCAACTGCAGGAAATGGGAAAAAATTATTGTCTTAGCGATTGCAAAATAATAACGCAATGCGTATCGTATAAATATTTGGGAATCATGGCGGATAACTACTTCCGTTGGGACATACATATAAAGCAGCTTTGTGGCAAACTCATGTCTGTGCTAGTACAATTATATTATACAGCAGAAATTGTACCATTTCAAGTAAGGAAAGCCATATATATTACACTAGCAGAATCGATTATTAGATACGGCATTGAGGGATGGGGCTACGCAAGCGACATATACCTGAAGAGAATACATTTAATACAAAAACGACTTAAAATTAGTAGATAAAGATAACAATTACGAATTTCAAAATATGCTTCAAAAAAATAATTTATTAACGGCCAAAGGACTTTTTCATTATAAAATCATCGTTGATAATTTCTTTTCAGATCAGTATCTTAGAATAAAACAAAGTGGACACCAGCTTAGGGGAAGTAAATATTTTGTACCACAAATACGAAACCCTTACGGGGAAAAAAGTCTCGTGTACCTAGTACCCAAACTAATTAATGATATGCCACAAGAATACAAGTCATGCGTTACTATGAAAACCCTGAAAGAAAACGTAAAAAAATATTTAAACAGTAACAATTAATAAAAAATTAAATAAAAATTAAATAATAGTCATATAAAAATAAACAAAACACAGTAAATAAACAAACAAGTAAACAAATTAGTTTCATTTATGTCTTTTGTCTATAACGCACATCATGCAGAAAAATTATATGTTTCATATTTCTCATTATATAACAAGAGAGTCGAACCATAAAATAAAAAGTTTGAAAACCAAAAATATCAATTCTGTAAACCAAAAGCAATCTAACATTAAACATTAAATTAATTTTTTAATTTATAGAATTAATAACTTAGGTTAGTTTAGTTTAGTTATGTAAAAAGAGATTGCTTGTTAAGTAATAATGAACACCGTGTCAAGCAACCTAAGGGTTAGCTTATGGTGTGATGTATTATATTATATTGAATAAAGTATATTGAATTGAATTGAAAATTGAATTGATTTACTATTACTATTACCTTGCCAATCTAGTACAAAACTTTGTGCACACCAATAGCATTATTTCTATTGAACAATTTGGTTCGTTGAGGGCAAAGGCACCAATAAGTGTTTATCGAACTTTTCAAACTATATATACAGCAAATTGCAAAAGAACATGAATGTTTTATGTTTATTTATAGATTTCTCAAAAGCTTTCGATACTGTAGATCATCAGCTACTTTTGAATAAACTAGAGAGATATGGATTTAGAGGACCATTCCTGCAATTATTAAGCAATTACCTACAATGTAGGAAATTTGTTGTAAAAATAAATAATGTATGTAGTAACGAACAATTGTTTAATGTTGGTGTTTCCCAAGGTTCAGTATTGGGACCACTTCTTTTTATAATGTACATCAATAACTTGCCGAAGGTCATTAATACATCAAAAGTATTAATATTTGCAGACGACGTTGTTTTAATATCAGCGCATAAACACATAAATATTGCAAACCAGTTTCTACAAACTGACACAGATAGTTTAGTAAAATGGTCACACGACAACAGGCTAGTAATTAATAAAACAAAAACTAAGCTTATGCACATGACTACACCGTATGTTACTAAGGAGAAATCAAGTATTGTAATACACTCTTGCAAATGCCTACAACTGCAAAAAAAGAAAACCTACAGATGTTTCAGTGACTGCCAAGAGGTTTCCCATAGTGATGCGTACCAGTATTTAGGCATAACAGTTGATGAATATTTCCGGTGGGACCACCATATAAAAAACGTATGTAACAAGTTGAAACTAGTATTAGTTAAGATGTATTACATTAGATATCTGATACCTTTTAAAATAAAAAAGATGATATATAGTGCGTTAGCTGAATCTGTAATTCGTTATGGCATTGAAGCATGGGGTATGCATCTGACACATATTTACGTAGAATCAATGCAGTCCAAAAAAAAATATTAAAATTGGTATGCCAGAAGAACAAAAGCGTTTCCTTACAAGACTTACTGCAAAGTACTAACTTATTAAATGCAAAAGGTATCCTTTATTACAAAATCATAATGGATAATTATTTTGAAGAACAATATTTAAATTTAAAGATTAATGACTATAATTTAAGAAATGATATGTTTATTGTGCCTTTTGTGTTTAATAGATATGGAGAAAACACTTTGGAATATATTGTTCCAAAAGTGTTTAATGATTTAAACCCGGCATGTAAAAAGTTTTGTCAATATGAAGAAACTAAAAGAAGATCTAAAAATCTTTTTAATTTCATATTCAGTTTGACTAACTATTACATTTGCTTAAAAATACGTGTGTAAATGTATATGTGTATATATGTAATGCATATGTATGTGTGTGGGTATATGTATGTGTGTGTATGTGTATATATGTATATAT
The DNA here is from genome assembly GCA_036346225.1 of Platerodrilus igneus. Lineage (NCBI taxonomy): Eukaryota > Metazoa > Arthropoda > Insecta > Coleoptera > Lycidae > Platerodrilus > Platerodrilus igneus. Next base: position 6,456,529 of record JARFIW010001730.1, on the reverse strand, counting down.
ATATATATATATATATATATATATATATATATATTGCTGTGATCCTCCCCAATTTACGGGAACTACGGTTTTCGAATCGAGCCCCAGCGTTGGGCCGCCCAAGAGATGCTGTGAAACCTACAAAAAACCTCACCAGAGTAAAAAAAAATATTCGAGCCTCTCGAATTGGACACCAAGATTTGCTGTGATTCTCGCCTTGTTGAATCTCTTCTGATAATCGCCTCTTTACTCTTTCCGCCTCGGCTGCTCACCTAGTTATAACTTTCATCCTCATTCATAAAAAAAACAAACACATTCTTACCACAAACATCAACGTTAACTCTATTTACATCAATATTCATAATACATTAAAATTTCAAAATTAAATTTCAGCATAAATTTCAGTATCATAAAATTTCAAGATTAAATTTGTCATCATTTTAATTTGCATCCAGAATTAAAGTCCTTGTAGGATGCCTACTAATTAATTTAACAATATTTGCAGACCTGAGTCTGAATAAAAGGGAGCATCTCCCACCCCTTTACGTTAATTAAACAGGTTAGTCTAATTGAGCTCAAAGACAGACCCAAATTTTCATCATAATCAAAAACATAAACTGCTAAATACTCCTTTCTACTTAAACAAGAAAAATTAAAAATTTGTTGTTTATACAAATTCACTACTGTCCATTTTTATCAAACAAATTATAAAGATATCCAACACACACCAAAACATCTAAGATTAAACAACAAACCATAAGTTACCTGAAGGTTAATGCACTCGTGGCTCCAATGTACATCGTCCTTTGCTAATTCCACCATTCCAGCTGGTTTATGTTTACGACTTCAGATTCTGACCGCTTTTAAAATTTTTCTACACCACCATTCATCTAAAATTGTTTCAGGGCTTCTCAGGAACTCATCTATGTATATCTAAATCTTGTTTTGTGGATCCAATCACGTTTACAAATACCACTTGATTACTCACTCCCGAAAAATAGCAAAGCAATTCATAATTCGTTCACGCTATACAAAGCTGCATACTTAAATTTATTTATCGCTACTAATTTAGATAATTGGTACAGTAATACCCGCAAATATAACTAGACTTTATTACCTTATCTATCTTTTTTAAGTGCACTAATGCATAATAACTTGTATCGTAGCACGTATTCTGCTTGCAGTATCGTATAACATCAAAAAATACAGAGAGAAAACTGTTTAAAGTATTCAATAAAATCAAAAATCTAAGAGCCAAACTGTTTAAAGTATTGAATAAAATCGAAAATCTAAGAGAGCGAAACTCATATTAGCACGGGTTTATATAATAGCCCGCTTGCACGTCGGATTTGTCCCGCAACGGACAATTTTTAGAATTTCGCATTCTATGTTCCCTTTCGACAGTCCGGCACAGTGATTCTACAAAATTTGCACACGTCCAAGTTGAAAATCTAAGAAATTTTCCACACGGCTCGCAACGCGTCTGCGAACAACTAATTAATTTTCTATACAGAAATGTTATGTTTACACCTCTCATGTTTGCATCTTATTTTCAACCAATCGCAAACCTAGTGACGTTGCTCAAATCACGCCTTTTATTATCCGTGTCTCTGCTTTGCGCATTTTATCCGTCTCTTTCTACCCTGATCTGAGTGGTACAAATCGATATTCTTTACTATCGGTTATTTGAATCCACGTGGATTCCTATTTGAGTTAAATAACCCCTTATCTAGCCTTTCTAGTTAATATAAGCTACGGTTTATCCGACCGTTTGCAATATACGCAGAATTTTCATGTTTATCCAAACAAATTAAACAGAACGTGATATTTAAAAATACACAGGTGTTCAATCGTAATACTTTTACGATTTGGATATTCCACGTATTTTAACCCTCTTGATAGATTTGTATGCTAGCAACGCGTCTCATATTTGGTATTATTGGGTTTTTAAAAGCTTTTATGCATATTATATATTACTAATGGTTCAATTAACTCCAATTAAAATAATAATGAATGGCATTGACTTCTACCCTTTAATTTTTAGCGAATACTAATTAAATATTAATTATTATTTGTACACTTTGTTTAATACCCGTTACTTAAAAATTGAATTAATTAATATAAATTTCGCACGTAATTTCTATTTGTTTCTTTATACAAGGTGATTAAAATTAATTGATGTCGTTAATTAATTTTCTACCCTGGTCTAAATTTGAGTAATATATATATATATATATATATATATATATATATATATATGTATATATGTATTGTAGTGTCAGAGGAGCTACCAAGGGTTCTAAGGGTTGTTTAGTAGAAGGTAGTGTATGCCAAGTAAAATGATCCATATATCTGATCACATAATTTAAAATGTATGTTTGCCGTACTTTACATATGCTAAAGTATTCAAAATGGTAGTTGAAATATAAGTGCCAAGAGGTAAATTAAAATGACTTGATGACGTGATAAAATATACAGTGCTCAAGGGTATATACTGAGTTAGTATTAATAGGCCATTGAAAGTACATTTGCCATCCGAAAACCGGATGCGTCTATGGATGTCCACTATCAACCACGCCGATCCAGGGTCATGTGTGATTTATTTTGGCTTTTGTTTAATTAGAATCAACTTTTGGACGAATATGTAATCTCAAAATTATAAGTGATTACAATGTCAAATGTGATTGAAGGATTGTAAAATATTTAGAACCAATACTAGAATATTATGTGAAAACTATGAAAGTGTAAAAGGACATAATTTATGGTATGTGCGACACAAACTTAGTGTTTTAATATTATTGGACGATTTTAGTTTATGTAATTTGAAATGTAGTAGGCAAGTAATGTTATAATTATCACCTTGGAAAGTAAACAAGGAGAGTTTATTTTGAATATTTTTGGTATAAAGACGTATTTTAAAGAACTGTGCTAATTTGTGTAAAGATTTTGAAGATTAATAAACGTGTTTGATTTTGAAATAGTTTGATTATTAAAGAAGGGTAAAGAGCAGCATCGATATTAAATAAGAAATAGCGACGACAAGGAAGAGTAAAAATTTGTATTAGTGCGACGGCGAAGCGACGAATAGTAAGATAGATTTGGAACGATATTGATAAAGGCAGAAGGCATCGGATTGGAATTGTAAGAAGGAAGAATATTTGGAATCGATTTGGATATAGATTTATAGGTAGCAGGGCATTGAGTGGTTATAAAAAGGGACGAAGATTGATTTTGATATGGATGTATATGTAGCGAGGCATTGAGTGATTTTGAACAGGACGACGATAGATTTGGATTGAGTATGGATTAAAGGCGGACGGATTAATTTGGAACAAGAGGAGCGAAATTAGGAGAACACGTAAGAGCAGCAATTGGAAGTGGAAGAGTCAACGCAGAAACTACGACGGAAGAATTAGCGCAGGGGAAGTAAAATAAACGGGTATTCTAAATTCTAAAATTCGGGTCATTTATTTCAGATATTGGGAGCAACTAAAATTAAAGACAGATACCTGGAGGCGAAACGACAATTCAACAGGATAGTACAACCGTGTAAAGGCGCATACGGCGACGAGGATTTTGAGCCAGCAGTAAGAGAGGCCGGAAACAAAGTATAATCCAGGTGAGTGCTGTGAAATATCTTATAACGTCAAAAGTCATAAATTTGTGGTATTAAATTAATTTGGCACAAGGCAACGTTGATCATAATAAAAATTTGGCATGTACAAAACTAGATTCAAAAATTAGTACTAAAACAAAAGAGAGTGCAGTTTGGTTGGGCATTGCACATCTACTTACCACGGAACCCACGGTAAGTAGGTGAACACCCTGAGAATAAAGAGTTCAAATAGTCGAGGCATTTTAATAACAATTTTGATTAAATAACCAACCAAACGTTGCAAAAGTACGGGGCGTGCAATAGGTGTTTGCACATCATATAAAAGGCATTGAAATTTATAAGAAGGGGGCACGACGAAATTAAAATAATAAAAATAAAAAGGGGGGGGTGGAGTACAAAAAGGTGGCGCCCAACGTAGGGCTGAAAAAAAAAGGGCTGGCTCGAAAAAAGGCTGAAAAAAAGGCTAGATAGATTGAAAGCTGAACAGAAATATTACTAGGATACGGAATCCCGAGATTAGGTGGGGCCCGTAGTTTTTATATTTTGCAGGTAAAAACGAGTTCAAAAATAGGCAGCAGAGATGACGGACGCGGACATGAAAAGGATTACGAGATCGGGAAAAATATACGGAGTTGAAGCAGAATTTATGACACGAGACGAAGAGATGGACGCAGGGGGAGATATCCAGGAGACGGAGGTGAGGCAGGTAGTTCCGGAGGTGATAGACATGGAAACGGAACAAGCGACGGTACAGGAGGTGAAGGTAGCAGAATCCGCCGGAAGCCAAGATCTTATACGACTCCTGATGAGTTTAAAAGACGATTTTAAGATTTCACACACGGAGCTAAAGAGGGAGTTAGCGACCCAAATTGCAGAATCACGTACGGAACAAAAAGAGTCACATACAGATTTAACGAACAAAATTACAGAGACACATGCGGAATTAAAAACCATTAAAACAGAGTTAACGAACAAAATTACAGAATCACATACGGAACTGACGGACAAAATTGTAGATTCACACACCGAACTGAGGAATGAGTTTAGGACAGCGCACGCCGAATTGACGGCAAAATTAAACTACACACAGGACTATCTACTCACGCAAATGCAAAATGTAAAGGACGACCTAAGGACAGAAGTACAAGAAAAGGTAGACAGAGTTGACGACAAACTAGAAAATACACGGGTACAGTTTCAGGGAGACTTGAACGCGACAAGGACAGACCTACGCTCGGAGATAAAGACGCGCGTGGAGACAGTCGAGGAGACGATGATCAGCGGATTCACGACGTTAAACACGGAGATTCAGACATGTGACAAAAGACATATGACAAATTACAAAAATTTAGGACAAACGTTAGAGACAATACAGAACGAAAATGTGAACGCGAGGACCCAACTGGACACAAAATTTAAAGATAACGTGACGACACTAGAAAACAGGGTTGGCAGCGAAGTACGACAAATACAGGACAAGTTAGACGACCTGGAAAGGAGGCGCGTTGGACTGGATTACGGACAACATATGAAATTGAACCGGGACGCGTTACCAAAATTTGAAGGACGGAGGACGGAACAACCGATGGGATTTTTAGACAGACTGGACGAAATCGTGGAGACCGAAAATGAAAGGACAAAATTACAGATAGTAGGGGCGACGTTGACAGGGAACGCAGAAAAATGGCACAACATTATACGCAGACAGTACGACACATACGCGGAATTTCGACGATTATTTATAGAACAGTTCTGGAGTAACACACACCAGACAGACATACGGACAAATTTAATCACGGGACACTACAGTAGTACACACGGATCGCGAGAAGAATACGCGATCGACAAATATAACCAGGCACAACACTTGACACCAAAATTGGGCGAGGACGACATAGTGTTACTACTTGCGGGACACATGGAACCGGAAGTGACAAAGATGGTCGTGGTACAGAATGTAAAGACACTGCGGGAATTTTTAGGAGTGATGCGAAATTTCGATTTAGCGACGGCACTGGAGTCAAAAACGCGGACAAATTATTGGGAGCAAAACCGGGGTTATAGGGAAGACAGCCGACGACATGCGTACCACGAACACAGACCTAACTACCGACAGGACAATTTCAACCACGGACAGCGAAATCATTGGGGACACGACGGAAACAGACGACCATATTACAATAGGGAACACCGTGTGAACGACTTCCAAGGACAAAACAGGTACCAGCACGGCAACAACGAGGATGACGGCCGTATTACGGGAGGCGGAACACAGAACGGATACAGCCGGACGGACAGGGACGCAAACGTCCACCACATGACGACAAGCGCGATGACACAGGACACAGATAAGATTGAGGTAGTACAGATACACGAGGCGCCGTCGGGACAAAAAAAAACGTCAACTTTTGGAAGACCGAATGTTTAGGGTTGAATATAGACGTGTGTTATAGTTTAAGAGATTTATTGTTAAATAGTTATACCTTTAATAAAAAGAACCTGTTGTTTATTAATATTAGTTTAAGAGATTGTTTATATGTTGCTTTAGTTGATAGTGGTTCGCAGTTGTCGCTGGTAGATGAAAATGTGGTGATAAAACATGAAGAATTTTTAAAGGGACGAATAGTAACAATTGATGGGGTTAATTTATGGTCGACAATGAACAAAAAGCTAACGACGATTTATAGGGTTATCCGTGTACCGATATTTATAGGGAATAAAAAGGCAGGAGATGCAGAGTTCTTGATTACAAAGGGGTTGCAGCTTGATTTTATATTAGGAATGGATTTTATAGAGGATTTTGGATTGAATATAGATGGAAAGGATAGGTCGATTCGGATATTTGATAAAGATAAGTTATGGGTGGTGCCTACGGTTAGTTCGGAATATAGGAATGGAAATGATATAGATAATTCAGGATTAGGAATGATTAGAGAGAATAATTATAGACGGGTTGAAGTGAGATTATGTAATATGTTTGCGAGAATAATTAATGATGAACAGATAGTGGGAAAGTGAGTATTGATATTAAGGCGAAGCTAGAAGAGTTATTTAATAGATTTATAGGATTGTTTAATGAAGAGCCGAGATTTGCGAAGCGATATACGCATAAGTTAGAGGTCACGGAAGATAGTGGGTTTAATACCAAAGTGTATCCAATCCCATTTGCAATTAGAAATAGGGTTAAAGCCGAGATAAGCAAAATGTTAAAAGAAGGTATCATCGAACCAGCGAAAACACCATATGTGAACCCGGTAGTTATTGTACCGAAACCAAATAAAAGAGATATAAGAATTTGTTTAGATGCGAGGAAGTTGAAATCCATACAAAATAGTGCAAGAAGAGGGTTTAGTAGGAGAGTTTGTTATATAGTTCATGCGACGGAAAGTTTAGTTTTGTTTTAGTTTATAGTGTAGGTTAGTATATAGCGTAGTTAGACAGACGGGTTGAGAAAGGAAAATAGGGGTTGAATAATTAAGATGTAGAAATGCGGGGGTTGATTTTAAATAAAAACTAGAAATTATGCACACCAAGAAAAGAGTAAAAACAGACGAAATTTCCACTTTTATTCAAAATCAGTGGGGCCAGTGTAGTGTCAGAGGGAGCTACCAAGGGTTCTAAGGGTTGTTTAGTAGAAGGTAGTGTATGCCAAGTAAAATGATCCATATATCTGATCACATAATTTAAAAATGTATGTTTGCCGTACTTTACATATGCTAAAGTATTCAAAATGGTAGTTGAAATATAAGTGCCAAGAGGTAAATTAAAATGACTTGATGACGTGATAAAATATACAGTGCTCAAGGGTATATACTGAGTTAGTATTAATAGGCCATTGAAAGTACATTTGCCATCCGAAAACCGGATGCGTCTATGGATGTCCACTATCAACCACGCCGATCCAGGGTCATGTGTGATTTATTTTGGCTTTTGTTTAATTAAAATCAACTTTTGGACGAATATGTAATCTCAAAATTATAAGTGATTACAATGTCAAATGTGATTGAAGGATTGTAAAATATTTAGAACCAATACTAGAATATTATGTGAAAACTATGAAAGTGTAAAAGGACATAATTTATGGTATGTGCGACACAAACTTAGTGTTTTAATATTATTGGACGATTTTAGTTTATGTAATTTGAAATGTAGTAGGCAAGTAATGTTATAATTATCACCTTGGAAAGTAAACAAGGAGAGTTTATTTTGAATATTTTTGGTATAAAGACGTATTTTAAAGAACTGCGCTAATTTGTGTAAAGATTTTAAAGATTAATAAACGTGTTTGATTTTGAAATAGTTTGATTATTAAAGAAGGGTAAAGAGCAGCATCGATACTAAATAAGAAATAGCGACGACAAGGAAGAGTAAAGATTTGTATTAGTGCGACGGCGAAGCGACGAATAGTAAGATAGATTTGGAACGATATTGATAAAGGCAGAAGGCATCGGATTGGAATTGTAAGAAGGAAGAATATTTGGAATCGATTTGGATGTAGATTTATAGGTAGCAGGACATTGAGTGGTTATAAAAAGGGACGAAGATTGATTTTGATATGGATGTATACGTAGCGGGGCATTGAGTGATTTTGAACAGGACGACGATAGATTTGGATTGAGTACGGATTAAAGGCGGACGGATTAATTTGGAACAAGAGGAGCGAAATTAGGAGAACACGTAAGAGCAGCAATTGGAAGTGGAAGAGTCAACGCAGAAACTACGACGGAAGAATTAGCGCAGGGGAAGTAAAATAAACGGGTATTCTAAATTCTAAAATTCGGGTCATTTATTTCAGATATTGGGAGCAACTAAAATTAAAGACAGATACCTGGAGGCGAAACGACAATTCAACAGGATAGTACAACCGTGTAAAGGCGCATACGGCGACGAGGATTTTGAGCCAGCAGTAAGAGAGGCCGGAAACAAAGTATAATCCAGGTGAGTGCTGTGAAATATCTTATAACGTCAAAAGTCATAAATTTGTGGTATTAAATTAATTTGGCACAAGGCAACGTTGATCATAATAAAAATTTGGCATGTACAAAACTAGATTCAAAAATTAGTACTAAAACAAAAGAGAGTGCAGTTTGGTTGGGCATTGCACATCTACTTACCACGGAACCCACGGTAAGTAGGTGAACACCCTGAGAATAAAGAGTTCAAATAGTCGAGGCATTTTAATTACAATTTTGATTAAATAACCAACCAAACGTTGCAAAAGTACGGGGCGTGCAATAGGTGTTTGCACATCATATAAAGGCATTGAAATTTATAAGAAGGGGGCACGACGAAATTAAAATAATAAAAATAAAAAGGGGGGTGGAGTACAGTAGGTATGTATGTATGTATGTATGTATGTATATATATATATATATATATGTGTGTGTGTATGTGTGTATGTGTGTGTATGTATATGTATTTATATGAATATGTATATGTGTATGTATGTGCATGTATATAAATATATATCTAAAAATTAATAATTAATTATTAAGTTAAAATGTGCAATATGTATTGAATATATTATAATTATATTTTCATACGGTATCATAAATGCGGGCTTGTTTGTAACACTTGGAGTTTTTATATCGTGCTCATCAGGACTAACTATATTAGGGAAATTTAAGTATTTAACTAATTGAGGGTTGAGCCACTAATAATTCAAATAAAATATAACATTAATAGTGTGATGATGCTATTATTGCATCTATTTAGTTAATTTGAAGATTGTTGTTTTATGTATTTTTAATATTATTATATTGTTTACATGTTTTTTAATATTGTCTTTTTCATATTTTAATTCGTTTCTTAATTTTTTTTATATTTTATTATTTTTTTGGATTTTTCTTATGAATTTAACTTTTTTTATGTTGTGATTTTTTTATGATTCAGTGAAGGATATAATTTGTATTTTTAGTATTAAAAAAATAAGGGTAATGTAAAATAGTTTTAGTTAAGTTGAAATTTGTTTTCATTTTTTATAGTTTTTTCAATTTTATCTTATTGGTACGGATAAACGACTATATCAAACAACATTTTGTATAGCGATAATAGTTTTAACTGAAACACCTTGTCAAGCGACTTACGTTGCTTAAGGTGATCTTTTGTATATATAATAATGAATAAAAAATTTTGATTGATTGATTGATTACTATTACTATTACTATTACTATTTTGGTCCAACTCTCGGGCTGGTTGGACGTATTTAACGTGGCTCCGTTATAGAGCGTAGATTTCTATAGTTCTATAAGTGATTAAATTCGATCGGTTATTTAAATACACTACGTATGTTTAGTCTTTATAATTAGAACCTGCATCGCAAAATTACTGATAGAAAATGAGTTGCAATATGTGTAATAGTAGTTTACCAAAAGATGGAAATCATGTTAAATGTAATTTCTGCAACAGCTTTTTGCATTATTCTTGCTCCGGGTTATCAGAAAGTACTTACGTTCGTATGTCAAGCAAGAATAAGGATAAGTGGAAATGCATTAACTGCAGGAAAGACGATCAAAAGCAGAAAATCGATTTAACAGCAAATATACCAGAAAGCAATGATGTTAAACATATGTTAGGAATTATAGACAGCAAGTTGTATAACTATAAGCAGGTGGTGGATGAGGTTTGCAACGATATGAAAGGATTATCTAACTTTTATGATGACCTTAAACGAGAAGTATGTGAACTTAAAAATATAAATAATGATCTTGCGAAAAGCGTTCGTGCACTATTGGATGAAAACAAGAAAAAGGATGCTAAAATTACTGAACTGGAAATTAAAATAAATAAGCTCGAACAACATGGTAGAAATATTAACTTTGAGATACACGGAATGGAAGTTACAGCTAATGAAGCGCAGGAGGGCTTTTTAAAAATAGCTGTAAAAAAATTGGTTGAACAATTGGAAGTAGATATACAACCGAACGATCTTGAAGCAATACATAGGCTTCCGAAACGACGCCCTAATGCAATACCTGCAGTAATTGTAAGATGTGCCTCACAAAATGTTAGGGATCAAATCATTAACAAAAGGAAGGAAACTATAACAAATAACCATATATTTAATAATAATAATGATCGAAAATTATTTCTTTGTGAAAATTTAACCACTTATAATAAATCTTTACTATGGCAAACCAAGCAAAAAGCTAAGGAAACAGGATATAAATTTATTTGGGTACGGAACGGAATAATATTGGCACGTAAATCCAATGAAGTTCCAAGTATAATACGAATCGAAACTGAAAAGGATATTTTAAAGCTAAGCTAGACTTTATAAGTAATATGCTTGTGTGATTGACAGAAAGTTATTAGTGTTTGATAGACTTAAAAATACTGACTAGATTAAGGTAGTTATGTACAAATTCTATTAAATTATGCAAACAAACATAATTAAGTATAATGTTGGATGATGATGAATTCTCGGATAATGTTAGATACCATACTGTTAGCAATATTACTGAATATGAACGTTTAAAATTGTGTAAAAGTTCTAATTCCTTGGCAATATTTTGTTTAAATATCCGTGGAATAAAAAGTCATTTTGACGAATTATTAACATACATCTCTGCAACTAAATTTGACGTACTAGTGTTATTAGAAGTATCAATAAATGAAATTTCGATCTTCAACTATAAAATTGAGGGATACAATATGTATTCTAAATTACGATCACAACGTAGAGGGGGGTGGGATAGTTTTATATATTCATAAAAAGTTATTATTTAGGGAAAGTCTATATGAATCAACATCATATGAAAATATTGAAGGGTTCATCAATTTTCGTGGACAACTCATAAAACTTATTATGCTGTACAGGCCACCACATAATAGCGTCAAAGATTTTGTTGAAGAGTTAAACTATCAATTAAATAACAGTAAAAAAGATCATAATATAATTTTTGGAGGAGATGTTAATACATACTTAGAAAGTAGAACTTTGGCTAATGCAGAAAATGAGTATGAAATTTTATTAAGTAGTAAAGGATTTTAGAAATGCATTAAAGGATTTACGCGTCAAGAAATTTATAATGGTAAATTGACTTCTTCATAGATCATTTTTATGTACGTGGAGTGTATGAAGAAATAGGGTCGACTATTATTCAAACAAAAATTTCAGACCACTACATGATTTCATTAACAATAACACTCCTCAGCAGCACGGCTGTAATACATCAAGCAGAACAACAAATTGTTTTAGATGAGAAAATGGTTAAAAAGTATTTAAGTAATATAGATTTTCGGACGTGTTTGATGAATAATGAGCCAGATAAATTGTATAATAATATCAATAACAAATTTCATCAAGTGTATAAAAACTCTCAGACTGTAAGACAGATACAAACCATAAGACGGACTGAAACCATAGATTTTAGAAAGCCGTGGATGTGAAGATTCTTATTAGATTTAATAATAAAAAGGGATCATTTGTTTATGAAATGGCGAACCTCAAGATTAGAAAATAATAGGGTAAATTACACGAAATATAGAAATTGGATAAATGCAAAAAAGGAAAAAAACAGTTCTATGTAAACAAATTTAATACGACAGTCAATAATACAAAACAAATGTGGTTTACAATAAATCAGCTAATAAAAAACAAGGAACAAAAAAATTTAGATCAAATAATTAAAGAGCACTTTCCGAATAAAAATGATAAATTTATTGCAAATCAATTTGCGAATACGTTTTTCAATAATGTTAACGCGATTAAACACTTGTGTTCCAATAAATTGAGTAATGATCTGACAGAAAATGAAATTATAAGGGATACTTTTGATATTGAATTAGTAGAAATAAACTTTATAGAAAAAGAAATTAAAAATCTTAAAATAAGAAAGTCCCCAGGTATTGATAATATTAGACCAAAAGATATAATTTTCTTAAAAAACGAAATTTGTAAATTAATACAATCCCTTATTAATTCAATTATAACTAAAGGTAAAGTTCCGGAAAGATTTAAAATAGCAATAGTTAGACCAATACACAAAAGTGGAAGTTACTCAGAGTTTTCGAATTACAGACCAATCTCACTTTTACCAATCATAGTAAAAATATTTGAAAAACATATTGCTCAGAAACTAAATAGTTACATAAAGGACAATAATATAATCGTTAAGGAACAACATGGATTCGTTAAAGGACGGGGTGTTAATAAATTATTATCAAAATTTGCTGACATAGTGTATAATAACTTACATAATAATATTAATGTTTTGTGCTTGTTTATTGATTTATCAAAGGCATTTGAAACAATAGATCATAAAATACTCATAAATAAAATGAAAAAGATAGGGTTTTCCGAATCAGCAATTCTCTTGTTTGAAAGCTACCTAGAAAAAAGGAAATTTGTAGTAAAAATTAAGGATACATTAAGTGACGAAAAAGATCTTGATATTGGTGTGCCACAGGGGTCTATTCTTGGCCCATTGCTTTTCATTTTATATATAAATGATATACCGAAGGTTGCACAAAACAGTACGGTATTCATGTTCGCGGATGGCATATTAATAATATCGTGTCACAAATTATTTGAAATAGCGGAAAAACAGCTACAAGTAGATACAAACAAACTATCAATGTGGTCTCATGACCATCGCTTAATAATGAATGTGCAAAAACACATGTTATGTTTATAACCTCACCGTATATGAAAAGGGAAAGAAATCCAAACAAAGTATTGCATTCATGCAAATGTTTAGAACTAAGACAAATGAGTTCACGTAAATGTCACGAGGTGTAGAATACTATCATAGGGCTATTTACAAATAAACCGATATTTCGTACTCAAGAAAAATGCTGCTGGTTCGTTCTGCAAAATAAGAAATGTGTTCTTGCGAAATTGTACTATATTGAACATAAATAACGAATCTTCATATAAACAAATAATGAATTGGTAACTTAGAATGGCGAATTATGTACACTATATATTTTTACAGAGACAAAACAACTTAGTTACATTTGTACAACCGCACTTGACCAACGTTCGGTCGGAAGTCTCTTTTCGAGAGGGGAGAGAAAGAAAACCATGCATTTAAACAGGTAAAAATCGATACTGTCTTTGTTTAAAAGCAAGGTTACCACTACTTGAAAATTAAGCGGCACAATTTGTATTTATGAATAGCGAAATACGTACAAATCTAAACATAACTGCCCGCCTTGAAAGGTTCATGCTTTCAATAAAATATAACATTGAATAAACTTAAAGCTACACCTTTACAAATATTGCAGCCCTGTTTAACATAGAGCAACTTAAAAACTAAGCACACACGTTTCCACAGAACCAAACGATCAGTCCAACACTGTAGTTTCGCTGTCAGGCAACGGGCACAACTTAGCAAGTGAACGTTTCAATGTTCCATTAGCAGTCTTCACAGAAACAACGCGGTTGATTCCATCACCGCCAGGATGGAGCTGAATTACTCGCCCGAGTTTCCACCGTAAAGGTGGGCTGCTGTCCTCCTTGAGTAGAACTAGAGAACCCAATGTTAAATGCGAGAGGGTTTTGCGCCATTTAGTACGCTGTTGCAACTCTGATACATATTCTTTGCACCAACGTTTCCACAAATGCTGGTGAAAGCCTTGAATTTTCTGAAAAACAGACAGTCGAGACTCCTTTAATTCTGTAACATCTGGATCCGGTAGCGACGTCATGGACCGTCCAATAAGAAAGTGAGCAGGAGTCAGTGGGTTCAGGTCATTTGGATCAGAACTTAATGGAGCAAGAGGTCTTGAGTTGAGGATGGACTCCACCTGTGTTAACAATGTGTACATTTCCTCAAATGTTAGTAATGCTGCGCCAATAACGCGCTTCAAATGAAACTTGGCGGACTTAATGCCTGCCTCCCATATTCCTCCAAAATGAGGACTATGAGCAGGGATAAAATACCAATTCACACCTTCGTTGCTTGCTGAATTGACAATATCACCAGTTTGCTCTTTTAAAAATTTTCCCAATTCCCTTAGCTCGGAGTTAGCGCCAACAAAGTTGGTACCATTATCCGAATAAATACTTGATGGTTTGCCTCTACGAGAAACAAACCTTCTAAATGCCATCAAGAAACCTTCAGTCGATAGGTCAGTAACTAACTCTAAGTGTATTGCCTTTGTTACGAAGCACACAAAGAGGCACAAGTAACATTTTATAGTTTTCAAGCAGCGACCCTTGCGGTCTTTTATAAAAAAGGGACCACCATAATCAACGCCGGTGGTGTGAAATGGCGGAGCAGGAGTGATTCGTGAAGAGGGTAAATTCCCCATGACAGGATTCGTTATGCGAGGGGAGAAACGAAAGCACCTAACGCATTCATGGACTACTTTCTTGACTATATTTCTACCTCCAATAATCCAATACCTTTCTCTCAGGTGAGATAAAAGCAACTGTGCACCAGCATGCAGAAGTCGTAAGTGTTCTTGTCTTACTAAGAGATTTGCAATCTGGTGTTTGCTAGAAATCAGCAAAGGGAATTTTTTGTTGTAACCGAATTCAGAGTTGTGGAGCCTTCCACCAACCCTAATCATGCCCTGTGAATCCAGAAATGGGTTTAAGGACAATAAAGTCGGAGACTTTAAACAATTGCCCCCTTGCAATGTTTTAAGTTCGTCAGGAAAAGATTCCTGTTGAGAAAGTTTTATGAGCACATAAAGGCATTATGCAGCTCGTCTGCACAAAGAAAACCATACCGACGGTTTGTGAAAGGGCTCGAACAATTTTTGCGAAAACGCATGCAATATGCAGTTACTCTGATCAGCTTTGTTAGAGTAGAATAGCTATCAAACAGAAAACATTTAACAATGCTAACAGAAATACATTGAAAAGTGGCCTTTGTTTCTGGCAATATTTCATGAACCATATCAGAATGAGGCCAATAAGATTCATCTTCTTCCAACCATCGAGGTCCGTGCCACCATAGACTGGACTCCCTTAATAATTGAGGGCTAACCCCTCTTGACAAAAGATCAGCGGGATTGCATTTGGTTGGCACGTGTCGCCAAATACCATTGGAAGTAAGCCGCTGAATATCAGCAACTCGATTGCACACAAAGGTTTGCAAGGTATTAGGATTGGTTTTCAACCAACCCAGAACGATAGTGGAATCAGACCAGTAATAAAAACAATATGGCATAGACAAATTTAATGCCTTGACGACTTGTTCGGCAAGTTTAGCTAAGAGCACGGCAGCACAAAGCTCAAGCCTAGGAATAGTCAGAGGCTTCAGTGGATAAACTCTTGACTTTGAACAAAGAAGGTCAACCTTGACATTGTCTTTACCGTCCAATGAACGTAGAAAAATACAAGCTCCATATCCATGTAAGGAAGCATCACAAAAACCGTGTAATTGAATATGAACAGGTGTTTCAACTAGAACGTGTCGTCTCACCCTTAAATCGTTAAGATCTGATAACTCGGAACAATATACTTGCCATTTGGCTTGTACTTCTTGGGGAACGGGTCATCCCATGCTAGTTTTCTAACCACAGCTTCTGAAGAAGCATCTTAGCACCTAAGACACATGGACCTACTAAACCTAAGGGGTCAAAATTTGGGAAACCTTTGACAGAATGCTGCGTTTTGTTATTTTTGAATTAGAAATAATAGAAATAGTGAACATGAAACAATCGAGTTGAAAATTCCAAAGCAAACCTAGAGTACGAGTGTGCTCGTGAATTCCAAATTCAAGAACACCGGGATGAATATCTGAAGGCGGAATATCCTCCAAAGCAGCCTGGCTATTGGAAATCCACTTGCGCAAATTGAAACGACCTGATCCAAGCACTTGGCTCAATTGTTTGCAAAGTTGGCGAGCAGACTGTGCGCTATCTGCCCCAGAAATCAAATCATCCACATAGAAATCTTCCTTGATGACTCTTGATACATCAGGAAATGAACGCTCACAATCTCGTCCGAGCTGGTTCAGGCAGCGAATAGCTAAAAAGGAAGCTGAAGCTGTGCCATATGTCACAGTATTTAAACTGTAGTGAAGAATAGGTTCAACCGATGAAAAACGCCACAAGATTTGCTGTAGGCATCTCTGGCTAGGCTCAATTAGGACTTGCCTGTACATTTTTTCTACATCAGCTGCAATTGCAACTGGATGTTTGCGAAATCGAATCAAGATTGAGAATAAATCCTGCTGTATGGTTGGTCCAACCATCTGAATACCATTTAAGGAATCACCACTCGTGGTTTCTTGAGACCCATTGAAAACGACACGAAGCTTCGTCGTTAAACTATCCTCCTTCAACACCCCATGATGAGGAAGGTAGTATGAAATCTTGGATAAATCAGGATCAATGACTGTCATATGACCTAAATCCTTGTACTCTTGCATAAAATCTTTATAACGAGTTGCCAAGTCTGGCTTAGCTTGAAATCGCCTCTCTAGCGATAGAAATCGCTTCTCAGCTATTTGCAGAGAATCACCCAACGTGTCAGGAGAATTCTTAAACGGAATTGATACGATAAATCTTCCCTCAGCATTCCGCTTTGTAGTTTGGACAAAATGCATCTCACATGCATTCTCTTCCATTGTTTGAACCCTTTCAGTAGGATAGTGCTCAATCTGCCAAAACCTACTTAGAATATCATTGCAATCCTCAACCACATTGAGATGGCATTGAGTAAACTGGGATGTAATTGTGGGAACGGAACCCGATACAATTCACCCAAACCGCGTTTTTTGAAGAACGGGCAGGTTCGGACCCAAATGAAGCTGGCCTACACAGAGGAGCTTCCAGAATATAGAGCAGCCAATTAGAATATCTACACGACTTGGCTGATCAAAGTTAGAATCAGATAATTTGATATTATCTGGAATTTTAAATGCATTTCGATCAACATGACAACTAGGTGTAGTGCATGTTATCTCATCTAAGACCAAACATGAAACGCTTATCTTGTAGTTTGTGTGTACAGAATGCAGCTCGACATCACACTTTGAACGTATACTAGACTTGGCTCGGCCCAGTCCAGACACTGTGATATTTACATCACTTTCTCTGATATTTAATTTTTTGCATTAGTCCGATCTAATAAAATTAGATTGCGAATCTGAATCTAACAACAATCGTACAGTATGAAATTTTCCATCATTAGAAAGAATTCGAGCAGTTGCAGTAGTGCTTGACTATCATTTGCACAGAAAGCAGAAATTGTATTGTCAACAGGGGGGGTTGCAGCATGTGCAGGCCCTGGTTGACTCTCAATCCTAGTTTGAACCTGAAGATTATCTTCATGGATCAGTGTATGATGTTTGCCTTTGCATTTCAAGCACGTGAATTTAGAATTGCACTGGTTGACAAAATGTCCTTTGGATAAGCAATTCAAACAAACTCTAAGTAATTTTACCTTCTCGATTCTACTACCAACAGATAGTTTTTTGAATTCACTGCACCTATTTAGGGCGTGATTACCCTTGCAATAAGAGCACGATTGTGTATTGCTAACAAATGATTTTGAAATCACCTTCAGAGGTTGTCCTGGAACAACTTTGTTGTGCCTTGACTCCAAAGTTTCCAGTAAGTTGGCCGTATTCTTTAAGAACTCTTTGAACTGTGAGAGTGTGGGTAACTCTGACCCTTGTGCACCCTTCAGCATCACCCATTCACGAAGCGTGTTGGGATCTAGCTTCTTGGAGACCATAAATATGATAATGAACTCCAACAATTTTGGTTCTGAAGCCAGCGACTTCAAAGCCGTGTAATGCTTAAAGAGAGCATCATTGATTTTTCGCAATTTTGTTGCACATTCTTTACCAACTGGTTCTAGATCAACGATTGCCTTGAAATGGTTATGGATCAACATCCTAGGGTCGTTGTAGCGCTCACACAAAGCACTCCAGGCTACCGAATAATTATTTGCGGAAAACTCTAATGAGCTGATTACTTGCGCTGCAGGACCTTCAAGGCTAGCTTTCAAGAAATGCAGCTTCTGAATGTTAGTCAAGGACTTGTTATCTGCGATTAAATTCTTAAATACTTCATAGTATTCCAACCAGTCCTCAGAGCTGGAGCCATAATACTTTGGAACTGAAATAGTAGGAAGACGAAATGTAGGACACGAATCACCATGATTCGATCCTGAACTAGAACTTGGGAAACAGACCGGGCTGGATACACCGTAGCATATTTCTTTAAAACATCTTCTGCCTGCGATATGGCTGAATAATATATACTTTCAAATTCCATTTCTAAATCACCACCTTGGGGTTTTAGACCTCAGTTTGAACATCAACCTCGTAATATTGTGATAATAAAGGCAAAATATCATTTAACCTTTTTTGCAACTCAGTTAGTTGCTTTGAATTTAAAGTTTCCTCAGAAAGATTTAATGACTCAAGCGAATTTACGTATGTAGTAAACCGCGTGAGCCGTGCTTGAATATAATCCTTTGTTATAATTAATGACTCCATAATCAAAATTATAAGCACTCGTTATCCTTTGAACACCCTATACCGTTTTGACGCGCCGCCGCTGGCGATCAAAATTTGACAGATATACGTAATTTTAAAACTGTTTGAATTTATAAATGAGAAAACAAATAAAGCAACATTGTATTCATAAATTGGCAGTTAACCCAACTTAATACTAAATAAATAAAACACTTTATTTATTAAATCAACAAGTAAATGGAAATGCACAATTTGTAAACAACAGATGCAAGAAACGAAAAAGGTTAACGGACTTACCCACTGCTCCGAGTATGTAAGCGTTCTTGTATCTTTGTTTAGCATATATGGTTGTAGCGACGTCCTCGCTTTCACCTTCAGAATATAGCGTGAATCTTGTACTAACTTGTTTACTATCAAGCAAACGGAATATCGATTGATACGACGTTTTTATCTCTCTCGCACCAATGCAACTACAAACAGAAGAAATAGGAGCTTTACTAACCTTGAATATTAATTCGCCAATTTTAAAATTCCAAATTAATTTGCAAGTTTTACTTCTTAAAATTGCAGGTTATACATGAAGGACCTTGAAATAAATACTTCTACAAAACCATGTGTTGATTTAATTGCTCGTAAATCAAGTCTTGTTGCAATTAAATACGTCGGGCTCGAAGTTCGACCAAATGTAGAATACTATCATAGGGCTATTTACAAATAAACCGATATTTCGTACTCAAGAAAAATGCTGCTGGTTCGTTCTGCAAAATAAGAAATGTGTTCTTGCGAAATTGTACTATATTGAACATAAATAACGAATCTTCATATAAACAAATAATGAATTGGTAACTTAGAATGGCGAATTATGTACACTATATATTTTTACGTAGACAAAACAACTTAGTTACATTTGTACAACCGCACTTGACCAACGTTCGGTCGGAAGTCTCTTTTCGAGAGGGGAGAGAAAGAAAACCATGCATTTAAACAGGTAAAAATCGATACTGTCTTTGTTTAAAAGCAAGGTTACCACTACTTGAAAATTAAGCGGCACAATTTGAATTTATGAATAGCGAAATACGTACAAATCTAAACACGAGGAATGCAAAAAATTATCAAATACTACTTGTTACAAGTACTTAGGAATAATGGTAGACAACTATTTTCGTTGGGATGTTCATATTAATATTGTTTGTAATAAACTTAAAGCTATATTGGTGAAATTGTACTATATCTCGGAAATTCTACCACTCAAAGTAAAAAAAATTATTTATGTAGCACTGGCTGAGTCGTTAATTAGATACGGATTAGAGGGCTGGGGATTTGCAAGTGATACTTACATTTCTAAAATTCACTTACTGCAAAAGAAATTGTTAAAAATGGTAGACAAGGACAATAGCAACTTCATGTTTAAAAATGCATTACTTAATAATAACTTACTATCTGCCAGAGGATTGTTTTATTATAAAATTATAATTGACAACTTTTTCAGCGATTCTTATCAAAAATTACAAAACAGCGAATATCGTCTAAGACAAAATAAATACATAGTGCCAAAGACTAGAAATAAATACGGTGAGAAAAACTTAGATTTTTTGGTACCAAAGTTGCTAAACGAATTACCACAAGAATGTAAGATCTTCAGAAATATGAAATCGCTAAAAAAGGAACTGAGAGTATATTTAAATGAAAAGTATGTATAATGTCAAAGTAACAATATTGAACAAGAATAAAAAAAAATAAATAAAATTAAAAAAATATATAGGAACAATAATATAAACAAAAACAGTAACAATAACAACAATGTTTTATTACAACTCATAAACAACATAAACATCATAATTTGCAGGACAACCATAACATAAGATAAATTAACTTTAGGAGAGTTGGGCCATATCAAATAAACTAAATATAATAAAATGGATTTAAGAAAATTCTATTATATCTCTTGAATTTTGGAATAGGTTAGATTTAGTCGCATAAATGATTTCAATTAGCTTAATATAACAATATCAATATTATTTCTGTTGTAAAGTGCACAAAACTGAATAGCTTAGAATAAGGGTAATACCAATCTTTTATATAATTTTAAAGAATTGATTATTATTTAGTATAATTTTAGCGAAGGTGTATGTGTATGTGGAAACAATTAAAAGTCAGGAGAGATAGAATGATAGGGCAGCAGTTAAGACATGAGGGACTATTTAGTAAAGTCTTAGATTATAGACTACCAAATAAAAATAGAGTAGGGAGGCCTAGACAAAGCTATATTAGTCAAATTATTAGAGATTTAGGTTGTGAAGGGTATGTAGACCTTTTTAGACTAGCTCAGAATAGAAAAGAATTTAGAGCTGCGTCAAACCGACTTTAAGAAAGTTCGAAAACAAAACAAAAAAAAATAAAAATCAGTTAACTAAATGTCACCAGGACATAACTCACAATTAGTTAGCGGTCTGGCATGTTGGTAGCGTTTTGTTGCTTAAGCCTTACCATAACATATAATTTAATAAACGTCACCATGACATAACTCACAATTAGGTAGCGGTCTGGCATGTTGGTAGCGATTCGTTGCTTAAGCCTTACCATAACATATAATTTAAGAAACGTCACCATGACATAACTCACAATTAGGTAGCGGTCTGGCATGTGGGTAGCGTTTCGTTGCTTAAGTCTTACCATAACATATAATTTAATAAACGTCACCATGACATAACTCACAATTAGGTAGCGGTCTGGCATGTTGGCAGCGATTCGTTGCTTAGGCTTTACCATAACATATAATTTAACACTTTTCCTTTTTGAAGCGGATAACCAGGTTATATTTCATTTCCTTATAAATGATAATCATGTAAACATGTTAGAGTTCTTTAACAACCATCAGGTTGCTAATATCTATGTAGTCAGCTGGATAGGAAAAAGATAGAAGGATATAGGAAGACCTAGACCAAACTATATTAGTCAAAATATTAGAAATTTAGGTTGTGAAGGGTATGTAGAGCTTTTTAGATTAGCACAGATTAGAAAAGAAGTTAGAGCTGCGTCAAACCGACCTTAAGTAAGGTCGAAAACAAAATGATGATGATGATGATGATAGCGAAGGTATTATGTCCATACTGTAGGTGTAAAGACATTTTGTGTTTTGTTTTTCTTTTTTCTTTTTCTCTACTTCTTTTTTGTTTCTGTTTATATATTAAAAAATCATTTTTATTTTACTATTATTACTTTAGTGCACTTTAAATTGTATATATATATTTTTTTCTTTTCTTACTCATAATGTAGATTTAATTATTTATGTTTTCTTCTTATTTTTATTGGGAAATCTTTGTTACCTATGGAAATATGTTTAAATTTAATTTATTATATAATAGAAGATATCGAAATTATAAGCACCATGACAAGCAATCTTGTAGATTAGCTTATGGTGAGAGAAAGAATATTACCATAAATAAAGGATTTTTTAATTTGAATTTAAATTACTATTACTATTACTATTACTATTACTATTTGGTTCGACCGTCGAACCGCACGGACGTGTTAAAGATAGCTCCGCCAATAATTAATTTAATTCGAACTTATAGCTTAATACGTGATTTTTATCTCAAAGTTATAAATTAATACGGCGTGTATAATATAAATACAACGATTAAGTTTAAATGTGAGTTATAATTCAAAGGAAAAAAAAAACTCTTATTTTATGTTAAAATACGTGTGTTAATTTACCGAAAAAAAATAAAATGAGCTGTAATAGTTGTAGAAAGAAACTGCCAGCTGATGGTGATTTTATCACATGTGGGGAGTGCGAAGGATCTCTACACTTTGAATGTTCGGGTGTATCAGAGTCAACGCACAAACGTCTATCGGCAACAAAGAGAAATGAATGGAGGTGTCGCAATTGTCGTAAGGATATATCCAACGTACCGACCAGTGGATCGGAAGTAGGAGGTGAAGAGATTAAAAAAATGCTGGGGGATATTAAGATGCAACTGGAAAAACAAGCTAAGGTAATGGCCGATCTAACAAATAATGTAAAAGGATTGGCTACTCTTTACGACGGTATAAAAGAGGACGTGGTGTCTCTAAAAAAGGTAAATGCGGAACTTGCAAAAAGTATTTCAAAATTGATAGATGACAGCAAAGCCAAGGATAAAAAAATAATGGAGCTGGAATCGCGATTAAATAATATGGAGCAACGTAATAGAAATGCTAACTTAGAGATACATGGGTTAGAAATTATTCCGAATGAAAATGAGGAACAATTAAAAAAGGCGGTTAGGAAAATGACAGAGTGTCTACAATTAAAAATATCCGATGCCGATATTCAGGTGGTACACCGCTTACCAAGACGTCGTCAAGACACCGTGCCGCCGGTTATAGTAAGATATGCATCTCAAGCGATAAGAGACCAGATTTTAGGCAAAAAAAGAGTTTCCGCAAGTAATTGCAGATGTGTTGAATAACAATAGTGAACGTAAGTTGATTCTATATGAAAACCTAACCCAGTTCAATAAAAATTTATTATGGCAAACAAAGAATAAAGCAAAAGATATGGGTTGGAACTATTGTAACAATTTTATTTTTGAATTAATAAATCTCTTCATTAAAGGTACAACAAATGTTAAAACACCTTTATTAAGTAAAGTCGTAATACGTTTAACAATTAAATTACATTTACATAGCATCTTGAGTCGTTAGTCTATTTGTTTTGGATGTCGGTGTGCTCCACAGCCACTCGCACGCGCGTTGAGAGGATTGACAACTCCCCCCTTGGGATCCTCCCATCATGCGAGAGCGCGGGACAAGCACTCGGCCATAGATAAAAGCAGCAGCAACATGTATAATAAAAGAATGGCCAGTGACCTGCGGGTCGGTTTAATTGTGTGACACACTTTCTGAATAACGGTTGGTAATGTATACTCGTTATTATAGTATCTAATTTGAAAATTTGTTTAGCGCAAAAGAAAACTTAGGAACGCAAAATTTAGGAACAAAAATTTAGGAACGCAGATTTAGCAACGCAAACTAAGATTACAACTAAGATTAGACGATGAAAGATTACGCTACACAGTTTAGGCGACAAGAATTTAGAACTTTGAATCAACGTTAAGAAAACCACATCACTTTAACACGTGTATTTAGAGGATGGAAAGCAGATCTAATTAGTAGGAGGCCGTTTGTTGCTCCGAGCCAAGATACTACTTTGATTTGATATTTGC
This sequence comes from Platerodrilus igneus, assembly GCA_036346225.1. NCBI lineage: Eukaryota > Metazoa > Arthropoda > Insecta > Coleoptera > Lycidae > Platerodrilus > Platerodrilus igneus. The sequence goes on along the minus strand of JARFIW010001730.1, from coordinate 6,432,335 downwards.
AGTAAATTCCGCACGACGATGCACTTCCCAGTCCAGTAGAGGAAAGCAGTTTTGTCTGGTTCGTAGTAGCTTTAAGAAATTCTGTTGTGCTTCATTCTGAATGCACGTTATTTTGCTTCGATACGTAGAAATACGATTTTGTTATTCACTTCATTTGTTACTAGGCTGGATTTTCCAGTATCAAATTTAAATTTCACTCAGTTTAATGTGTAAGTAACAACACGTTGCTTCAGCATAACCTAACAGCTGTTGTTACGTCACTTGTTTGTTTGAAATATGCTGCTGACACTTGTATCATCGGAAGCAGATGTTTAGTATTATATTACTACCACCTTTGAAAACTAGAATATCCTTGTGAACATTCTCATTTAAAATGATATTAGCACATTTAACTTAACGAGAAAATTTTGTTTTTTTTAATTTGTTATAATGTAAATTTGTTATAATGTAACCGACCGAATCAGATCTGAATGGGTTAGAAATTATTAGTGTAACCAATTACACTTTGTTGTAATATATTTGATCAAGAATCAGGGTGATAAACCTTACGTTAATTTTTTAAAGTAATTCAAATAATTATTTAATTTTATTGCATTGAATTTTATTTACAGAAAAAGAGATTCCTTCTAGTAAATTATTAATCCAAGCTTAAAGTTTTTTATTTTGATCAAGTATGATCAAACTTAACCGAAAAGCAATAAGAGTTGAATTTTGATGCCACCCTTATGTAGAAAATATTCTTTTTGCAGTTTTAGGCATATTTGAGGGACACAAACAGTGTTCCCATTTTCTATGTGACTTAATTATTATTCTTTCTTACAGGAACAGCGTCTTATTCTGTTAAGACAGGTTTTTGTCAGCGAAGGCGATCTTTTTTCTTTGGGTCTCCACGTCCGCCCTTAGAAATATGCCATGCTATTAACATGAATTAATCTGGACTTGGTGGCGCCTGTTTGTTTTAGTTTGAGTGTGACCCCCCCCCAACAGATTTTGACTTACCCCCCATTGCTCATAGCTCTACCCAAGGAATAGACCCCTAGTTATGTCGGAAGACTTTGTTTTGCTGACACCCAACTTCTAAAGTCAGATATATGTATTAAAAAGAGAAACGCTAGTAAATACCAATAAAAAAGTTTCACTGGCACCCATGCTTGGGGCTTGCCATATATTTGATTTGAAATAATTCGTTACACTGGCACCCACGTGTGAGGCTTGCTGAGCCCATTAGAAAAAATTCGTTTCACTATGTTTGGACGAAATTTGGGAAAATACTGGCGAGAAAATCAAATGGCATGCCTCGTGTGGTTAGAATAGATAATGTAAGTGACTTAAATAAATTAGACTGATAACAAAACGATACTTACTATATTTATACATTTAATTATTATTTAGGTAAATAGTGTTTTAGTTAGATATATTCAATAGGGAAAAGGATATTGAACGAATAGATACAAGTGTTATTTATCAGTCGTTTAATGATATAAATGAATGGAGAACAGAGCTGCATGCATTTGATAAGACCAATAAATTTAAAACAACTAATGCATGTGAATTATCGCTGGTTTGTCTTAATATAAAAGGATTAAAAGGTCACTTTGATGAACTTTTAATTTATCTATCAGAAACACACTTCGATATTATTGCTTTATGTGAAGTATCGATACAAGAACACGAGCTCTTCAATTTTTGTATCGAAGGCTATAATAATTATTCTAAACTTCGTATGAAAAGGAAAGGTGGTGAGATTATTTTATACATACGTGAAAATTTAACATATACGGAATGCAATTTTCAGTCACTAACGTATGAAAACTTAGAGGGAACAATTTTACTTTCCGGAAAAAATACTATAAGGTTAATAATTGTATATAGACCGCCTAGTAATAGTGTGAACGATTTTATGTTAGAAATACAAGAACAATTGAGTAACAGTAAGGAGCATAAAAATATAATATTTGCTGGGGATATTAATATAGATTTAAACAAACAGAATAGAGTAACAAACGAATATGAATTAATTTTGAATAGCAAAGGATTTTACAAATGTATTATGGGAGACACAAGAGAGGAAATTTACAATAATAAGTTAATGTCGTCTAGTTTAGACCATATATTTATACGAGGTAGATTTGAAAACATATTTGCAGGAGTAATAAAGACAAAAATATCAGACCATTACATGATTACGGCAAAAATGTATTCCTACGATACGAGGGTAAGTCAAAGTGAGTACAGATTGAAAACAAACGAGAGGCATATTAGGTACTGTTTAAATAATTTTAATGAGTTTAGTGTTATACAGGAACCAGAGAGGTTATACAATAGAATTTTTAGTAAGTTTAATCAAATGTATAAAGATAGTTGTATGGTAAATTATAAGGAAACAAATCAAAATAGGGAAAAATTACCAAATTTTAAAAAAGAATGGATGACAAAAGCTTTATATAATATTATTTCAACTAGAGATAAGCTCGATAAAAAATGGCAAAATTCAAAATTAAAGTTGCATAGGGAACAATTTAAAAGATATAGGAATTGGGTTAATCTAAGGATTAAAAAAGAAAAAGAAGACTATTATAGAAATAAATTTCCTGACATTGAAAAAGACACGAAAGCAACATGGGACGCGATAAACCAACTTCTAAATGTGAAAAAGAAACCAACTATTCATTAATTAAGCAAGCTATGCCAGAATATACGGATAGTCAAATAGCCAATAAATTTGCAGTATTCTTTCATAAAAGTGTTCATTTGATAAAGCATAATTGCAAAGAAATTCTTTTGGAAAATAGCACAATTGCTACAGTAAATTCCAGTTTCTATTTACAACAGGTGTCAAAAAACTTTGTTGAAAGTGAAATAAAAAAAATGAATCCCAAAAAATCACCTGGGTTTGATAACATATGAATGAAAGATATTTTGTACTTAAAGCAAGAAATGATTGAGCTAATTATAAAACTGATTAATTTAATTATAAAAAAACGAATCGTTCCATCAAAATTAAAAACAGCTATTGTCAGACCAATACATAAAAAGGGTAACTGCGTAGAGTTAAGTAATTACAGACCGGTTTCTATTTTACCAATTATGGAAAAAATCTTTGAAAAGCATCTTTCGGTACAGATAATGAACTTTATTCAAACAAATTCAATTCTGTGCAAAGAACAGTACGGTTTTGTTAAAGGGCTTGGAACTGGAAAATTATTTTTAAATTTTTCTACATTTATATATGAGAAATTAAGCAAAAATATGAATATATTGTGTTTATTTATTGATTACTCAAAAGCATTTGAAACGGTGGCGCACGAAATACTCCTACAAAAATTGAAAAAAATGGGATTTAGAGGTCCACCGCTACAACTACTACAAAACTACCTGCAATACAGGAGTTTTGTAGTCAAAATTAATGATGCATATAGTGAAGAACTACCGCTGAATGTTGGTGTACCACAAGGATCGGTATTGGGGCCGCTCTTATTCATATTATATGTAAACGAGTCGCCAAGTGTTGTGAAGCATTCAAAAATATTAATGTTTGCAGATGATATATTAATTATATCAGTGCATATAAACTTAAAAGTAGCAGAAACATTAATGCAAAGTGATGTAAATAATGTGGCAAAGTGGTCACATGACAATCAACTAATATTAAACGGAGATAAAACAAAGCTGATGCACATTACCACGCCATATATAGAAAAGGGAAATACTGAAATTAATATTCACTCGTGCAAATATTTTCAACTTCAAAAAAGAAATATTTTTTCATGTTTTACTGAATGTAAAGTAGTTTCTCTATGTCACAGCTATCAATATCTTGGAATCTCGGTCAACAGCTACTTTCGGTGGAACATACATGTGAAAAACGTATGTAATAAATTAAAAATACTATTAAGTAAATTATATTACATAAAACATCAAATACCATATAGAATACGTAAAAATGTGTATGTTGCATTAGGAGAAGCGATTATTAGATATGGTGTGGAAGCGTGGGGATTTGCCGGTGATGTGTATTTGAGACAAATAAATACTGTTCAAAGACGAATACTCAAAATTATATGCAACAGGAAACAGGACAATACATTACAATCATTACTTCGGGAGACTAAATTGCTAAGTGTAAAGGGAATTTTTTACTATAAACTAATATTAGAAAATTTAGTTGATAGTACATTTCTAATAAAAAAAGAAAATGCACACGGAATAAGAGAAGTGAAATATATTACACCACGAACTTATAATAAATATGAGGAAAAACAGTCTTTACTATATTATCTCATAGGTTTTTAATAAACTACCAAAAGAATGCAAAAATTTTCACAACATGAATCAATTAAAATTAAGTGTTAAAGAATTTTTAAACACCAAAGTTGCTTAAACTGAAATAACAATATGGTTGTTACGAGTAGGTTGGCATGTTTGGGGGTGTGGGTACGTGAGTGGATGAGTAAGTGCATGGGAATGAGTGAGCGTGGATGTGTAGGTGTATGTGTGTAGGTGTGTGGTAGGTGTATGCATGTATATGTATGTATATGTGTATGTATGTGTATGTGTGTATATATTTGTGTATATGTATGGATGTATGTATGTTTGTGTAGATAAGAGTGTATGAGTGTGTATATGTGAGAGTGTGTGTATGTATAAATATAAATATGTATATAGAGGTAAGAGTGTGTGGAGGTATGCACTTTATTTTTGAAAATACGGTAAACATAAAATATTTAGAGCTCATTTTGTTTGTTGGTATATATCACTGAATGCGAGAGAAACTTTTATGAATAATTATAGAGGGTCGAACCAATTACAATATAGATAAATATAAAAGTTAGAACGAACAAAAGGGTAATATATTCTAGATACACAAGTTTATTATAAGAAAATATTGTAAATGTAAATAGGTATACGAGTATTTGAGTATGTATTAAAAATTTTGTATATATGCCTTAGGATTATTAAAATAAACCTGGTGCTTAGGAGTAAAGTTATATTATTGGAAATATACTTTAGTTTGTATTTAAAACACAATAGGATATTAGAATAGTGTTGTGTAAATATAAATAGGGATAAATTAGGTATTAGTTAGGTTTTTTTATAAATCAACTAAATCTAGCATATATGTTTAGGGTTATAAATTAGATTTAGTGCTGAGGAGTAAGGCTAAGTTATTTGAAAAAATCGTTAGTTTATTTCAAATATGATAGGATATAGAATAGTTTTATGTAAATATATATAGTGATAAATCAGATAATAGTTAGTTTTTTTGAAATTTTATACAACATACCAGGATTTATATTTTAAGTTTGTAAATATTATATAAAATTTTTGTAAAATATGTAGAGTTGTGTATCCAAAGTATACACCATTGAAGTAGAACGCCTTGTCAAGCGACTTCAAGTCTGCTTAATGTGATGTTAAGTATATTTGAAAATAAAGAACATTTTAAAATTGAATTTGAATTTGAATTTGAATTACTATTACTATTACTATCTCAAGCACCATTACAAGGCTTTTGGGGCATAACAAAACAAAGGATCGTAAAATTAATGAGTTGAAAATGCAATTAAATAATTTGGTACAAAGAGGTAGGAATTTTAATTTAGAAATTCACGGTTTAGAAAGAATAGCTAATGAAAATGAAAATCAGCTAAAAGGTGCGATAGTAAAAATATCTGATTTGGAACTAGATATTTCGGAAAACGAAATACAGATGATACACAGACTTCCACAACGGCGTCAAGACTCTGTTCCAGGAGTCATTGTCAAACTCGCTTCACAATCTATAAGAGATTAGTTTTTTAATAAAAGAAGAACCATCGTCACTAACGATAATGTACTGGCTAACAAAAACAACAAAAGAATATTTTGCTACGAAAATCACGCTCTTCAATAAAAATTTACTCTGGCAGACAAAAAATGCAGCTAGAGAAAAAGGTTGGCAATATGTATGGTATAGATATGGTCGAGTATTAGCGAAGAAAACAAGCGACTCCACAAATGTGATAAGAATTAATAATATAAACAAGCTATCTAAAATAGACTGATAAGCAACAGAAGATAACTAGGTTTACGTAAATTTAGTTTTAGTTCAATACAAAATTTATTTAACATTTGATAAGTTTAGCTTGAAACAAAATTCAATACTTTAGGAGAAATTAATATTAAAGACAATGTGGTTTATTATCAGTCGTTTCAAACGTTATCAGACTGGAATAATGCTTTAAATGTATTTTCCAATTATAATAACTTGGGAAGTAGTGAAAATTAATCGATGATTTGTTTGAACATAAACGGAATAAAATCCCACTTCGATGAATATGTTTTGTATATCTCTAAGTTAAGCATAGATATCATTGTATTAGTTGAGGTATCTATCTTTGACATTGAAGTTTTTAATTATAACATTGAAGAATATCAAATATACGGGAAACTACGTTGTACATCGGGGGGTATTCTTGTTTACGTGAATAATAAATACACTTTCTCCAAACACTATTTCAACTCCAACGTGTATGAAAATTTAGAGGGCTCCTTAATTATTGGAAATAAAATTACAATTAAATTAATTGCAGTTTATAGACCACCTAATAACAGTGTTAAGGAATTTATAAATGAATTTAAAATGCAACTAGAAAATTGTGGTACCTATAAAAATGTTGTACTTTGTATTGATATCAATATAAATTTGGATCAGCAGGAGATTTGGTAAATAATTACAAAACGGAATTAAACACCAAGGGCTTTTACGAATGCATTAAGGGGTATATCAGGGAGGCAATTTATAATAATTCTTTGGTTTGCTCAATTACCGATCACTTATTTATTCGGGGCATCTACTGCAAGATTTTTTCCAGTGTAATAAAAGTAAAAATCTCTGATCATTATATGTTAGCTGCCATGATATATTTTAATGAACGAATACTTTTTTCAGAACAAATAAAGATTATAATTGATGAGAAATACATTACACGTGGACTTGCCAATTTTGAATTTAATGATTTAAAAAATATAAATGAAGCCGAAATTTATATACTGCAATTACAAATAAATTTGGAAGAATGTATAGTAATAGTTATAGGTCAGTACAAAATAAATCGGTAAAGAATAGTAGAGTAACAAATAATTTTAAGAAAGGATGGATGACGAAAACACTGTTAGCATGTTTTGATATAAGAGATAAGCTATATAAAAAATGGAAGCATTCAAAATTAGACACACATAAGGAAGAGTATAGATGCTTTCAGAATTGGTTAACAATTAGGATACGTCAAGCAAAAGAAGAACATATAAAAATAAATTTAAGGTACCATTTAATGACATTAAGACAATTTGGAATACTTTAAATGAACTGTTACATAGAAAGAGCAAAAATACTTTGGATGTGGCTATAAAGCAAGCCATGCCTAAGGAATCCGATGTGGAACTAACCAACAAATTCCCAACTTTTTTTATAAGAGTGTCGATGAACTTAGGCATGACTGTAATATACAGCATTTGGAAAATTATTCTCTAATAAATGGTTTAAATTGTAGTTTTCGTTTAATAAAGGTAGATAGTGGTTTTGTAAAACAGCAGCTCTCTTTAATGAAACTCACCAAATGGCCTGGGTATGTATGATAGAATACGACTTAAAGACATTGTTGTGCTTGGGGAGGAAATGTATTTAATAATAACAAAGCTTATTAACCTTATTACACAAGATACAAAAATTTCTGATAAACTAAAGATATCTATCGCCAGACCTATACACAAGCAAGGTTCCTTATCAAAAATTGCCAATTCTAGACCGATTTCTATACTACCAGTTATTGAAAAAATATTAGAAAACATTTAGCTAAAATAATAGAAAACTTTCTACAAACTCATGCGATTATTGCTAAGGAACAGTTTGGTTTTATTAAAGGATCAGGCACAAGTAACTGTTTAGCACAGTTTTTCAGCTAATTTATGAAAAGTTAAATAATAATTTGAACATCTTATGTTTATTCGTGGACTATGCAAAGGCATTTGAAACAATAGATCACGATATTCAGTTAAATAAAATGGAAAAAATACTGATTTAGGGGACCGTCATTAAGGCTACTGCAAAGTTACCTAAGGTGTAGAAAATTTGTAGTAAAAATAAATAGCTCAGAGAGTAATGAATATGAGCTGAAGATTGGAGTACCTCAGGGATCTGTATTGGGCCCAATGTTATTTATACTATATATTAATGATCTACCAGCTGGAATTAAAAAATGTAAAGTTCTTATATTTGCAGATGATGTGGTATTAATTTCAGTACATAAAAAATTAAAAATGGCAGAACATTATCTACAGCTGGATACTGATAACTTGGCTAAGTGGTCGCATGATAATAAGTTAGTGATTAATAAGGACAAAACCAAAAGTATGCATATTACAACCCCATAAATAATGAAAGAAAATGCAAAAATAATAATGCACTCATGTACAGGGTGGGGCACGGGAACTTCCCACATTTCAATGATTGGTTGTTGGGGACTGGGCCATTCCCCAGGGGTGGGGGTTGGTCTTGTTTGGAGGGTGGATGATCTAGTTTTCAGTAGTAACCATGTCGTGGACTGGAGCACAACGTGCATTTGTTATCGATAGTTTTATAAAAAATGGAGAATCTGTTATTGCGACACAAGGACATTCTGCACGCGGTACAATTTGTCATAGTCTGCTATTGTTCCTGACCGGAAAACAATTTTGTGTTGGGTGAAAAAATTTAGGGAAAGTGGATCTGCATTATATGTGGAGAGAAAAGGCCCTGCTGTGACCGTCAGAACCCCTGAAAACATCGGTAGAGTTAGGGCGTCGATTAAACAGTCTCCAATGCGTTCTGTGCGCAAACATGCTACTGCTCTTCAGATTTCGACGAGAACAGTGAGGCGGATTTTGCATTGTGAACTCAAGATGCATCCCTACAAGATAATGATTGTGCAGGAATTGTCTCCAACGGACTGGGGGTAGCATGTGGAATGTTGTCAGACGATCCTTCGCAAAGTGCCTCCTACTGCAATTTTGTAGAGTAGCGCAAAGCTCATTTTCATCTTTCAGGGTGTGTTAATAAACAAAATTTTTGCTACTGGTCAAATGAAAACCCTCGACAGCTTTACGAAACACCCCTGTATAATCCAAAGGTACAGTTTGGTGTGCAGTATCGTCCGTAGTCATTATTGGGCCTTACTTTTTTGAAGAGAATGGTGTCACTGCTACTGTTAACTCAAACCGGTACTCTGACATGCTTGAGAATTTTGTCAGGCGTAAAATCGAAGAATTTGGTCAAGAGCATGATCCACACAGCTTCTGGTTCCAGCAGGATGGTGCTACAGCACACACTGCCTGTCGTTCACGCGCTATTCTATAGGAGATGTTCCCTGGGAAGGTGATCTCCTCGCGCGAGACGGTTGAGGGGCCCCCGCGCTCTCCAAATATAAGCCCATGCGAGTGTTATCTGTGGGGTTACCTCAAGACCTATTTTGAAGTTCGTCCTAGAACCCTGGATGACCTGAAGACTGCAATTGAGGAAGAAATCGTACAGATAACCCCTGGTACACTCGAGAAAGTAATGTGGAACTTCCAAAAAAGGCTCAATATGTGTGTCGCCCGCCAAGGCCATGATTTCGAGGATATTATTTTAAAAACAGCTTAAACAACTACATTATATATCCTTTCCAGGAAATAAAACTTTTTTTGGAATATATCATTTAGTTTTGTTTTGCCAGCCTTTTGAAATGTGGGAGGTTTCTGTGTCCCACCTTGTAGATGCTCTTCAACTACATAAAAGGCATTGCGACTTATGTACAAGTGGCTGTTGGGATGTAGAGTCTGGCTATACGTATAAATATTTAGGAATAACGGTAGACAGTTATTTTCGTTGGGATCAACATATTTCTAAAGTTTCCCAAAAATTGAAAATCGTATTGATAAAAATGTATTATATTCGTCGTCTGTTACCACCAATAGTTAAAAACTATATACAATGCACTTACAGAAGCAAGAGAGTAAGGTTGGACTTACGTTTGGGTAAGGTATGGTAAAATTCTAGCCAAGAAATCAGATAAAACGCCATAAGTGTTAAAAATTGAGAATTTAAATGATATTAACAAATTGATTTGAAAGTAAAACGTGTGTTATAAAAATTAAGTTCAGTTTTGTTGTAAATATGGTGTTTAAATAAATTTAATTAGTTATGAACCAGATAAACGAGGAATATTATCAAAACAGATTAGTTTATTTTCAAAAGTTTAATAATCTGAAAGAATGGAATGTGACAATTAGTAAAACTTTATTCAATAACAATAACAGTATAATCGGAAAGTCTATTGCTTGCTTGAATATATATAGCATTAAAGATCACTTTGATGAGTTTCTAATCTATACTTCAAAGTCTGATTTTAATATAATTGTGTTAATAAAGGTGTCAATTCAAGATAATGAAGTGTCGAATTATAGCATAGAAGGATATCAAGCCTATAATTTGTTACGTTCAATTTAAAGCATGTTACTAAATCCACACAAATATAATTAAATATAACGTTGTTTCTATTTCGCCGATTCCAAATTCATAATGCCTTTAAACTAAGCAACCTATACTACTCCTGTCTTCTGTATATCTAGATAGCGGTTCTGAAAATTTTTGAAAGTTGACAAAATAAATAATTTGTGACGTTTTGCTATTCATTGGAATGGAATTAATTTACGGGGATGGTTTTTCAATTCTAGCGTGTCCCGTGGGTTAAAGGGATGCGATCCGACAAATGATAAGTAATTCTCTACTTCTTCGAGGATACAGCACGAAGTATAAGTCTAAATTCGGACAATTGCAGTTATACTCGTGGTAAGTTACGAATAATTTTGGCACTCGATTCGTTAGTGTTATACTTTGGCTAATGCCGATATAATTTTGTAGCTGTTTCCTTTCCGTCCTCTTCCTACGTCCTGGTCTCATCTGGGTTGAACGCTGGCTCGCTTTCTTGGGCTGGGTTCAAATAGTTCCTGAATGCTGTTAGCGAATGGTGCTCATCGTACTCGACTCACAACGTCATACTCCGAAATATAGGTACACCTAAGAATTCACCTGGAACGTTGAGGAAACTTTCTGGAGTACCCGACAAAAAGTAATTTGTCTCCCATCAAGTTAGGAACATTTCGTGTTGGATTTACTACAGAGCTAAGTTCCCAAATTAAATATGATACGTAAGTAAGTTCCACGAAGTATCCTTTTACCCTTTATATTGTTTACCTCTTATATACTCTGGAGATACTTTTCATGCCCTTGACTGCGTGATCTAGCAGGATATATATACTGAGTGTTGCGAAATGAATAGTGTTTACTGTTTTGGTTGTCGATTTAAAAACTTCACTTTTGTACGCAATAGTCTACATAAACCTGGGTACTTACTAGTATTAAGCATAAAACGCCTGGCACGGATGGTGCCGTAGTGATAAAATATTTGGTTGGTTGCTTGAATGCCATTAGCTTTGCGGAACCCGAGCTCGCTAGGTTGTTATAGTATAGTGCGTTATGTAATATAAACACCTCCACCATAGGTAGATTAAGTTATATCCGTTTATGTGAACTTACCATATATCATTGCTAGCTCCGATTTATACTTATCTGATATTGATTAGCCGCCAACGAAGTGGCTTAAATAAAAACTCTAGTCCTGTTAAAGTGGAAATTATTTTAGTTTTCTCCCTCCTTACTTAGCTTGGCCTGTGGTGCATTCCAGACGAGAGTTACTGAGGGTTCAGTATCCGCCCCCTAGGATACTAACAATTCCTGTAAGTATTTATAGGCCTGTATCTACGGGAGTGCATTTCCGGAACAACAACCTCCCTAAGGAGTCCTTAGAACTGTCACTGTCCTGGTATTTCACTGATGCTAATATTGGACCGACTAATGGTCTGTCCTCATTGGTTTATCTATTTTTTTTTCTTCCTGTCGAGGTACTAATCCAACGTATCTTCCAGCGGTATTCTTGTACCTGGCTACGTTGACCCTACTCCCCACCCCTAATCTACGACGGCTAGCCGTAGCATCCTGTTTTGTTTCGGTAAGGGACCCGGGTAGAAAATTCCTTTCCTGCCTTTGCTTCATTTCCTTCCTGACCCGTAGGTTTTACCGTGACATATTTTGGCGCCCAATGTTGGGGCCCCCGATTCTCGTTACTTAATACTCCACTCCGATAGTATCCTGTTGAAATTATCAGACTTGTATTTTCCCTGATAGTTTTGGTGCTCTCAGTAGAGAGAATTGATAATACTGGCGCCCTGTTCTATTTGTCTGTAGTTCTATATTCGTTGGTTTTGTTATTCGTAGTGAGTTGTTTTCTGCAGTTTCTGTCCTGAATTGAATCGTTTTATTTTAGATACAATTCGGGTTTATTTTGGTTGTTCTGTTGGTGCTTGTTAATTCGCTTGTTTTTGGATTTTGTTGTTGTGGGTTTGTATATACTGTTAGTTTGAGTAGTTTTGTTTACAATGGCACATTGGTGCCTAAATGTTAATCGTCTACGGAAAACGGAACTCCAGTATGAATTATCCTCTAGAGGTTTTGATCCTGAAGATAAGGTAGAAGAATTACGTCGATCCGTTCGAAGTGCATTGCACATCGACCAAGAAAAAAAGCTTCCTTCCATTTCGGTGGAGGCGAACTTTGCCGCTGAATATCAAATTGTTGAAATGGCTATCCAAGAACTCAAAATTCTCTCATTACTTTTGACGGTGATAAATCTTCAGGCGTATTTAAACGTATTAGCTCTGTTTGGCTACACCTCGAGCGTCGCTGTACGAATATGTCCCCAACAGGGGACGAACAAAAAGCACATCGCTAATTGTTACTTGTCTTAACCAATCTTCGTAGTGCGTACGAAGACAAAATAAGAAAATTTCGTCCTCTGTCGTTTTACCCGGTACCCGTTGGCTACTTCCAGTCTTATTTCTACTCATATAGCGGATCCGGATGAACCTTCTCTACTCACTTCCGAGTCTGAGTCGGAAGATGAACCTGAACCGGTCCCGGTTATGTCACCTAGTGGTTTTACTAAAAGTAATGCAGTTTCGAAACTTGGGTTAAAGTTTTCTGGTGAAGAATCCTTGATGGATTTTCTTATTCGAACTGACGAATTGTGTTCTTCTAGGGGGGTGTCCTCACAGCAATTGTTTATTTCGGCTTCCGAAATTCTATCAGGTCAGGCATTGCTATTATATCGGGTCCACCGCACCAAAATGAAATCATGGTTAGACATCGTCGACATGCTAAAGTCTTCATTTTTACCACCGGACTACGATGATCGTCTTATGAGGGAAATTTATCAACGTACGATGGGACCTACAGAATCGCTTACTGATTATGTTGTTAGTATGTTGAATTTATTCCTTCGCCTTTCTGAACCACTTTCCGAAGAAAAGCGTTTAAGCCTGATTCGTGGCAATTTAACCCCTTTCTATCAGACTTCTTTGGGCCTTACTCCTGTTACTTCGGTTGATCAACTTTTATCCTTGGGTCAGCAATTGGAAGCGACAAAGATTTCGGCCGAACGTTATCGACCACCACCTTCTAGCAAAACGTCGAAGTTATTGGAACCTGCCCTTGCTTATAAACCAGATCCTACACCCCGCGTGTCTACTCCTGTCACTGATCATCCAACCTCCGCACGTAGACCCAACCTTTTATCTGTCACTACGCCTACTACTACTCCTGCTTCTGCTAGACTGATAACTTGCTTCAACTGCGATCAGGCTGGACATATCTCTCCTAATTGTAACCGTCCTCAAGTACTACACTGTTACGGTTGCGGTCGCAAGGGAGTTACTCGGCGCAACTGTCCCAACAAATGCGAAAATTCTTTAAACCGTCGGTAGGGTTCTTGGTCCGAGGCGAGGACCCTGTTCTTTCTCTGTCCTCGGGTTCTCCTTTTCGGGGTCTGGATGACCAATCCAGATTCGAACTAAATTACATATGTGCTAATGTTCGTGGTGACCAACGTCCCTACCTACAAGTCAATATTTTTGGGGTCCCCTTTACTGGTCTTCTGGATTCAGGAGCTACGCGCACTATTCTTGGCGGTCCCGGTTGGCACCGGTTGCGTTCTCTTAATATAGCTCTTAACCCTTTCACTTCTTCTTTCTGCAGCCTTGCTGATAATTCTAAATGTACAATCTTGGGTTCCGTTTCTCTTCCTATAACCCTCCAAAATTCTATTACTACTCTGGATATTCTTGTCATTCCTGAAGTTTCACACCCACTCATTCTTGGTATCGATTTCTGGAAATCGCTGCAGTGTGTTCCAAAATTTTGCGACGGCCTATGGACTTTTGTTTCTCCTGCTTCCTTGGCAACTGTCACCACCGACCCTGCTCATATTGTCTCTGAGCTTACACCTGAACAACGTCTTCGTTTGGATACTTTGATTTCTAGTACTTTTTCTAATCAGCCTACTAGTCTTGGTTGTACTACCCTAGTTCAACATCATATCCGTACTTCGGCAGAACCTATAAAACAACGTTATTACCCTCTTTCTCCTCCACTTCTTAAGATAGCTCAGGCCGAGCTTGACGAGATGCTCCGTCTGGAAGTCGTCGAGGCTTCTACTAGTCCTTGGTCTAGTCCTATTGTCCTCATAAAGAAGAAAGACGATTCTTATAGGTTCTGTATCGACTTCCGTAAGGTCAACCAAGTCACTCAAAAAGATGCATATCCACTTCCGTATATTTCTACCATCTTGGATCGTCTCCGCGATGCCCGTTTTCTTTCCTCACTAGACATTCGCTCCGCTTACTGGCAAATCCCTCTATCTCCAGAATCCAAACCAATCACCGCTTTTACCGTCCCTCATCGTGGCTTATTCCAATTCTGTCGGATGCCTTTCGGTCTCCATAACTCTCCTGCAACCTTCCAACGCCTCATCGATCAGGTCATCGGTTCTGACCTGGAACCTTTCTGCTTTGCATATCTTGACGACATCATCATAGCCACCCCCTCTTTCGAGGAACACATCCGCATACTTGACCTAGTACTTTCACGTCTCTTCTCTGCCAGCCTTTCCTTCGTCAAGATAAATGCCATTTCTGCCTCCTGAACTCCGCTATCTGGGTTACGTTGTTAACCGAGATGGACTCCTTGTCGATCCAGAAAAAGTTTCCGCCATTCTTAATATCCCTCCTCCTTCTTCTGTTTCCGAAGTACGTCGACTGATTGGCATGGCCAGTTGGTACCGGCGCTTTATTCCAAATTTCACCACTCTTACTTCTCCGCTTTCTAATTTAACCCGAAAGAATGTCCCTTTCATCTGGACTCCCGATTGTCAATCTGCCTTCCTCTCTCTTAAACAGCATCTAGTTTCCGCTCCCATACTATCCTGCCCTGACTTTACTTTACCCTTCACCATCCAAACTGATGCCTCCCATTTCGGTTTGGGTGCGATCCTAAGCCAAACTTCCCCCAAAGGCGAAAAGGTTGTCAGCTACATCAGCCGGTCAATTTCCAAACCCGAGCGCAACTACTCAGTTACTGAGAAGGAGTGCCTGGCAGTGGTGTGGGCGATCGAGAAGTTCCGACCTTACGTCGAGGGTATTCATTTTTCAGTAATTACCGACCACCATTCCCTTCTCTGGCTCAACAAACTCACAAGTCCTTCAGGTCGCCTAGCTCGCTGGTCCCTTCGCCTCCAGCAATATGATTTCTCCATTTTCCACCGAAAAGGGAAAGATCATGTTGTTCCTGATACCCTCTCCCGTTCCGTTCCCGTTCTTACTCCCGTTTCTGTTTCAGCCATTTCCTCCCTTGAAGTTACTCTCCCTACTCCCGATCCTTGGTATAATGGTATGCTTCAAAAAGTTTACAAATCTCCTAGTCGCTACCCATCCTGGTCCGTTGTGAACGATATCCTCTTTCGTCGGCATAAGACTTCTATCGCTGCCGATTCTCAGGACGATTGGAAAATCGTCGTACCTTCTGAACAGCGTAGACATCTGATTTTTCTTCACCACGATCCGCCTACCTCCGGTCACTGTGGTGTGACCAAAACTTCCGCTCGTCTCCTCCAAAAATATCATTGGCCTTGTCTCCGAGCTGACGTCGCTCGCTACATCCGACGTTGTCCGATCTGTGCTGCTCATAAGGTTGAACAGTTACCTCCTCCTGGTTTCTTTGCTCCTAGAGCTAAACCCTCCTACCCTTGGCAAGTCATGTCTTGTGATCTGGTAGGTCCTCTTCCTCGTTCTACCAAAGGTTGTTCTTATCTTTTGGTAGTGGCTGACTACTTTACAAAATTTCCTTTTTTCTTTACTTTACGCACCGCCACTGCACCGGCCGTTACTAAACTTCTTGAAGAACAGGTCTTTCTACTTTTTGGGGTTCCTCAATATCTTATTACTGATAACGGCTCACAGTTTCGCAGTCGGCAATTCACTTCCTTATGTGCCCGGTATAACTCCAAAATTCTATTCACTGCTCGTTACCATCCTCAAGCAAATCCTGCTGAACGCGTCAACCGTACTATCAAAACAATGATAGCATCCTATGTTCGTGACAACCATCGTCATTGGGATGTCAATCTTTCACAACTGGCTTGTGCCGTCCGCACGTCCAAACATGAAATTATTGGCTGTACACCTTTCTTTGCGTTGTTTGGTAGAGAACACATCCTCTCCGGTGATTACTTCGGACAACTGTCCGAATTCAATGATATGTACATTCCTGATCCAGAACATCCTTCGCCTGATCCCGAACACTTCAAAGATATTCGCTCACGTGTCCTAAAGAAACTATCCGCTGCGTACCGTGATACGCATAATCGCTATAATTTTCGACGTCGCCCTGTCAAATTCCAATTAGGAGATTCTGTTTGGCGCCGTAATTACGCCCTTTCCGACGCTTCACGTCACTTCAACGCTAAACTTGCCCCTAAATTTCTTGGTCCGTTTCCTATTAGTAAAGTTGTTTCTCCGTGGACATACGAACTGACCGATCCTACCGGTGCCAAAAGCATTTGGCACGTTAAAGATCTCAAACCTTCTCATACTGACGCTCCTAATGTTCCGGATATCGCATTGCTTTCCTTTTGGCGACGCAGGCGTCGTAAAGCTAGATAGCTGCCCTCTCGTCCCAACTGCTAATGATGACTCTGCTCTACACTGGTATTACTCTCTTGGATTTTGTGATTATTGTTTTGTTCGGTTGTTGTACCTTCTCTTTTCTTTCTGAACTGCACCTTCTCACTTCTATATCCGATTAGTTGGTGTTCCTTGCTGTCGGTCCTTGCACTGACTTGTTTTGATATACCATCCGCTTCCTGTGGTATGCTTTGTAGACCTCTCTACTTTTCTTCGGAAACTGCGACACTCGAATTTTCGGGTCTATTAGCAATTCTTTTCTTGATTGTTCGTTAGTAACGACTCCTTTGTTACTACAGTTGATAGCACATCGTTTCGTATCCCAGCTCTTTCGTCGATCTTTGGCATACTTGAGGCCTGTTTTGGCTATTACTGTTGATTTTCTTCCTCTCTTCCGTTCTTCCTTTTTGGTTTATGGGCGCAGGAAACCAGTTCTTTTCTTGAGGTTTGAAAACTTTGCTGTTTCTTTACTAGAGACTCTCGTCTACAGACGACCTTTGCAGTGTTGATGCCGGCCCATCCTTGTCCTCGTTGATTACCACTCTACATCTCTCTCATTCTTTTCTTCTTTCTTTAGTTCTTCTTCCATTGTTATCACTGCAGTGAATGCTCCGTTCGATTTCTTCTGGTAGTCCTGAATGTAGGTTACTAGTTTATGGTCCGTCGAACCGGATGAATTTCTTTTTTTTTTGTTTTTTTGTTGAAAGAGAGGTCCTTCCAGTTCGTTTGTTATTAGTTCGGTTGTCTAACCGCTTGTGTTTTCCTACCCCGACCTTTTAATTTTGCTGGGGGGGGGAATTTGTTACGTTCAATTTAAAGCATGTTACTAAATCCACACAAATATAATTAAATATAACGTTGTTTCTATTTCGCCGATTCCAAATTCATAATGCCTTTAAACTAAGCAACCTATACTACTCCTGTCTTCTGTATATCTAGATAGCGGTTCTGAAAATTTTTGAAAGTTGACAAAATAAATAATTTGTGACGTTTTGCTATTCATTGGAATGGAATTAATTTACGGGGATGGTTTTTCAATTCTAGCGTGTCCCGTGGGTTAAAGGGATGCGATCCGACAAATGATAAGTAATTCTCTACTTCTTCGAGGATACAGCACGAAGTATAAGTCTAAATTCGGACAATTGCAGTTATACTCGTGGTAAGTTACGAATAATTTTGGCACTCGATTCGTTAGTGTTATACTTTGGCTAATGCCGATATAATTTTGTAGCTGTTTCCTTTCCGTCCTCTTCCTACGTCCTGGTCTCATCTGGGTTGAACGCTGGCTCGCTTCCTTGGGCTGGGTTCAAATAGTTCCTGAATGCTGTTAGCGAATGGTGCTCATCGTACTCGACTCACAACGTCATACTCCGAAATATAGGTACACCTAAGAATTCACCTGGAACGTTGAGGAAACTTTCTGGAGTACCGACAAAAGTAATTTGTCTCCCATCAAGTTAGGAACATTTCGTGTTGGATTTACTACAGAGCTAAGTTCCCAAATTAAATATGATACGTAAGTAAGTTCCACGAAGTATCCTTTACCCTTTATATTGTTTACCTCCTATATACTCTGGAGATACTTTTCATGCCCTTGACTGCGTGATCTAGCAGGATATATATACTGAGTGTTGCGAAATGAATAGTGTTTACTGTTTTGGTTGTCGATTTAAAAACTTCACTTTTGTACGCAATAGTCTACATAAACCTGGGTACTTACTAGTATTAAGCATAAAACGCCTGGCACGGATGGTGCCGTAGTGATAAAATATTTGGTTGGTTGCTTGAATGCCATTAGCTTTGCGGAACCCGAGCTCGCTAGGTTGTTATAGTATAGTGCGTTATGTAATATAAACACCTCCACCATAGGTAGATTAAGTTATATCCGTTTATGTGAACTTACCATATATCATTGCTAGCTCCGATTTATACTTATCTGATATTGATTAGCCGCCAACGAAGTGGCTTAAATAAAAACTCTAGTCCTGTTAAAGTGGAAATTATTTTAGTTTTCTCCCTCCTTACTTAGCTTGGCCTGTGGTGCATTCCAGACGAGAGTTACTGAGGGTTCAGTATTCGCCCTCAGGATACTAACCATTCCTGTAAGTATTTATAGGCCTGTATCTACGGGAGTGCATTTCCGGAACAACGACCTCCCTAAGGAGTCCTTAGAACTGTCACTGTCCTGGTATTTCACTGATGCTAATATTAGACCGACTAATGGTCTGTCCTCATTGGTTTATCTATTTTTTTTTCTTCCTGACGAGGTACTAATCCAACGTATCTTCCAGCGGTATTCTTGTACCTGGCTACGTTGACCCTACTCCCCACCCCTAATCTACGACGGCTAGCCGTAGCATCCTGTTTTGTTTCGGTAAGGGACCCGGGTAGAAAGTTCCTTTCCTGCCTTTGCTTCATTTCCTTCCTGACCCGTAGGTTTTACCGTGACAGTTAAGCTGCGAATAAAATCAAAAGGAGGCGGTCTTATAATTTATATTAAGCAAAATATTTTGTTCACAGAAACATTGTATAACTCCACGTTATACGAAAATATAGTGGTAACAGTCACAGTGGGGGGTTGCGATATTAAATTAATTTTTATATACCAACCACCAAATAATAATCCGTATGATTTTATTAAAGAATTGTAGGAACAACTAGCAATTAGCAAAAATATAAGAATATAGTTTAGTATAGGTTAGTAGACACGTCCATGAATATGAAGTACTATTAAGTTCTTATGGTTTTTATAATTGTATTAGTAGTCCTACCCGTCAGCAATATTATAAACTTGATTTCGTCAACAATTGATCATATATTTATACGTGAAGTGTACGAACAAATAATGTCAGGAGTTGTGGAAACACGCATTTCAGATCATTATTTAATCATTGCAAAAATTTTTATTGCTAAAAAGGAAATACTCGAAGAAGATGCATTACCTAAAGTTAATGAAATTTTTCTTAAACGAGAATTAGTTAATACTAATTTCAACACATTACTTAGTTTAAATCATCTTGAGGTACTATACAATAGTTTAGTTAACTTATTTAACATTATGTATCTAAAGAGCAGTACTAAGGGATCAATACGGGTATATAAATCTTGTCTAAGCAAACAACCGTTTAAAAAGGAATGGATGACAGATGGATTACTAAAATGTGTTGTAAATAAAGATAAACTGTACAGAATTTGGCGACAGTCAAACTTTGATATCGATAAACGGCAATTTAATAGATACCGATATTGGCTTACTTTACGTATTAGAAAAGAGAAAGCACTCTATTTTAAACAGAAATTTATTAATACGGGGAAAATACGCAGAATACTTGGGAAGCATTAAACGAATTACTAAATAGGAAGAAAAACTAGTATTGATACATTGATAAAGCATGCAATGCCTAAGTTAAATGATAAAGAAATTGCCAACAATTTTGGAGAATTTTTTCACAATAGTGTAAAATGCATTAAACATGAATGTCAATCAATACTCATGGATGGCATAAATGCTACAAATACTTCAGATGTCAGTTTCTTGTTAAGACCCGTAAACAGTGATTTCGTGTTAAAGGAATTAGTAAAAATGAAACTTAAAAAATCACCAGGATTCGATAAGATAAGGTTTAAGTGATATACTTTATGTAAAGAAAGATATCATTCCAGTTATTGTTACGTTAATCAATTTAATTATTAAGAAGAGACTGGTACCTATCAAACATAAAACTGCTATTGTTCGGCCAATTTATAAAAAGGGTAATTCTTCAGAACCATGTAATTATAGGCCTATATCAATTCTGTCAATTATAGAAAAATTATTAGAAAAGCATATTGCATTTCACATGGACAGATTTATTGAAGAAAATAATCTGCTTTCAAAAGAGCAATATGGCTTTAGAAAAGGATTAGGGACCAACAAGTTGCTGTCAGATTTTGCTAATTTTGTAAACCGTAAACTAAAAAAGAACATGCATGTACTCTGTCTATTTGTTGATTACTCTAAGGCTTTTCATACAGTCAACCATAACTTGTTAGTAAAAAAATTAGAGAAATTCTGTTTCATAGGACCTAAAGGAGTTGCTCTGTAACTAAAACTTATTGTTAAAATTAATAGCTCGTACAGTAAGGAGTATTCAATGAATGTTGGTGTACCACAAGGTTCAGTTTTGGGAGCACTCTTATTTATTCTTTATATTAATAACCTACCACAATACATACAATGCTGTAAAATCTTTATGTTTGCAGATGATATACTTATTGTATCAGCTCATAAAATTCTGCAAAGTGCAGAACAATTAATTCAAGTAGATACTGATCGTATGGCGAAATGGTCCCATGATAATCATCTTATATTAAATAAAAAAAAAAAACTAAATTAATGTATATAACTACACCATACACAATGAGAGGTTGCCCTAAGATAAAAATTCATTCATGCATATGTTATCAAAAGCAAAAGAATGATATACATATATGCAATAATGCTTGTATCGTGGTTGCGACCTGCTTAACTTATCAATATCTAGGCGTTACTGTGGATAATTTTTTTAGATGGGATTATTAAATTAAAAACGTATGTTACAAACTAAAAGCTGTATTAGTAAAAATTTATTATATAAAACACCTAATTCCTTATGCAGCTAAAAAGATCATATACATGGAAGTGTGAAGGGTTTGTTTTATTATATACTTATTTTGAATCACTCTTTTGACTATACATATTTAGAAAAACAGGATTCCAATTATATGCTGAGATCGGAAAGATACTTGGTTCCCCTAATAAGCAACAATTATGCCAAAAATTGTCTTTCGTATACCGTACCAAAAATTTTTAATGATTTACCTCAGGAGTGCAAAAAATTCATAAGCATGAAGAAACTAAAGAACGATCTGAAGTGTTATTAAACTCCAAGTATGCATGACTAATTTATTTTAGTATATTCAATCTGTTTTAAAAAAATTATTTATTATACATTATTACATAGAAAAAGTATTTCTTTCAATTTTGTGTAGTAATATTATTACAACTTCAGTTTAAACGAGGATTCATGTTACGTGTAGATGTTAGACAGCAGTAGATAATTATTAGTAAGAGTTTAAATCAAATTACAAGCTTACAAGCAGTGTTTAGTAACTAATTTTTATTTCTTTTTATTTTTTATATTATTATTAGTTAATCTTGTTTTTATTTAAGCATTAACCCTATGTTTACACTAATCGTTATTGTTGCTTTTAATCGTTGATTTTTTATTTACTAATATTACATGTAATTTATCTTTCTCGGCCACACAATTAAAAATTAATATAGGTGTAGGGTATTTTAATTTGTAATTTGTAAATTAAAAGAGGGCCGAGCCAGAAATTTAACATAAATTTAACGTCAATGACAAATAATTACAAATATTAATTTACTGTTTCTATACTTTAAGCGATTCGAATATGGATTTTATTTTACATATATCATAAGTTAAATATAAGTTTTGAATAAATTAAGGTAATAATGTTTGTATCCTAATCAATTGTACACCTTGTCAAGCAACTTCAGTCAGCTCAAGGTGAAAGCATAAACAATTCAGTGAAATAAAGGATAATTGTATTGTATTGTATTGTACTATTACTATTACCGTTACCATTACCATTACTATTACTATTGCTATTATTACTTCGCGACTCAACTCTCGAAGAGTGCGGTCGTAATTTCTAAGAGCTCCATAAATTTTTATAGCTTGTAATTATAACGCTATAAATTGAATAGAATTGCATGGTAGAATATTGTTCTTATGTTTGTGATACTTAAATACCCGTAGTAAGATCATCCTGCATTTAAATATTTAAATTCAATAAAGATGAGCTGTACAAGCTGTAAGAAGGAATTACCAACTGAGAGTAATTATTTTACGTACTAGTACTGTGATAGTCATTATTATTTTGGTTGTTCTGGGGTATCAAAGTCGACTTACAGAAGTACTTCCTCATCAAAGAAATAGCAATGGAAGTGTCAAAATTGCCGAGGCACTAGTGCAAAAAGTGTACCCAGTAAAGACGAGCCTGAGGAAGCACATATCAAAATAATTCTGGCCATAATTAATGCAAAACTGGACAGTTATAAGGGAGCTATGGATAGCTTAGCAACGGATGTAAAGAGCCTAGCAAACTTGTATGATGGATTAAAAGCCTCTTATGATGAACTCAAACAAGAAGTCTCCTCACTAAAGAAAGTAAATGTAGAACTAAAAGATACTATTAACAAATTGCTGGTAGATAATAAAGAAAAGGATAAAAAAAATTTGTAGATTGAAACGAGAATTAATTACATTGAACAAAAGGGAAGAAACGTAAATTTTGAAATGCATGGTCTCGAAATGATACAAGGTGGAACTGAGGAAAAACTACTTACTGTTGTGAGAAAATTAATTGGATGTTTGAATGTGGAAGTATCCAAGGAAGATATACAAGTAACTCACCGCAGACCGCAGACCGGATTCAATTCCTGCGGTAATAATGAGGTGTTCATCATAAGGTATAAGAGACAAAATTGTAAGTAAAAAAAAGTCGGTAACAAATCACGATGTACTGGTGATTAATGTTTTGTGCAAGTTAAATATAATTGAAAATCTAACAGCATTCAATAAAAATCTCTTGTGGCAAACTAAATTAAAAGCAAAAGATAAAGGTTTTAAATATGTGTGGGTAAAATATTGGTGAGTGCTTGTGAAAAAGTCCGACGAATCACAATTTGTAAATAGAATAGATGGTTTAATTGATTTAAATAAATTGGAGTGACAACGAACCAATGAAAATAACAAAATAGTTAAATTTCCAAATAAAATAATATTATAGTTTTAAAAATACTTAATCAAAATAAAGTGATTACCGAAGACCTTTACAACAACCATTTGGTTCATTATCAATCCTATTCAAGCATTTCGGAGTGGAACATAACGCTTAACAAACATATGGATAATATTAACAATAATAATATTAACTTGACACTTGCTTTTTTTATATAAATGGGATTAGAAATAAGTTTGACAAATTTTAATTGATATATTTAACACATGCTTAGATATTATTGTCCTAATCGAAGTTTCTATAGCAAAGCATGAAGTGGATAACTATAATATTGAAGGTTATAATTGCTATCACAAACTACGTTTAAATTCTAGAGGTGGATGTATATTACTTTATATAAACCAAAGGTTGGCATTTGTGGAAAGTAAATATACTTCTATCTCGTATGAAAACATAGAGTGAACAATTAAATTATTTCCAGGGATTGTAGTTCAGCTGATTTTTGTTTACCGACCTCCCAATAATAGAATAAACCTATTTTTGGAAGAAATCGAGAAACAACTAATTAGTTGTAGTAACTTTAGGAATGTTGTATTTGCAGGGGGCATAAACATAAATTTGGATAGACGCGATAACATAACCAATGAATACGAGGTTTTGTTAAATGCTCAAGGATTTCATAAGTGTATTTGAGGATATGCACGTCAACAATATTATTCCGGTAATTTAATTTCATCTGTTTTAGATCACATTTTTATATGGGGGCCCTGCAGTAAAATATTCTCGGGTGTAATCTGTACTAATATTTCGGATCATTATATGATAGTTGCAAAAATTGTGTTCAATAAAAGACAAATAAATACGGATAAAATTAAATTAAGGATAAATGAAACAATTATAAAAAGGGGTTTAAACAATTTAAATTTTAAAACCCTTGACATAGTGCAAGAACCGAACATGTTGTATAATAAAATATTTACATGGTTTAACAATATTTATAAAAATGGTTATAAGGAAGTACATTTACCAGTCCAGAATTATACAGCTTCTAAAAATTCATGCAAAGGTTTTAAAAAGGAATGGATGTCAGATAATTTACTCCAATACATTAAATAAAGGGATCATTTATTTAAGATTTGGCATCGTACCCACATGGAAGAACATAGGGAACCATATATAAGATTTAGAAATGGGTTAGGCTTAAAAATTAAAAATCAAAAACAAAATTATTATAACAATAAATTCTTGCAAGCTGGAACAAACATTAGAGAAACATGGGAAATTATTAATAACTTAACAAATATTTGAAGAAAGTGAACGTGGCTAAAGTAATAAAAATGGCTTCGCTTTTAATTAATAGCCAATGAATTTTCAAGGATTTTTCATTTAAGTGTACAATCTATTAAACATGACTGCAATATTAAACTATTAAAAGTTGACACATTAACCAACTCACTGAACTGTTGTTTACGTTTGTAAGATGTAACAACTGAATTAATCCAAAAATAGTTATCAAGTAAATGCTTAAAAAAAGTCCAAGTTATGACAACATTAGGCCTAAAGATCTTTTATATTTAAGAGATACAATGTCTGGGATTATTGCAAAACCCATTAATTTAATGATTAAAACAGGAACTGTTCCTGCTCTTATGAAAATTGCAATTATTCGGCCAATTTATAAAAAGGGGAATACTGCTGATTTTGGTAACTATCGTCCCATATCAATACTGCTTATAATTGAGAAATTGTTTGAAAAACACATAGTTGCACAAGTTTATGCATTCCTTGAATCAAATTTAATATTAACTAGGGAATAATATGGTTTCCTGAAGAGAACTGGTACAAATAGGTTATTAGGTGAATTTTCAAATTTAGTTTATAGCAAGCTGAAAAATAACATGAATGTATTGTGTCTTTTCGTAGACTTTTCAAAAGCTTTTGTTACAATTTCTCATAGTATTTTATTGATAAAACTTGAAAAAATGGGATTCTCAGGCCCAACACTTAAACTTTTTCGGAACTATCTACAATTTAGAAAAACGATTGTTAAAATTAACAATGCATATAGCCAAGAGTATACTTTGTCTGTGGGTGTACCTCAAGGTCCTGTTTTTGGACCGCTGATTTTTATTTTATATATTAATGACTTACCACAAGTAGTCAGGGAATACAAAATACATGTTTGCAGATGACATTCTACTAGTGTCGGTTCACCATATTTTAAAGGATGCTGAAAAATTGATGCAAAAAGATTTAGATAATATAGCAAAATGGTCCCATGACAATAACTTAGTGATAAGCACGGAAAAGACAAGGTTGATGCATATTACAACACCATATATTAAACGATTACAACCAACAGTAAAACTACATTCATGCCAATGTTTTAGTACAACAATATGTAATGAACAAACTTGTTTGAAGGAATGCCAAACTGTAATTTGTTGTAATAGCTTCAAATATTTAGGCATTACCGTGGATAACTTTTTCCATTGGGATGAACATATAAAGGATGTCTGCAATAAGTTAAAGCTGATACTTGTTAAGCTATATTACTGAAGACACCAAGTTCCATATAAAGCCAGAAAATTAATTTACGTAGCATTAGGGGAATCAGTGTTGAAATATGGGCTAGAAGCATGGGGTTATGCTGGAGATCTGTATCTGAACCAAATCAATGTAGTGCAGCGAAGAATATTACAACTAATTTATACCAACAATAGTGATAATTCCTTGCAAAATTTACTTGGATCTAATAATTTGTTGTGTGAATCAATTATTTTACTACAAAATTATATTAGAAAATTATTTCAGTGATACATACCTGCAGCATAATTCTAATCCACATAACTTAAGAACTGAGTTATATAATGTGCCGTTTGTACACAATAAATATGATAAATGCAGCCGAAATTACATGGTACGGACACTTTTTAATAAATTGCCTCAAAGTTTTTGTGAACATGAAAAAATCAAACTCTGATTTAGAGGAGTTTTTAAACTCCAATTATACTTGATTTATTTCATTAGTAAGTAAAAAATAGTTAAAAATAAAGTATACGTACACACATATATTTGCTCAAAACATAAAACAAATAAATCTTTGATTCACTTACTTATAAAGTTTAAATTCTTTTTATTACTCTATTTTCTTTCAAAGTACCATTAATGGTTATCCTATGTATATCGTTATTTTCCCCTTGGTAACTAAACAATTAAATAACATATTGATAATTAGGCTTCACTTATTTAATGTATATAGGTTAATTTAGAATTTAGAATAGAGTTCATTCTTCATTTATTATTTTGGTGTAGGATATTACTAAGTTAGACAAATTAATAAGTTAGGATTTTATTAAGTTAAATTAGAAAACATTAACGTAAAAAGTTGTTTGTTTTGATTATAGGTAATACATTCATAATTAGGTTTCGTTAGTTTGATATTTAGGTTATTGACTTTAGTGTGCATTTTTCATGAATTGTGTAGTATAGGATAATATTAAGTTAGCGTAATTATTAAGCTAGGATATTTTTTGAGTTAAGTTGACAAAAACTAACAAAGTTTTCTGTAGTATTAGGTACTAGTTTCAGATTAATTTTGATATATTTAGAAATTTTATTAGATTTTTTATTGTATTGAATTCGGAATGATTTTGTTAAATTTATATTTTTAGTGTAACAATGCAGACTATCTATTATAAGCTCATCTAAGTTTAAATTAATAGGAGTAAAATGAGGGGTTTAAAACAAATAATTAATAATGGGGATTGAGTCGAAAAAAAAACAGAAATAGTATTATTGTATATATACTACTTGAAGTATCTTTAATTGCTAAATAGAAATAACAAAAATATTGAATTATTATAACATACTCTAGCATATTGTAATGCCTTGACAAGCA
Source organism: Platerodrilus igneus (assembly GCA_036346225.1). Classification (NCBI taxonomy): domain Eukaryota; kingdom Metazoa; phylum Arthropoda; class Insecta; order Coleoptera; family Lycidae; genus Platerodrilus; species Platerodrilus igneus. The sequence goes on along the minus strand of JARFIW010001730.1, from coordinate 6,404,518 downwards.
ACATATGTTAGCTTAAGGTATAGAATATCGTATTTATGAAAATAAAGAGTATTTGAATTTGAATTTGGATTTGGATTTGGATTTGAATTTGAATTTGAATTTGAATTTGAACTACTATTACTATTACCCGCAGTTCAACCTCCAAGCAGTACGGACGTACTTGAAATTGCTCCGTGAATTTGGGAATCACAATATGTTTGTGTTTAAAAATTTTAAAGTGTAAAATCTAGTATCCTTACAATGAAAGATTTAATGTGTAGCTAATGAAAAATCACAAATCGTATAACAAATTCTAATGTTCCCTTTATTTCTTTTATCTTATTCATTTTAGAAGTTGTAGTTAGCAGCTTCTATGAGAGAAACTAATGACAGGTTTAAGGTAAATTTTGGAAATTATAATATTATTACTGATATACTCTAACTAAAAGGAAATATTGTTAACATTTAAATCTGTTTGATTATTCTTTGTTAACTCCGGCCACCATCGGTTTCGCATGGACGGATCTAGGATGGGTAACGGGTGATTTTAGGAGTATATACCTTTTTGCGTACGTTGACTTTAGTTTTATTTATTATAGTTAATCAAGTATGAATACCTACCAAAGGCAAAAAAGGATAACCCCTGCAGCAACTCTTTACGTATTGTAAATAATACCTAAAAATTTAGCAGAACTCTTAGCACTACTACACCATCAAAAGGCTCAATAATTTCCTTTATTATTATTTATACAGCAAAAACATCTTAGACGTCCTATTAAACACAATGAAAATTACTCAATATTTTTTTCTAATAGATGTGTTAAGCTCGAAGTTAATTCTGCATGCTGTTTAACAAACTTCCGATAAAAATTACAGAAACCTAAAAATGATTGTAATTCCTTTTTGTTTTTTGGTTCAGAAAACTCTTCAATGATTTGTATTTTATTTGGATCAGCTTTAATACCATCTGCACCGATAAAATGTCCCAAAAATGCAAATTCACCTTTTAAAAATTCGGATTTGTTGGCATTTACAGTCATTCCAGCCCTACACAATCGCTGTAAAACCGCATCTAACAAGTCGGCATGCTCAGCTATACTTGCTGATGCAATTAGTATGTTATCCACATAGATAGTCGCAGATCTTAACACTTCAGGCCCTAAAACAGTGTCTAGGCATTTAATACATATCATAACTGAAACATTAAGCCCAAAAGGAAGTACTTTGAATTGGTAGCTACAATCATTAACCAAAAAAGCTGTTAATGAACGGCTTTCTCTTTTCAATCCCACTTGCCAATACCCATTGGTTAAGTCCAACGCTGTTAGATATGTAGTCCTTTTAATTTTTGTAGTAATTCCTCCATGGTAGGAGGCGATTCACGGTCTGGAATTAAAATCTGGTTCAAATGCCGTGCAACTAAACAAATTCGAACTGTACCTTTTTTTGAGAACGGCGAGTTGGACCTCTCTATCACCCCAACTTCCAACATTCTTTCAATTTCTTTGTTTACAGATTCCCTTTTTGAAAACGGAATCGGATAAGATCGTTTTGCAAATGATATATGCTCTTTTGTTTGCAATCTACATTTAAACATAGTGCTTAACCCCGGCCTGTCTGAAAAACTGCTTTATGTTTTTGTCTAACCTGTTCCACCAGAGCGTGATCGGAGATTGCATTTACTTACATACATGTTAATTTATTATGATTATTTAATGAGCATTTACCTGATTGTCCCAGTTAGGCAATCTAGCACAACATTGGGTGCATGTGAACTGTACCACCTATCCTCGCATTCCTCGTTTACACTTTGTTGCAAATCTATCAAAATCTTTAAACCATAATTTAATAAATCATCATTAGTGCTATTAATATCTTCGACATTATCCCTTATACCTTCCTTTATATTAAAAAGTTTATTAATATTCTGGGACATAAAATTATTATTACTTTCGCTAGTATTTATCTTCATAAGCTGCTGTGGCTCATTATTAACCTTGGCCATAAACTTTTCCTCAATGCTACTATTTCCAATTTTAAAAATTATGCTTTTATTTTCAAAGTTTAACACCACTTGATACTTGGTAACCCAATCGGTGTCCAAAATAACTGAAATATGAATTTCTCTCACGATTAAAAATACAATAGGCGTGATGTGATCTGCAATCCTAACATGTAACACTTGTCGTTTAACTTTACTTATTTTACCCATAACACCCTGAATTGATATACCAACTGCAGGTAAAATTAAAATATCATGGTTTTCTGCTTCCAATGATTGCAACATCTCTTCAGATATTACACTCACTGTACTTCCTGTATCTAGTAAGGCTTCGAATTGATTACTCCCTACCTGACAATTAATTTTTTGAACCCAATTTAATTTATTTAAATCTTTTGCAGGTGCGATTGGTTCCTCAATATTATTATTAGAATGTATTGCTTAATTCTTTCCAAAATTCTTTAAAAAAATTCAAATAGTTTGATTGCTCCGTAGATTTATTGAATAACTGAACTACAGGAGTTATGGCCCAGTCGAATCTAGTTTAGTGAATTATTGTGAGTAACTGCTTGCACACTATTATTTATCTCCTCTCTTCCCCTATTACTTGTATTATTATAACCTACCCTAGTCCCAAAATTTGGCTGGTAATTACTGAAATATCCTCTCAGTGATATAAAATTGGTCCTTTCTGTTCTATACCTTATATCTCCTCTATTCCCTGAATTATTTGGCCAATTTGCTCCCTCATTCCTATTATTCCTAATATCAATGTTATCTATCTGAGACGCTTTCGATTTAAAAAGGAAAATGTTTCACCACTGCTTTAACAAAAATATTTTCATCCATCCGTGGTTGTAAAACCTGAACTCTTTCTACCCAATTCCAGACATGATGCTTCATTGTACCAGCCTGCACGTTATATAACCTAGGTTCTGTATTTGGTGCCTGATCTGCTCCTGCTTTCACTGAGACCAATAAGTATCTAAAAAATCTGATTTAAATTCTACACATGTATTCCAATGTAATCGCGATGACCAAATCAACGTGTCTCCTTCTAAGCAATTTAAGGCAAAGTTAATTTTTCTCCCCTCCTTTACTTGAACAGTTTCAAAATACTGCCTAATTATTGTATAAATTTCACTGGATCCATCGATGCCTTACCATTCTCATCAAATTTGGGTTTTTCAAAATTATTGACATTACCCATACTAACCTGTAGTACCTTTCCCATCAAATTCCCATGTTTCTTGAATTTTGACATTTAAATCCCAAACTTCTCTATTTGAAATTTTAAATGTACTATCTAATTGGTTTTCAACCTTACCTAACCCTACTTCACAGTCCGAAATCCTATTAATTGTATGTTTAATGTTTTCATCTTCATTCTGACCTCTTTTCCCCATTGCTGATTATTTTCTATTACCGTAACTTCTACTTTAACTACCATATATACTCAATAGGTTTAATCCTTTCAATAACTCCTTGCTCTAACTCAACCTTAGCTTGCCATAATTTAACCTCATTCATTCTTCTGAATGCTTCGACCTGGTTCCCTAACCTCTCGCTAATTTTGTTCGTTTGTATTTATTTCCTCATGTAATTTTGAATTCTCTACTTTTATGCTTCCAGTAATATTCCTAGTCATGTTTTCAAGAATTTTAAATAAAACAGAATTAGTATTATCAGCTTTTTTCTGATTTTCCACTTGCATCGCATTTTCTGCATTTTCCCACTCCTCTAATGAAACAACATGTTTGTTTAGCCCCTGTTTCTTCATTCATTTTTATATTTTCTTATTCACTATTCACTTTTAATTAAAAATAACCAAAAAAAAAGTATGCCTTCTTTGCAACTGGGTATGTCCTAAAATTCACTCATTGAGCCTAAATGTATGAGCGCCATCTTATAATATTCCCTTTATTTCTTGTATTATTTATTTTAGAAGTTTTAGTTAGCAGCTTCTATGAGAGAAACTAACGGCAGGTTTAAGGTTATAATTATATATTAAATTTTGGAAATTATAGTGTTATTACTGATATACCCTAACTTAAAGGAAATATTGTTAACATTAGATCTGTTTGATTATTCTTTGTTAGCTCCGGCCACCATCGGTTTCGCACAGACAGATCTAGGGTGGGTAACGGGTGATTTTAAGATTATATACCTTCTTGTGTACGTTGACTTTAATTTTATTTATTATAGTTAATCAAGTATGAATACCTACCAAAGGCAAAAAAGGATAACCCCTGCAGCAACTCTTTACGTATTGTAAATAATATAAAAAAATTTAGCAGAACTCTTAGCACAACTACACTATCAAAAGGCTCAATAATTTCATTTATTATTATTTATATAGCAAAAATATCTTAGACGTCCTATTAAAACACAATGAAAATTACTAAAGTTGTTTTCATTATTTAATGTACACAAAACTTCTTAAAAATCTACCTGGCAATAACTTTTTGGCCAAAAGAGTAAGGAATACATTTCTAGGTTACTTACCTCTAAGAAAATACCTTATACTACTTACAAGAATTATGGTGGTTACAGTAACAGATTTTCAAATTGCTCCTTTTGTTTCATACCTTTTGATGATGAATCCAATGTATCAGTGCTTTACTAATCGTATTTCTTTTATAATAAATTGATGCCGGACTCCTTCTTCTCCTTTGTCAGGTATCCAGGTTATTTTATCAAAGCGATTATGAAGTAGCGTTTACTGGTAATTAATGACGATTTCATTGCTATTATAAAATTACAACTACCGATATTTGATAATAAATTTAATGTTCCTCTTGTGAATTAGTTTAAATTCTAATAAACTTATTCGTATTTGTCGAATTTATGACTTTACCGCCGAAGTGCAGTACATCACACCACTACTTGAGCTCAAAACTGCCAAAGTACTTTGTTTCAAGTTGAACGTATCACGTAAAGAAGAACATACATCTTATTTAACCTCAGCGGCTTCTATTTATAACTTTTTCTGCATGCTGGATCAGTCCACAATTAGACCAATCAGTTCGAAGGGTGTTTCTTTTTAAAAACATAAAGGCTGCTCCAAGGAAGGCATATTTATTTGTTAGTAGACTGGATTCGTCCACAAACATAAAAACTTTGGAAAGTTATGTTAAAACTATTACACCTGAAGCACAATGTGATCCGCTCAATTCGAAATATCATCAACATTATGCATCTTTTAAGATTACAATCAATTTGGATAATATTGACAAGGTTATGCGACCTGAGATATGGGCTCCTGGTACATATGCGACTCGATTTTTTCACCCGTGCAAGATAGGACGATCAACAACATAATGTAATTTACCTAATATAATTAACAATTGCACTGTATTTATGTTTGTGGACGATATTCTCTTAATGTCGCATCATACATCATTTACTATAGTGGAACAAATGTTACAAGAGGACACTAACCAACTTGCTAAATGGTCGCACGATAACTCACTAATTATAAATACCGATAAAACAAAAACACTATACATTTCAATCCCTTATAGAGATATAAAAAAAGGCCCGGTAATAAAAATACACTCCTGCAGATGCTATCAAGCAAAAGAAAAGGGACTGGAAAATATGTCAATCATCATGTAAAGTGGTGAGATGAACTGTACATAATATAAGTATTTGGGTATTACTGTGGACAATTACTTTCGGTGGGATATTCACATTAAAAACGTATGTAATAGGCTATTGGCAATCTTGGTAAAGTTTTATCATCTATCTGACATGTTACCACCTCATATGAGAAAAATAATATACACAGCTTTAGCAGAATCTGTGATAAGATATGGATCGACAGCTTGGGGAAATGCAAATGACATTTACTTGAATAAAATAAAAATAATCAAAAAAAATTCTTAAAGCAGGTGGATAAAGAAAACTGGAATTCTACTTTAAGATACTTAGTTTTAGTGATAAAATTTGTTGAGTATAAATTTAAAAAAAAATTGTTTATATTTCCTAGGCGTCAAACAAAACTTTGTAGATAATTTATTATACAGTGTTAAATTACGGGAACCAAGACTATAACAACATCATGTCAAGCAACCGCATAGGTTAGCTTATGATGTATATACAATTGTGTTGTAAAATATGAATAAAGGTTTATTGAATTGCATTGAATTGAATTACTATTACTATACAATACAATACAATTATACTTTATTTCACTGAGTTGTTTATGCTTTCATCTAAAGCTAACCAAAGTTGCTTGACAAGGTGTACAATTGATTAGGATACAAACATTATTATCTTAATTTATTCAAAGCATATATTTAATTTATGATATATGTAAAATAAAATCCAAATTCGAATCGCTTTAAATATAGAAATAGTAAATTAATATTTGTAATTATTTATCATTGACGTTTAATTTCTGATAAATTTTTGAGTCAACCCTATTTTAATTTACAAATTACAAATTAAAATACCCAACACTTATATTAAGTTTTAATTGTGTGGCTGAGAAAGATAAATTACGTGAAATATTAGTAAATTAAAAATCAACGATTTGAAGCAACAATTTTGATTAGTGTAAACATAGGGTTAATGCTTAAATAAAAGCAAGATTAACTAATAATATAAAAAATAAGAAGAAATAAAAATTAGTTACTAAACACTGCTTGTGAACTTGTAATTTGATTTAAACTCTTGCTCGTATTTATCTACTGCTGTCTAACATCTACACGTAACATGAATCCTCGTTTAAACTGAAGTTGTAATAACATTACTACACAAAATTGAAAGAAATACTTTTTCTATCTAATAAAGTATTTTTTTCTAAACAGATTGAATATACTAAAATAAATTACAGTCATGCATATTTAGAATTTAAATAACACTTCAATCGTTCTTTAATTTCTTCATGCTTATAAATTTTCTGCATTCCTGAGGTAAACCATTAAAAAATTTTGGTATGATATACGATAGAGAATTCTTGGCATAATTGTTGCTTATTAGAGAAATCAAATATCTTTCCGATCTCAGCATATAATTAGAATCTTGCTTTTCTAAGTACGTATCGTCAAAAAAGTGATTCAAAATAAGTATGTAATAAAACAGACCCTTCACACTTAATAAATTTGTAATAGTTAGCATTTCTTGTAAGGACGTATTTGATTTACTATTACATATAGTTTTTAGTTACTACCTTTGGACAACCCCTATTTTCTGCAAATTTGCATCACTTGCATACCCCCATGCACATAAACCATACCATTCGCGACTCAACCTCCGTACAGTACAGATGTGTTTGGCCGTGCTCTTCAATTTTTATCAATCAAAATTATTTTGACTGTGTATAACCAGTAGTTGAGTGTTTTATAACCTTATTTAAGTATTAATATCCTCGTAGATTATTATACCCACATTACAAAATTCAACGTTGTGCATAAATGGGTTGTAAAAAATGTAAAGATAAATTGCCAACCGAGGGTAATTTTATTACTTGTAGTAATTGTAATGGTGGTTACCATTTTGGATGTTCTGGAGTTTCTGAATCAACTTATAAAAGACTTTCCTCAACTAACAGGCAGCAGTGGAAGTGTCAAAAATGTAGAGGAGTTTTAAAAGAAAACCTAAAAGAGAAGGAATCCATCACTAGCATTGGTTCGCAAGAAGGTAGTGATGTTAAGCAAATGTTTAGTGTAATAACTAACAAATTGGATGACCATACGAAAGCCATAAATGACTTAGCTAGTGATGTTAAAGGTTTATCTAATTTGTTGATGGTCTTAGGGAAGATGTTCTAGCTCTAAAAAAATCAAATCTGGAATTGTCCAATACAATTAAAACATTATTAGTGGATAATAAACAAAAAGATAAAAAATTATGGAACTGGAGGATCAAATAAACTACATGGAACAAAGAGATAGAAATATAAACTTAGAGATCCATGGATTAGAAAGTTTTCCGCAAGAAAACGAAGAAAAATTGCATTCAGTGGTAATGAAACTAACAGAATGTTTAGGTCTTGAAATTGTGAACGAAGACATCCAAGGCACATAGATTACCTAAACACTGACAGGACTCATTACCGGTGGTTATTGTAAGATGCTCTTCAGAACTTATAAGGGATAAAATTCTAGGTAAACGTAAGATGTTAGTAACTAATAATATGATAACTGGCAATAAGAGTGAACGTAGATTGTTATTGTTTGAAAATCTAACCGCATATAATAAAAATATATTGTGGCAGGCTAAAATGAAAGCGAAAGAGAAATGCTATAAATTTGTTTGGGTACGGTTTGGAAAAATTTTGATTAAACAATCTAGTGAAACACCGCATCTAATAAGAATTCAAAATCTGAGTGATTTAAATAAAATTGACTGATAATGTATAACTTTTATAAATACAGCATTAACAATATTGATTAAAACTAGTTCGTACAGTTTAAATTAAAATTAAAATAAATGTTACACGAGGAACAACAAAATACAAATTATGTATATTATCAATCTTATAGTAGGGGATAAAGAATACTACTATAGTAAGCCTGCTTATCGTAAAAGGCGATTAAAAGGCGCAGCAAGGGGCAGCAGCCTTGCTGGCTAACAGATATTGGAGGAGGGTCGGTTGGTCTCGGGCGATCCTCAATAATTTAAGCTTGTTGGGGTTGGCCGTGATGGATACGGCTTTTGCTAAAATCTTTAAAAACTGCGTTGTGGAAAGATATGGGAGCCTACCACAATATTTCCCAGGTGTGCGTGGCCTAAAACACGAAATACATATGATGGAGAGCTCACAAGTAAAATTCTTGCTCGGAGGTAAAATACTCCCTCATTGGGATCTCCGGGAGGGGGTACTTGGGGCTCGTCATCGTAAGAATATAAAACAACAGTTCGATTTAGTGATAGGGACTTGGAATGTAAGGTCATTACTTAGAGTAGATAAGTTAACGAATTTATTAGTCGAAATGAGAAAGGAAAAGCTGGACATTTTAGGTATTAGTGAGGTGAAATGGCCAGATAGTAATGACTTTTGGAAAGATAATTATAGAATAATTACAACTTCTTCAACTAATGGACAGGAAGGGGTAGGAATAGTGTTAGGTAAAAGATTAGGACATAAAGTTAAAGAGTACTTACAATTTAGTGATAGAATAATTATGGTTAGATTGAGTACAAAACCCACAGACACTGTTTTAGTTCAGGTTTACATGCCAACAACTCAGTACGAGGATGAGGAAGTAGAAAAGGTATACGAAGATATAAATAGTATAGTGAGAAAAGTAAAAGGAGATGAGAATTTAATAGTTATGGGCGATTTTAATGCGTCAGTGGGAGAAGGTAGTGAGGGAAAAATGGTAGGAAAATTTGGGTATGGCAGACGAAATGCTAGAGGAGAAAGATTAGTTGAGTTTTGCCAGAAACATAGATTAGTAACTGTAAACACCCTATTCGAACAACATGTTAGGAGAAGATATACCTGGAAAGCCCCAGGTGATAGGGCTAGATACCAAATAGATTATATTTTAGTTAAACAAAGATTTAGAAACCAAGTTAAAAACTGTCGTAGTTATCCAGGGGCTGACATAGATAGCGATCATAACTTAGTTAAAATGAAGTATAAACTAAAATTCAAAAAATTGAGAAAGGCTAAAAGAGAAGGATGGGATCTAGGTAAGCTTAATGATAGTAGGGTAAAAGAGGAATATAAACAAGTATTAGATAATAAGAGCAAAGAGATAGCTGTAGGAGGGAATGTAGAAAATAGATGGAAAGAAATAAAACTGACTGTACATGATACAGCAACACAGACTATAGGTAAGAAAAAAAATAGAAGCGAGAAAACCGTGGGTAACAAAGGAGATATTAGATTTAATAAAATATAATAAATAAAATAATAATAAATAAAAAATATAATAAAGTTAGAAATAAGATAGTACATGAGTGTAGAAAAGCTAGAAATAAATGGATGGAGGAGAATTGTAAAGGAATGCAAGATGATTTGAGAGTAGGTAAGACAGACAGGGCTTACAGGGCAGTTAAAAAGTTTTTTGGGGAAGATAGGAAAAAATGTAATGGTATTAGAGACGAGAATAATGAGCTTCTAATAAATAAAGTTGAGGTAGCAGATAGATGGAAAAGATATTTAGAAGATTTATATAGGGGAGACGATATGGATGAGTTAGAGTACGACCAAGAAGAGGATGTAGAAATAGGGTTCTCAATATTAAGAGAGGAATTTGATAGAGCTGTTCGGAATCTTAAATTAAATAAAGCGCCAGGGATAGACGATATTCCCGCAGAATTAATAAAATATGCAAGTCAGAAAACTTTAGACAGATTATATGAACTAGTAAATGTAATATATGACACAGGTGAGGTTCCAATAGATTTCGAAAAAAATATTATTATTCCAATCCCAAAAAAGTCAGGAGCTGATAGGTGTGAGAATTTTAGAACGGTTAGTTTAACTTCTCATGCTTCCAAAATACTAACATTAATAATTAAAAATAGAGTAGAAGCTTTGACTGAGAATTATTTAGGCGAAGACCAATATGGTTTTCGTAAAGATAGAGGAACTAGAGAACCAATACTAATGATTAGGGTAATTATCGAAAAAAGGTTACAAAAAAATAAAAAGACTCATTTCGCGTTTGTAGATTTAGAAAAAGCATTTGATAGGGTTAATTGGATTGTTATGTTCAGGGTTTTGCGAAAAATAGGAATCTCTCATAGGGATAGAAAAATTATTTACAGTCTATATAAAAACCAAAGCGTAGTAATTAGATTTGATAAAATAGAAAAGGAAGCTAAGATTAGAAATGGTGTTAGAACAGGGTGTATACTGTCCCCTTGATTTTAATGTTTATATTGAGGAAGCTTTAAACTTAGCTAGAGAGAGAAAGAGATAGGTATTAGTGTACAGGGACAGAAAATAGACATGTTACGTTTTGCAGATGATATAGCCATTATAGCAGAGTCTAGAAAAGAGTTAGGAGAGTTTTTAAATATTTTAGATGAGATACTACAAAGTAACTATAGTATGAGAATTAATTCAGTAAAGACAAAGTTAATGACAAGTGAGTTACAGCCTAGTTCTAAACCAAAATTAAAAATAGGTAATACCGAGTTAGAGGAGGTAGATGAATTTTGCTATTTAGGTAGTATAATTACAAAGGATGGACGTAGCAGAAGGGATATAGTAGCTAGAATAGCTCAAGCTAGAAAAATGTTTTTAAAAAAGAAAAACTTACTAATAGCTAATAGTATTAGTTTAGATAATAGAAAAAGTTTCTTAAAGTCGTACGTATGGAGCTTTCTACTATACGGTAGTGAGACTTGGACAATTAAAGAAGTAGATAAGAAAAAGATAGAAGCTTTTGAAACTTGGTGTTATAGGAGAATGTTAAAGATTAGTTGGACAGATAGAGTAACAAACGAGGAAGTTTATAGAAGGATAGGTGAGGATTCCTGTATGTGGAAACAATTGAAGGTCAGGAGAGATAGAATGATAGGGCACCAGTTAAGACATGAGGGACTATTTAGTAAAGTCTTAGATTATAGACTACCAAATAAAAATAGAGTAGGAAGTCCTAGACAAAGCTATATTAGTCAAATTATTAGAGATTTAGGTTGTGAAGGCTATGTAGACCTTTTTAGACTAGCTCAGAATAGAAAAGAATTTAGAGCTGCATCAAACCGACTTAGTAAGTTCGAAAACAAAACAAAAAAAATAAAAATCAGTTAACTAAATGTCACCATGACAAACTCACAATTAGTTAGCGGTCTGGCATGTTGGTAGCGTTTCGGTGCTTAAGCCTTGCCATAACATATAATTTAATAAACGTCACCATGACATAACTCACAATTAGGTAGCGGTCTGACATGTTGGCAGCGATTCGTTGCTTAAGCTTTACCATAACATATAATTTAACACTTTTCTTTTTTGAAGCGGATAACCAGGTTATATTTCATTTCCTTATAAATGGTAATCATGTAAACATTGTAACATACTGTTTTAATAAGCTCTAATAGTTCTAGTATTCCTAAAAATAGTTAGTTTCTAGTTTAATTTTAGCATGCTAATTATTAGAATTGTAGCGGCTGCAGGATCACCCAAGTAGCTTCTTAGCGAAGTTCCCAGAAAGATCTAATCCAAGAGTTAATCAATTTTTCTAAAGGCACTTACTTTAAGGGTACTAAACATGTCAGATTAGTCCATATCTATGATTAGATGTCAATCATGCTTTAGGATCCTATTTATGTCAGGGTGGTCTGAAGCAATTTTTCAATTAGCTGAGCACTCAACTAAAATCAATTCTGAGAGCTACGTGTGTGGTTATCTTAGGCATTGGCAGTTTTAATTAATTTTAAAGATTTACGACCGGCGCATCCTAAACCGAGTAAGAGCGCCAAGAAAGGGGTTATTTTTCAATTAACTGAAATGTATATAAGGATGCCAGCCGGTGGGAATCGGGGTTGTTTATTTCCAGACGCGTTAGAGTCTAAAAGCTCGCGGACTGGCAAGATTGAAAAGTGTTTTATTTCTCTGAATTCAAGTGCGTGCGTTATGTTCAAAGTTAGTTTATTTCTCTGAGTAAGTAATTAGTATATGTGATATTACCATGAACTCAAGGCTGTGTTATGCAGCATAAGTCAGTTATTTGTTTACATACCGTATTTGTCGACTTCCATAAAATACAACTCCGGGTGAAAGCCCAGTTCAAGTAAATTGATCCGTTAGATTATTGCTTTGGAGACCGCATCGTTTTAGAAGGGTCTTCTATTATATTGTGTTTCGACGGTGTCAGAGGCCGTTAATCACTAATCCACGAGACTACCTGAGAATGCAAAGCTCAGGTCCGAAGTCACGTTACGATACTATTTGACCCTTGAGAAGGTCGTATTTTTCCTGGTGTAGATGACCCCGTGGTTAAAAAAGGGTCGTCGGACTATGCAAGTTAGGTAGACTAAGGTAGCATTAATAAATTTTTGTTATTGGGGTGTTTACACCTAGAACTGTATTACTATTCAAAAATATGTTTGTTAGTTAAGTTTAGTTAAGTTGTGTTTTTGCTAGCCGGAGACTTTAAAAGCCCCTGTGAAAGTGACTTATTTTCTGTCCTGCAATTTTGGGTTCATCGCCCACGAACAAAGTGCTACGTGAGCTATTACCGCGATTGGTCCATGGGCCGTTAATTCCCATGGTGGCGCCCTATTGTAAATAAGGTTATTTACTGTATATTTTTGTTATGCATATGTAATTAGTTGAAGTTTTAGTTAGTAGCCATTTAATAAAACAATCGGAATTTCGTCTCAGTGTGTTTGTTTAATGAACCCCCCCTTTCACCGACTGCTGCAGCTTGCGAGGCAACGTCCCGAAACGTGAGGGTACGATAGTGTTAGAGGTCCTGTCATTTATTATTTATTGTTAATTGGATACCCTCACGCGGTAGGTAAATATATAAATTACAACATGTTAGAATTCTTTAACAACCATCAGGTTGCTAATATCTATGTAGAGTCAGCTGGATAGGAAAAAGATAGAAGGATATAGGAAGACCTAGACCAAACTATATTAGTCAAATTATTAGAAATTTAGGTTGTGAAGGGTATGTAGAGCTTTTTAGATTAGCACAGAATAGAAAAGAAGTTAGAGCTGCGCCAAACCGACCTTAAGTAAGGTCGAAAACAAAATGATGATGATCAATCTTATCAAAGTATAGCTGATTGGAATTTTGAGTGTAGTGCGTATGATGGAACTAACAATATAATTTTATGGGTTATTTGTTTAAATATACATGGTATAAGAAGTCACTTTCAAAAACTATTAGCGTAAATTTCGAATTATAGTTTAGATGTAATTGTATTGGTTGAGGTTTCGATAAATAATGAAGAGATAAGTAATTATAAAATTCCCGGATATAATATGTACTTTAAGCTTCGTAGCGTTAGGAAAGGAGGTGGAATTGTAATGTATATCGCTAAAACTTTAATATTTATTGAAGATGACTTTGGATCAACATCATACGAAAATATAGAGGGCTTATTAACTATTAACAACAATAATACGTTTAAGTTGATTTTTATTTATAGACCACCAAGCAATAGTGAGTATGATTTTCTGCGGGAATTTAAGGTTCAATTAGAAAAAAGTAAACACGTCAAACAAATTTTATTTGGTGGAGATATTAATTTAAATTTAACTTCAGAAAAGCAAACAATGGCAATAAATGAATATGAAGCGGTTTTAAATTCAAAAGGATTTTATAAATGTATTCTGGGATATACTAGGCATGAATTTTATAATGATGTTTTAGTGTCTTCTTGTCTGGATCACATGTTTATTCGTGGCGTGTATAATAAGGTCCGTTCAGGAACCGTACATACCAAAATTCCGGATCACTATATGATTGTAATAAAAAAAAAATTTCAAGCTTTGAACGTTCAACAAAGGCTAATTAGTAATGAAATAGACGAACATAGAATTAGAAGAGCATTGAGTAACCCAAATTTAAATACCTTAAAAATGATACAAGAACCGGAAGAATTGTATAACAAATTACTTCAATTTTTTAATCAAATATACGTAAATAGTTATAGGAAGGTGTATAATAGGGAAACAAGGGTAATTAAGATAGTAAAGAAGCTTAAAAAGGAATGGACGACTGATGTATTAATAAAATGCATTGGTATTAGAGATCACTTTATAAAAATGGTCACAATCAAATAATGAAATAGATAAAGTCGCTTATAAACGATACAGAAATTGGTTAGTCGCAAAGATCAGAAAAAACGTGAAAGTTTTTACAATAATAGATTTTTAGAAGCTAGGAATGTACAAAAACAACGTGGGAGTTACTTAACGAGATATCGCAACACAAAAAGAAAAAGAGCGTGGATAGTGTAATAAGGCAAGCAATGCCAAACAATTGTTGCAAATAAATTTGTAAATTTTTTTCTTTAATAATGTTCAGTCTATTAGGCATAATTGCTCAATAAAATTTATGCAGGGATCTAATTTAATAACACCTCTAAATTGTAGTATTTTGTTACAAATGGTAACTATTGTTTTTGTGAAAACAGATTAATAAGAATAAATGTACATAAATTTCCGGGATATGGGAATATAAGGATAAAAGACATTTTATTTATGGGAACTGAAATGCATGCATTGATAACACAATTAATAAATTCAATTATTAAAACTGCAACTGTCGCTAGTAAACTAAAAATAGCCATAATTCGACCAATTCATAAAATAGGCAACTTTTCAGATATTTCTAACTAGCGACCAATTTCCATTCTTCCCTTGATAGAAAAAAATCCTTGAAAAACATCTAGCCAAGTTAATTCATAAACACTTAGATGTGAATTCTATTCTGAGTAAAGAACAATACGGTTTTGTGAAGGGACTAGGAACGGATAAATTATTATGTGAATTTTCTAAATTAGTCTATGAAAAATTAGCAAGTAATATGAACATTCTTTGTTTGTTCGTGGACTTCTCTAAAGCCTTTGAAACGATAAAGCACAGCAACCTTTTAAATAAATTAGAAGAGTACGGTTTTAGGGGTCCTGCGTTACAACTGCTTAAATGTTATTTGAAACACAGGAAGCTCGTAGTTAAAATTGGTAACTCGAACAGTCAAGATTATCCATTAACATTAGATGTTCCCCAAGGAACAGTACTGGGTCCATTACTATTTATACTTTATATAAATGATCTACCAAAAGTAATGCAGATATGTAAAATTTATAAGTTTGCTGATGATGTACTTCTTTTGGCAGTACATAAGAACTTAAAAGTAGTGGAACATTTCTTGCAATTGGACGCCAATAACTTGGTAAAATGGACCCACGATAACCACTTGATTATTAATAATAATAATACAAAATTAATGAATATTACTACACCGTATGTAGTAAAGAAAAATCCTAAGGTAATAATACATTCTTGCAGATGCTTTCAGTTGCAAAATAGAAACATACACTCTTGTTTCAGTGAATGTAATTTAGTAACGGTTTGTACTACGTATCGGTACTTAGGCGTTACTGTTGATAACCACTTTAGATGGGATTATCATATAAAGAATGTATGCAATAAGCTAAAATTAGTGCTTGTAAAAATGCATTATATTAAACATTTGGTTACATACAAAATTAGGAAAATCGTATATGTTGCACTAGCAGAGTCAGTACTTAGATATGGTCTACAGACATGGGGATATGCAAATGATATATATTTAAATCAAATTGGTGTAGTACAAAGACAACTGCTAAAAGCAATATGCAATATTGATTTAGGCAGATCGTTGCAAGAATTACTGTGTACCACAGATACATTGAGCAAGAAAGGTTGATGAGTATAATTCAGGAACTGTGGATTATTTTGTACCATTAGTTTTTAACAAGTATGAAAAGAATAATTTATCCTATGCGGTACCTAAGCTATTCAACTCACTACCTGAGGGCTGTAAGCTTAAAAAGAAACTTAAAAATTTTTTTAAATGACATAAAATATCAAATTATTTTACTACTATTCATTATTCAGTATATACGTACAAAATACATTTAAAACATGACTTTAAAAAATTATTAATATTATTAAAATTATTTTATTTTAAAAAGTTACTAATTAAATTAGTGATGTGTACTCCCTTTGTATAAATATCGTTCCTATGGTTATTTAAATAGCAAATGTGGGTACCATGTTTCAGTTATATAATGAGAGAGTTGAGTCGATACTTAACTTTACTTAACTTATTTTACTTTACTTTAATTAAAAGCTCTACATTACTTAAATTTACAAATTAGTTTACTTCTAAAATTAATATCAAGTAGTAGTATAGCAACTAGAATAGGTTGGAAATAAATACATTTTTTAGTAATTTAGAATTAGTTAAATTGTATATAATTGAAGAATTGGGTTATATGTAGGAATTGGTGTTAGTATCGCTGCCAACGTGCGGTTAATGTGTATTAATGAAGTAAATGTTTAGTGTACATAAATTGTTTGGTTGCTAATAATTTTTGTAGAGTAAAAGTAATTATTATGTGAGTGGCAAATGTACCTTGTTAAGCAGCTTTGGCTAGCTTAAGGTGGATTAATGTACTTTATATAAATAAAAAAATTATTCAATTGAATTACTATTACTATGACTATTTAAGTATTCAACTAATTGAGAGTTGAGCCACTAATAATATCAAGTAAAATATCTTATTAATCATGTAATGATGCTATTATTGTATCTATTTCGTTAATTTTAATATAGTCAGTGTATGTATTTTTAATATTATTATCTTTTTTTCATGTTTTTTAATATTTTAATACATGTTACTTAAATTTTTTATATTTTCTTATTTTTTATTTTTTTATATTCTAACATATATGTTGAATTTGTTTAGTAGGCAACAATGAGCTTAACTTTTTTTATGTTGTGATTAAATTAGGATAAGTGTGGTAAATGTATTATCAAATATACTTTATGTAATTTTTTTTTGATTTAGTGAGGGATATAATTTGTATCTTTAGTAGTAAATACTAAGGGCATAGTAAAATAGTTTTAGTTAGGTTGAAAATTTTTTTGATAGTTTTTATAATTTTATTTTCTTGATACGTATAAACGACTGTAACAATAATATTCTGTATAGCGATAATAGTTTTAGTTGAAGCACCTTGTCAAGCGACTTACGTTGCTTAAGGTGATTTTGTATCTATAACACTGAATAAAAAATTTGATTGATTGATTGATTACTATTACTATTGCTACTAATAATATCAAGTAAAATATCATATTGATCGTGTAATGATGCTATTATTGTATCTATTTCGTTAATGTAGATATAGTCATTTTATGTATTTTTAATATTATTATCTTTTTTTTATGTTTTTTTAATATTTTCTGTTTTTTTATATTTTAATACGTTTCTTAATTTTTTATATTTTATTATTTTTTAGATTTTTTTTATATTCTAACGTGTATATTGAATTTATTTAGTAAGCAACAATGAACATAACTTTTTTTATGTTGTGATTAAATTATGATAAGTGTGGTAAATGTATTATCAAATATGCTTTATGTGATATTTTTTTTATTTAGCGAGGGATATTATTTGTATTTTTAGTAATAAAAATACTAAGGGCATAGTAAAATAGTTTTAGTTAAGTTGAAATTTTTTTTTAGTAGTTTTTTCAACTTTATTTTCTTGATACATATAATGACTGTAACAATAATATTTCGTATAGAGATAATAGTTCTAGTTGAAGCACCTCGTCAAGCGACTTATGCTGCTTAAGGTGATTTTATATCTATAATACTGAATAAAAAAAATTGATTTGATTTGACTACTATTACTATTACTTAGTGAAAATTTGTTATATAAAACACCTAACTCCTTATGCAGCTAAAAAGATTATATACTCAACTCTAGCTGAATTGGCGATTAGGTATGGTTTACGTGCATGGGGGTATGCAAGTGATGCAAATTTGCAGAAAATAGGGGTTGTCCAAAGGCAGATGCTAAAAACTGTATGTATTAGTAAATCAAATACGTCCTTACAAGAAATGCTAACTATTACAAATTTATTAAGTGTGAAGGGTCTGTTTTATTACATAGTGATTTTGAATCACCTTTTTGACGATACGTACTTAGAAAAACAAAATTCTAATTATATACTGAGATCGGAAAGATATTTGGTTCCTCTAATAAGCAACAATTATGCCAAGAATTGTCTATCATATATCCTACCAAAATTTTTTAATGATTTACCTCAGGAATGCAGAAAATTTATAAGCATGAAGAAATTAAAGAACTATTGAAGTGTTATTTAAATTCCAAATATGCATGACTGTAATTTATTTTAGTATATTCAATCTGTTTAAAAAACATACTTTATTAGATAGAAAAAGTATTTCTTTCAATTTTGTGTAGTGATGTTATTACAACTTCAGTTTAAACGAGGATTCATGTTACGTGTAGATGTTAGACAGCAGTAGATAAATATGAGCAAGAGTTTAAATCAAATTGCAAGCTTACAAGCAGTGTTTAGTAACTAATTTTTATTTCTTCTTATTTTTTACATTATTAGTTAATCTTGCATTTATTTAAGCATTAACCCTATGTTTACACTAATCGTTATTGTTGCTTTAAATCGTTGATTTTTAATTTACTAATATTACACGTAATTTATCTTTCTCAGCCACACAATTAAAAATTAATATAAGTGTTGGGTATTTTAATTTGTAAATTAAAAGAGGGTTGGCTCAGAAATTTATCAGAAATTTAACATCAATGATAAATAATTACAAATATTAATTCTATATTTAAAGCGATTCGAATTTGGATTTTATTTTCCATATATCATAAGTTGAATATAAGCTTTGAATAAATTAAGATAATAATGTTTGTATCCTAATCAATTGTACACCTTGTCAAGCAACTTTGGTAGCTTAAGGTGAAAGCATAAACAACTCAGTGAAATAAAGGATAATTGTATTGCATTGTATTGTATTACTATTTAGAAAACCTTGGATGACAAAAGAATTCTTAACTTTAATAAAAAATCGGGATGATATGTTTAGAAAATGGAAAAATTCCAAAACTGATAATGATTTAAGAGAGTACATACAGTTCAGAAATTGTAAACTCCTTAAAGCATAAATGTGGGGTTAGCTTAATAAAATATGAAGTAAAATGTACTAATGAAAAAAGTTCATTTTATATACCTAAAGTTAGTCAAGCTTTTGTTATTAAAGAAATACAGAAACTAAAGAAATGTAAGTCTCCTGGTGTTGATTCTATACGTGGAGGGGACGTACTCTTTTTGAAAGAAACTATGACATTTCTGATCCAAAAATTGATCAATCTTACGATTAAAAGTGCGGTAGTGCCAGATCAATTAAAAATAGCTATGGTTAGACCGGTACACAAAAGTGGAAGCTATACAAATTTTTCAAATTACAGACCAATAACTTTACTTCCAGTAATTGAAAAAATCTTTGAAAGGTATATTGCAGACAAACTTAGAAACTTTTATTCATGATAATAGTTTAATAAATAGCCAAAAATATGGATTCATAAAGAGCCGTGGAACAAAAACGTTACTGTTGCGATCCACTATTATGCAACCCGTCAAACACACAAACGCCGGAGGCACTGCATATTCTCCAGGATTCGAGAATTCTTCTAGTATTTACTAGAGGATGCGTCATATCTTTAATTGAGGGTATATATAAGACCGCTTATGAATGTAAGAAGTTAGTCTATAGCAGAATGTCGAATATAAATTATATCGTGTATAGTGAATGTAGTTGAGCTTTTGGAAGTCCAAGAGTATACATAAATGTTATATGCTGCGTCTAATGTACATGCAGTTTGTAGTATACATAAATAGATAGAAGTGTATAAATAATAGTTGTGTTAGTGTTATTAATGGACGAATCCTAAAGAAGTTAGTTTAAGAAGATATTAGTGCATGTAAATTCATTAGTGTGATAGTGCTTCATTGTTAATTGGACTGAAAACATCTATAAATAAGGCATATACTGTTAATTAGACTTGTGAACAGTGAGTAATAAAGACTCTTGTTATTACTTGTTTTAAATTAGAAAACGCGGTAGTAGTAGCCCGCTTCATTACTAACAAATTTTTCAAACACAATTAATCAAAATTTAGCGAACAATATACATGTATTATGCCTGTTTATCGACTTTTCAAAAGCGTTTGAAACCATGAGCCATACGATTTTGATTGAAAAAATTCAAAGGTTAGGTATACATGGACCACCATTACAACTGTTTAAAAGTTATTTGAAACACCGAAAATTTATTGTAAAGATTAATAATGAATTAGATGGAAAAAGATTTTAATTTTTCTGTTCGTGCAGGAGCATCGCTATTGCTTTTAATTTTACACACAACCTCCATGCATTTCTTCATCATCCTCGTTCTCACTAACGACATTTTCATCTTTTTCGTTCACTACAATATCACTTACTATAGCATTTATATCTGTGCAGTCCTCTTCTACATACACAGCTTCGTCAATACAGGCGAATGCTGATACATCTACTTCTGAAAAACCACCATTGTCCAACAGTTCCCTCAAGTATGTAAGAGGTTGTTCATTTAGTGACTTCTTTATGACAGAAAGTGGAAGATCGTCCTCAGAGTCAAATGAAAAGTTACACATGCCTGCAATGTCTTTTCTTTTAAATTCGGCTTTTGAAAAACAGTTTTTTTATCGTAGAAGAGCTAACCCTCTGCCAAGAAATATCAATCCATGTGATGGCATCTAAAACGGTAATGTTCTTCCCTAAATCTTTATTTGACGTCACTGAGCTAATTGATGAAAGTAAATTTGTCATTAACAGCTGTCTGTAGAACACTAAAATTTTGAATAACACCTTGGTCCAAAGGCTGAGAAATGGAAGTTACATTTGGCAGAAAGAAGGTTAATTTAATATTGTCTAATTTAAAGTCTGTGTGACAAATTACATTGTCTAAAAAAAAGAAGAATTTTGCGCTTTTGCATGCCTAATGTTCTGTCAAACTTAGAATCCATTCCATAAAAATTTCACTGGTCATTCATGCTTTTTTATTATCAGACCAATACATAAAGATTTTCTACATTAATGTTTTTAAAACTTCGAGGTTTTGCCGCCTCTTCGATAACAAAAGGTTTTGCTTTACCACCAACCATGTTAACACAGTGTAAAACAGTTAATCTTTCTTTAGAAATTTTACCGCCACAACATTTTTCGCCCACCAAACTAAGAGTTTTATTGAGTAACGCTCTGAAAGATATACCGGTTTCGTCTAAATTAAAAATATCGCTGTCTTCGTATCTACTGATTAATGACGATAACATGTCATTCCACGATTTTACAACATCATTATCCATGTTACCAGATTCTCCCGATACAAACTTGTACGAAATCTTATGGCGAATTCGAAATTTTTTAAGCCATCGTCTTAACGATTTAAAATTGTTGTATCCGAACTCATTTGCAGCTTCTCTAGCTATCTCTTGTAAAACTGGGCCAGAAATGGGTAGGTTTCTACAGCAAGCTTTTGAGAATAAGTTAAAAACAACTGCATCCACTTCAATACCCTTATTTTTTGGAAAATCACGTTTTCTATTTTGATTTCCGTGTTTGCGAAGTAAAGAAAGCAGTTTATTTTATTTTTTTACTGCATTTCTAATTTGTGTTTTTCCTACATCAAATTGTTTTGATAGAACATGGACACTTTGGCTGCGACTGTAGCATTCAATAACATTTATTTTTTCTTTTAATGTAAGCGCCTTCCTTTTAATTTTTGTACCCATAACTGTCAACAAGTTAAAGCACCAACATTAACTGAAGCTGCTGAACAACAGACCCTTATTTAGTTCAATGACGTTGCCAAGAACAGGTTTTTATTTACGTGCTTTAGCACAATATTGTATTAAGTGTTTGAAGGGGAAGGGGTGAGATTAGTGACACTTTGTATATACATATATATTATGAGAATGAAAAATGTCCATTACAGAGATAATAAATTTGTCGTTGTAGATGTCCGTGTCCATTATGAAGAGTGTCCGTTGTATAGAAGTATAGGAAACGATGAATGTGTATAAAGTTAATCGGGACTATGTAATAATGTCCTCTTAAGAGAAGCATCCGCTTTGTAGAGGTGTCCATTAAGAGAGGTTTCACTGTATTAGCTAAACTCAGCGTTACAGCTTTGAAAGTATTGAAGGATAGAATAAATGAAGCTTATCTTTTTGTGATTCGCAGATATTGTTAGCTTGGCTAAAAACGGAATATTTTAAACTCAATACATATGTTGCTAAGCAACTAAATTAGTTCTAGAGATGGCTGCAGAATTTTGTTGGTAGTACGTAAAATCTAGTAACTACCCTGTTGATTTGATCTCGAAAGGAGTGTTTCCTCAAAACATTCAAGAAAATACCTTGTGGCGGAAAGGTCCAGAATTTTTATAGGCTAAAGAAATAAAACGTGTAGTAGGAGTCGCAGTACAAAATGTTGATAGGTTGCCAATATTAGAAAAAATTTCAAATTTTAGCAAAATGGTTAGAATTCTGTCATATTGCATGCGTTTTGCTTATAACTGTTTAAATAAAAACAATAAAGCTATGGGTAGTTTAACTGTAGCAGAGTTAGATGCAGCTGTTATTGTTATTTTAAAATAAGTTCAAGCTGAATATTTCTCAAAAGAAATTTTAGAGTTAAAAGAGGGCAAGAGTTGCATTAAATTATTATCTTTAAATCCTTTTCTTGATATAAAGAGGTTAATTCGTGTGGACAGAAGGTTGCACAATAGTGGTCGTTCGATAGAACGTTTCCAATAATTCTACCTGCAAAGAGTTTTATTACCAAGATTATTATTGAAGGCAAGCATGTATGTTTACTTCTTAAAGGAGCAAAATTAACTTTATTAATGTTGCATCCAAATTATTGGATTATTAATGCAAACAAAGAAATAAAAGGTATTTTGCACAGATGTATAGTTTGTTTTAAACTTAAATCTGAGCCATCTATAAGCAGATAATGGGAAATTTATCCTATGATCGTGTCAACATAGCTAGACCGTTTGAGAAAGTCGGTATTGACTTTGCTGGCCACTTTTTAGTGAAGCAGTCCCAAATTCGTAAAGTATTAGTAATAAAGGCTTATGTTTGTATATTGATTTGCTTTGTTTAAAGCTGTGCATTTAGAGGCAGTGTCTGACTTAAAAACTGAACCATTCATTGCTGCATTAAAGCGTTTTATTGGTAGACGAGGGATGCCTAGGATAATTTATAGCGTTAACGCTAGTATCTTTAAGGGTGCCGATAAAGAGTTAAAGTGATTTTATAATAATTTTACAAAGGAAAATAAGCATGAGATCGCAATGTTTGCTAGTGGACTCCGCATTCAATGGTCGTTCATTTCTGCATACAGCCTTAAGTTTGGGGGTCTATGGGAGGGAAATATTAAAATTTTTAAGTATCACTTTAAAAGAGTAGTGGGTCTAATTTGTTTAACTTATGAAGAGTTTAACACCATTATTATTCAGATAGAGTCTATGCTAAATTCTAGACCACTTTGTGCACTAACCAGTGAAGTATTAGACTTGTCTTGTTTGATGCCAGGTCATTTTTTAAAAGGCAGTCCTTTGGCATGTATACCAGCAGGGAACTGCACAGACACTCCAATAAACAAATTAAATTTTTGGAAATTGTGTAATAAAATTCAATATTGTTTTTGGGATGCCTGGTCCAGGGATTACCTAGGGCAATTACAGAGTACAAAAAGTAGAAAGAGACAATATCAAATGTAAGGGAAGGTGCGTTAGTTCTAATTGGAAACGACAAATTGCCTCCTTTAAAATGGGGCATTGCTCGTATAACTAATATAGTGAGAGGGGGTGATAATCGTGTTAGGTTAGTGCATTTAAAAACAAAAAAAAATGGGACGCTGGTGATATCAGTATCAAAAATTGCTGTTCTTCCACTTGATATGGATGATTCTTAGGGCGTAGTATATAAGGAGTAATTTAATAATTTGTTTAAATGACTACTTATAGTTTTAAGTTTGTGTTATACCTTGTAAGGAATATATATTCTGTGGCACTGGCTTTGATGACCGTATCTATTCGTTACAACTCTGTGATATCTGACCTTTTTACTAAAGATAATAATATCAGAAGAAAACAATTGCATAATAGAACAGGACGTTATTATCATTTAATTAGCTTTCGATTCATCACTAGGAAACATTTAATAGCAATAAACACTTTGAAAACGTATTTAAAAAGGACTACATAAAGAACAAGTCATTTGTTTTGCCTAATCCGTAGGCGGATTATATCCTTTATAAATTAAATTAAAATAGTGCTTGCGTAAATAGTGTCACGAGGTGATGCGCAGGACAGATCAGCCGTTCTCGACGTGGAGGATATTAAAAGCAAACTCGCCATTGTGGTTGAAAATGTAAACGAAGCGACGAAGTTAGTAGGATGAAGACACGGTTGCATGGCAAATGGTGTCTTCGGATACCCATTGGAGAGCGGAAGAATTCGGTGTCGTTTTGGGGGGGCCTGGAATGTAGCTATTCCCCATGTTCCGGCAAAGCAACCAAGCACACTTAGAATCATGAAACGTGACGAAGATGTCGACGTCCATTAACGCGTTTTGGAGTAATCAGAATTATAATTAGAATTAAAACAACTTTCGCTATGAATATATTTGAGGTTGTTTATTGAATTTTATTTGCGAAGGCTTGATGAGAGGATGTTAGTCGTTCAACATAAGACCCCGGCGATGAAGTTTTGTTAAGCAGAACCTGAATTTGTGCATTGCAATTCGTTTAGAAGAAACAGCTTCTTCACATTCGCAAAGTCCAGGTATTTAAATTTTCAGTTTTGTTCGTACTTTTCTAGACTTTTGAAAGTGTTCATTAAATTGATAAACGATATTAAATTTTAAGAGAGGATTAACTTAATCATATTAAATTTTACGAACGAATTAATTTTGCGCAAGATCATAGAAATAATAATATTTCCTTAATTTGATAACAGGGTTATTTTTTTAAGATTGTACTAAATAAATTGAAACTAAGAAAAATATGTTTTTTTAGAAAGTAATCTAAAGTAATTTTGTAAGACATGTGGAATATACATGTGTTCAAAAACAAAGAGATGACAAAGTCCACTTCCTTACAGCTGTCCAATATTTAGTAGGGTCGTTGTGTCATTACTATGCCATGATAAATTTGAAACTTTATTTATTTAAACTAGTTACGTGCGATTTAGATTTTTTTATAAGGAATATGAACTAAATTTATTTAGATCTGTTCGTTGGGAAATAAGAATTTAGTTTTAAAATATTACCAAAAAGTAAGGTCTTATTATGTAGAGAAAGATTTATAGCTAATCAGAATTCAATTTTTTTATTTTATACTTGTAACTCTATTCAACAAAAAAAGGAATTGCATTAAATTAAATTTTTGGATTCAAGTTTTTTATTCTATAAGTAATTAACTTTAATAAGAATACATTTGAGAAAATAAATTTTTGAGTAATGAAATTATACGAATGCTGAAATAGTATAAAGGTACAGACATGTTACA
Organism: Platerodrilus igneus; assembly: GCA_036346225.1. Taxonomy (NCBI): domain Eukaryota; kingdom Metazoa; phylum Arthropoda; class Insecta; order Coleoptera; family Lycidae; genus Platerodrilus; species Platerodrilus igneus. The sequence continues at coordinate 6,378,446 of JARFIW010001730.1, read as the reverse complement.
CTTGATTTATTCTTGATATCCATTTTTAAGTAAAATACCTTTGGTGTAGTAATTTCAAGATGATTAACTTATAAGTATCGTTATGCTCTTTTATTGAAAAGCACAAATGGTGTCTTTTTAATAGAAAATTTGTTGTGCAACATTTTCTTTCAGGGTCATTGTGATAGAAGCAGATGCAGATACGTTCAAAAGGTTTCCAGATGTCCTACTTCATTAACTTGTAAGTTTTTTTATTGCGCTTATATCCAATGAGTTTCTGTATCTTCTCATAGAAGTATTGAATTTCTTGTATTGTCCATATAGATACAGTGGCGCTCAATTTCCATTTTTCTTTCCATGCTTGTTTATTATTGAGTTTACGTCATACCCACGCCTATTCTCCTTGCTCGCCCTTGGGGTAATTCCCAGACTAAGCCGCGAATAACAAAAAAAAAGGATAAAGCTTCACTTGCGTCCAACGCGTGGAGCTAAATTCATTTCAACCTTTATTTGTGCACTAATTGTGTGCATTTGTTTATTGCGATATTTTTTAGTATTTATGTCGTTCCTTTTTACGATATTTTTTAATGTTAAGATTGATTGACATTACTTGTTTATATTTTTAAACGTTTGCATTTTTGCTTTATTTTTGCCTCCTGACAGTTTATGGTGCGACATGCAACCATAACATTTTATTATTTATAAATGTACACCGCCTGCAAGCCTTAGTTGCCTCTCCTTTTATGTCCTTGCGATTCCTGTTGCTGCTTGTTTCGCATAACCCGTCAGGCAGTAGTATTAATTTAACTTTACTAGAGTGCAGACGTATTTGTTTAGTACGAAATGCTCCTCGAACACTAATTGCATTTCTGTAATGTTTAATTATATATTACTTGAGTATTGTTTACTTGCAGTCTGGCGTTTTACCGATTGTGAGAAATATACGGTTTTTTATACGTACGACTTTTATTATTCTCTAAAGATATGGTGAATAGGAGCCTATGGAAATTTTGCAATATTTACAATTTATTTAATTCAAGCAAATCGTGTTTACCAACGATATCACATGAAATCCTGATCACCAAACTAATGGGAATGGGCTTTGGGGAAATGTTTTTAGCTCTAATAAGAAATTACTTACAGGATAGGCACTTTGTAGTTAAAATAGGCAACACGTTCAGCAAAAATCAGCTTCTAAATGTTGGTGTTCCACAAGGGTTCGTTTTAGGACCACTTTTATCTGAGTTATACGTTAACAACCTGCTGATTTTCATACATGCATGTAAGATTTACATGTTTGCTGGTAACATTTTGTTAGTATCGGTTTATAGAAACCTAAAGTTTGCTAAAAATAACTTGCAAATGGACACTAATATTTTAGCTAAGTGGTCCCACGATAATGATTCGATTCTGAACAAAGATAAAACTAAATTAATGTATATAACAACCTCCTATCTTGTAAGGGATAACAAAAGTATTAAGTCACACTCATGTCAGTGCTTTCAAATACAAAGCATAGCTCCTATTGTCTGTTCTAACACGTGCAAAGTTCTCACCTGCTGTAATACATATCAATATCTTGATATTACTGTCGACAATTACTTAAGATGGGACCATCAAATAGAGGTAGTTTGCAACAAGTTAAAAGTAGTGTTGAGTAAACTTTACTATGCAAGAAATATGATTCCAAAAACTATTAGAAAAGTAATATACTGTATGTTGGCAGAATCTGTTGGAAATGTAGCGTATTATTTATATACTTAGCAAGCAATATTCCCACTTTTAACATTTGTATTAATCAAGAATTCTGTGCACCTGCGCACAAGGATCTATTATTACCGGTTTTTTAGTATCCAAGCTCACTGCGCGTTGACAACAGGTTTCCAACCTTTAGTATACATGTTTTAACTCCAAGGTTTTATTATTGTATTGAATAAATCCACAAATAAGTTCCAAGGTGTTTTATTCTGTGGGGCAATGCAAGAATAGAAACGAAACTTCATACAGTCCGCTAATTTCAGGATCCAATGTGTGAAATAAGATCGCGATTACGTCGTGCACACACTATATCCACCATTGTGGTCATCTTCGAGAAACCGGATGCTTAAACTTAAACTTGCAAAACAGCAAATTACTACAACCAATTTTAGTTTATCAAGTGAATGGTAATGGTTTTAGCAGAAAATTCTTAAATAGCAACATCTGTATAAATACGCTATTATTCACCTAAGTTTCAGTAAATTGAAGTTCCAGCTGTTGTACAAATTTACAAACATCCAATTAATCAAGTTGAATTACATAAAAGTTCAAGGGCAGCAGTTCAGAACTGGTCACAAATTTCATAAACAAGTGACAAAGCAGTATACACATATACAAAACAAGAAAAGGAAAAGGATAGAATTGTCACACTTAACAGGTTATGCTCATCTTTGTTTACCCACTTCAAAGATTGAGAAGGAACAATTAACCTTGGTATTGCACTTGGAATGTTGAAAGCTTCTAAATATATCTATTCTTTACATGCTGTCTCTTTCCAAACCTCCAGTTCACAATATTGGTATATACAACTCAGAGTAAGTGAGGTTGTATTCAAATACACCTTAGTTATAAAATAAGATTTGATTATTTTATTAATTATTGTGTTGCAGTGAATTCTTCACAAGAAGCTTTTTATTATTATTAAAAATATAGGGAGAAAGCCCATTTACTTAACTTGGGTAATTAAAATTGTAGGTTATTAACAAAAACATTAGTAAGAAATTTCATTTGAGTAAATAATACATCAAAGATTAACTTGTATTATGGAAGCACTTATAAGGCAACTTGGTTGTATTAAAGGAAAGTTGACTGGGTTTCAAAGGTTTGTAGAGGTATTAGGTTCTACATTTAAAAATGATCCTTTAGCTATTAAAAATGAAAAAGTGTTAGAACTGGAGGAATGACTTAATTCAGTCTCAGCTTTGCTCCAAGAGTTTGAAGAAGTTCAAGCTCACATTGCTGCTGCTAAAGGAGAAACTGAATATGACGAGGAATGTGAAGATTCCTATTTTTCTATAACTTCTATAGCTAGAAGTTTATTAAATCAATTGCAGATGGAAAGAACTACTAATAATGCACATGCACAGTCATCGAGCGGTGGTAATTCCTCATCTCCCAAGTTTACAAGGCAAATAAAGTTGCCGCAAATTAATCTCCCACGTTTTACGGGAAAAGATACTAACGAATGGTTATCCTATCGTGGGTTGTTTCTTGGCTTAATCCACCACAACCCATTCAAAAAATGCATTATTTGAGGGCTTCTGTCTTTGGTCCCGCATCAGAAGTAATTAAATCGTTAGAGTTTTCCGACGGCAATTACGAAATAGCATGGCAGGCTCTGTTATCGCGCTATAATAATCCTCGCATGTTAGTTCATAATCATTTAAAACCTATCTTTAGCATGGAGTCATTAAACAAAGAATCGGCTTTAAAGCTGAGGCAATTAATGGTTCTCTATTAAAACATTTCACTGCGCTACGGTCGCTAGCCTCTGAGAATGAAATCCTTAAAACAATTCTGGTTTATATTGTTTCAAAAAAGCTAGACCCAACGACTGCACGTCAGTGGGAAACCGAAAAGAAAAACGTAGGCACGACCCTACCCACTTTAGATGAGTTTAAGGAGTTTCTTAAAACGACTGCGGATCTTTTAGAAACTTTAGAGATTAAGCAAGACAAGGTTACTGGCAACAAACCAAAGAATAGTTCAAAATCATTTGTTACGAGCAATTCGTCATGTCCACTTTGTTGTAAATATCATATTCTTTCAAAATGTGATAGTTTTCTCAAACTTACTACTCGTGACAAAATTGCCAAAGTAAAGGATCTAAAGGCATCTCTCGATGGTCTATCAACAGGTCGCTTTATAGCTCAATACAGATCGCATCATACTTGTAGGAGATGCCATGCAAAGCACCACACGCTGATGCATGACGAATCTCACTCAGTTCACACTGGGGCAAATGCAATGCCCACAGCTGCAGAAAGAACGTTGACACATGCAAGTCATACACTTACCTCATCTTGTACCAGCACGGTACAAACAGTTTTACCTACTGCGACAGCACAAATATTGGATTCAGTTGGGAATTCTCACACGGTCAGAATATTGTTAGATTCAGCTTCGCAGTCAAACTTCATCTTGTCAAGTGCTTTGTTACGTGCCAATAAATTGGCACTTAAACATTGTTTTAGGTTAATTTTGATGTGCGGAAGTTTCGCGCCATAAATTCAAAAGACTCGGTGCGCGTATTTCCGTTACGTCACAGTGCGTTTGCGCCAGATCGCGCGACGCGAGTGGAGTAGGGACAAAGTAGGGAGAAGTTTCCGTGAGTCTCTGTAACGTGGCTTTTTTGCCTGATCCTTCGAGTGCAGTGGACGTGTTAGGTATCGTATCGTGCCTTTATCTTATATCTATGTAGATCCTTGCTTTTGTTTATCTGTTTATCGCCCTTATACCTGTATCCTTGTCGATCCCTACATAGGTAGAGAAGATTTGAAAGCCGTTGGCCGAACCGCTTTCCACGCTGGAGAACTAATAGGAGGCCATGCCCCGCTAGCATACCACGCCGGAACACCATCTTTAATTACTCCGGAGTGGAGCCCTGAGATCCCGAGCAGCCAACTTTAACTCAACCCCGCCGGACGTCGGATTTCTTATGTAAGTACTCTCATTGTTAATTTGTTCGTTGTTATAAACTGTTGTCTTAAATTTATATCTTCCGATAATGGCGTATAAAATTTGTGCATTGGTGACGTCATTGACAGATGGGCGCGCCGAAATCTGTACAAGATTAGCGTTACCAACCGCCCGTGACGTCGCTTTTTCCGCGCTTGCGCGATGTATTTATCGACGTTTTAACTGTAAGAATTCGTTTTTTTACTGTAAGAATTTAGCGCCCTCAACGTGGAAAATGGCAATTACGAGTCTTTCTTTTGTTTTTATGACTATACAATGTATTACCTAATGTGATTTATAGCTTTTTCACTAAAAAAAATCAATTATCTAATATCTGTTGACCTTGAAAACTTATATTCGCGTTTTGGAACACGCCACATTTCATAGATGTCAAAAATAATTGTTATGGTATTAAAGATATGCCGCCATTTTGAAATTAAAATTTAGCTATGTTATAAAATATTTTTTAAATATAATGTTAGTTTAATTTTCAATGTGAGATGTGTTTGTTAACTTCAGTTGTATTGTGTGTGATTGGTTTATTTTTGGATGCATATATGAACTTTTGGGAGGAATCGATCGTTTAACCCTACTTTTATGCACGTAAGTACACATATAATAAATAAGCATTTAAGTATTTTCATGTCTTAAACACGGTTATTATGAAATTATCTACTTTATATTAAATTAAAATATAACCCTTGTTTGTTTTTTCAACTTTAAAAGACCGTTTTTGAAACCGTGAATACACTGTCTTGTGTGTTACATTTTAAAAAAGTGCCTTAGTGATTTACCTATTTAATTAATGATATTTCGAATTACCTTTACAAGAAAACCTTGTGTTTAAAAGCACTGAACGAAATAAATTGGCTTTTTTTAATATCTTTCTAAGAAACGTTAAACTACGGGTTGTTGCTTTTGTTAAATAACACATTACCTACGTGTTTTTTTATAATTTGGAGTGTCTTTTTGTAGTTTATCAATGATATATTCCTTTATTAAACAATAACCTTGCCCTCGTACTGTTCTAAACGTGTTTCTTCAGTGTTTTGGTTACTTAGTGTGATAAAATTTGAATATTATTCCTTACGAATGCTTTTATAGGAAGTTCTGAATTACCTCAGTATTGTATATCTCATATATATCGTGTCTCAAATATTAATTCAAAATGAATATAGCACATCTTAAGTCCTTGGAGCTCATATACGAGATTGAGTGTAGAAATATTACCCCTGCACCTAATCAAAATGATAGACGATCACAACTTAGAGCCATTTTAGCCCAGGAAATGAAAGGCACCCCCATTTTAAAGAAAATCGTTTCCGATTGGCCTCATAACGTATCTGAAATTAAATTGTCTCTAGACGATATAACTGGTATAATAAATAGAATAGATCCTAGCCCCAGCGATATCGAGCTAAGGCGCTTAGTTTCGGTTACAAACCGTCAATTCCTTTTATCATAAAAAGTCTGCCGCTTTACAACTTGTTAAGAAACCCTTTGATAATCGTCCACACTTGCCCATTTCGATTGGTTCCTTAAATGTAATAGCTTTATTGGACACAGGTTCCTCATGCTCCCTTATAAACAACGAAGGTTTACATCAATTATCTAAACAAAATATTAAAATTCAAATTGTTCCCGAAAAAACTTCCCTAAATTTGGCTGACGATAATGAAATATATGTAACGGGTTCCCTTAAATTAAAAATTCGAGTAGAATCACTTGAACGTGACGTTTCATTTTTGATTGTCCCTGCATTAGCTTATCCTTTTCTACTAGGTGTGGATTTCTGTAAACTTTTTAATCTGTCGCTTTATTTCCAGGATTTTTCATGGCAAACCTCTCTTAAAACAAATTCCTGTGCATCTACAGGAATATCTAACAAAATTTCTCTTACTGATTCCCAAAATGTAATTCTTAACTCTACAATCGACAAATTTCGTAAACTTAATACCTCTGAACTTGGTTGTGTTACTACTGCAACACATGTTATCTCTCCCTTTTAAGCAACGTCAATATCCGTTATCGCCTGCATTACAAAAGCATTTGCATGCTGAAATAGATAAAATGTTAGAATCTGGTGTTATCTCTCCCTCAAATTCACCCTGGACGTCTCCCGTATTATTAGTTCGTAAAAAGAATGACGAATGGCGTGTTTGTTTTGATGGCAGAAAGTTGAATTCCGTGACTGTTTCTGATGCCTACCCTCTACCTAGAACTGACTCTATTTTAAGCCGGCTTCGAAACGCAAAATTTATCTCATCTATCGATCTTAGACAAGCTTTTTATCAGATACCTCTCGACCTATCTTCTCGTCAAAAAACTGCTTTTTGTGTTCCAGGCCGAGGTCTTTTCGAGTATAATTTTTTGCCATTTGGTCTCTGTAACGCACCACAAACCCTACAACGTACTATGGATCAAACGTTAGGTCCTATCTTACACCAGGAACGTGCCTTTGTATTTTTGGATGATATTTTAGTTTTCTCAAGTTCCTTTGATGAACATATCGCCACATTAAATGAGGTTGCAGAACGCTTAAATGCAGCAGGTTTTAAGATAAACTGGGAAAAGTGTCAATTTTGTTGTTCATCCCTTACATTCCTTGGTTTTATTATCGATGGAACTGGCCTACGAGCAGATCCTGCTAAAGTCGATGCTATTACTAAATTCAAAACACCTAAAACTGTTACCGAAATCAAACTTAATTGGAATGATTAGCTACTATCGCATCTTTCTACCCAACCTTTCAACTATATCTGCACCCATTACCGCTTTAATTAAAAATAAAAATAAATCCCTAACTATCGAGCGGAATTTAGAATCTCAACAGGCTTTCGAACAAATTAAAACATTAATCACTTCAGCACCTATCTTAATTTCATCAAATTTTGATGAAAAATTTTATATACAAACCGATGCTTCACTTACTGGTTTAGGCGCAATGTTGTTCCAGGTAAGAAATGGTTTAGAACATCCAATCGCCTATGCAAGTCGCGCCTTAACTTCTGCCGAACAAAAATACTCAGCTACCGAACGAGAATTATTGGGCGTTATCTTTGGCATCGAGAAATTTAGAGGATATGTTGAAGGTACACATTTTACCGTAATCACTGATTGTGCAGCTCTCACTTGGCTTAATAACTTAAAACAACCCGCTGGTCGTTTGGCAAGATGGAACTTGCGTATCTCTCAATTCACTTTTGATGTTAGGCATAGGCCTGGCAAATTAAATATCCTACCTGATGCCTTATCTCGTGATGTTGTCTGTCTTAACATTCCAAATTTAATTCCTGATACCTGGTATCTTAATATGATTAAAAAAGTTTCTGACAATCCCGATAAATTTCCTACCTTTCGTGTAACTAATAATAGACTATATAAATTTGTATCTTCTTCTCCACATAAAATATCTAATATTCCTGAATGGAAACTTGTCGTGCCTACAGCTAACCGCAGTGAGGTGCTCAAATTATGTCACGATGATCCCATAGCTGCGCATCTTGGTGTTACAAAAACTCTCGCTAAAATATCTGAATTATATTACTGGCCCACACTAAAGCAATCTGTTTGTCGCTATATTAAGAACTGTAAAATTTGTGCTTCTCATAAGAGTTCACAAGACGCTCGTCCTGGTTTAATGGGTAACTTTAAACGTGTATCTTATCCCTTTCAATTAATTTCGCTTATTAGGACCTCTCCCCCGATCGAAAAAAGGTAACCAATATCTTTTAGTTGTCACCGATTGGTTTTCTATATTTGTTATGGTGCAATCCTTACGTTTAAGCTACAACCGCTGCTATAATTAAATTCCTAGAACAAAATGTATTTCTTATCTTTGGTGTCCCTCAGATTATTCTTTGTGACAATGGGGCACAATTTATCTCTAAAGATTTTCAGAATTTCGTTAAAAGTTACAAAGTACAAAAAATTTGGTTTAACGCAAAATACCATCCTCAAGTAAACCCTACCGAAAGAGTAAATAGAGTTTTAATTACCACTATCTCTTCCTACATTGATTCAGACCATACTACATGGGATGAACATATTTTTAAAATTGCTCAAGCTTTACGTACATCTAAACACGAAGCAACCCAATTCACTCCGTCATTTCTTGTTTTTGGAAGATATACCCCAATCGATGGGAGTTACTATGGTTTAGTGCCTGACGATACTAACGTAATTGAATTTGACGATAAAGTACGCTGGGACAAAGACCAACAATCATTACCTTCTATCTTTAACGACGTTAGAAAAAATTTGTTAAAAGCTTACGAAAAGAGTAAGGACCACTATAACTTACGTAAACGAAATATTTCCTTCGCCTTGGGCGAACAAGTTTGGAAAAGGAATTATGTCTTATCGGATGCATCTAAGAAATTTTCTTCAAAATTAGCCCCTAAATTCATTCTTTGTAAGGTCATTCGTGTCATTAGTCCCCTTATCTACGAACTTCAGGATGCTGAAGGAAAACGCCAAGGCAGGTGGCATATTAAAGACCTTAAGCCATTCTCTGCTGACCCAAATGCTACTTAAGTTTTTCACGTTCCATTCCCCTCACTATTTACCTAATATGTTTTATTCTCACCATCAATTAGTTAACTTTAATTACTTATCCCCTCTCTCATACAGTATATAATCTCTTACACGTTTAACTTTACCTACCTTAAATTAGCTATCTTTTTCTTTTGATTGACTTTTCCTTGACCATACCGTTACTTATATATCACTTCATTCTCTACACCCCCAATATAACTCCGTTGTTTCATTTAATCAACCCTCGAACTTTTCCTACTGCATATTATTCGGTTTTTAGTATTTTTCTTACGTCATTTAATTTTGTGTGGTAATTGTCGTAACTTTGGTTGTAATAACTCATTGAATTTTTATGATTGGTTTTAGCTGATGTTAGAGTGGATGTTTTTCTTCTTTGGGCTCACATAGGACACGCGCGATCTATGCCATTGAAAGAAATAGTTCATATTCGCAGTTGCAAAAAACTAGGATTGTCTATTCCATGTGTTTTTCTTCTGAATTATTGCAGTCGCCCACATTATACTATATCATTATTTGTTTCTTTTTCTACTAAATCAACATAACTTATAAACATTTTTTTTTCCATTGTTTTTTATTGAACTTCGTGGTGAGGCGCTATTGCTTCTTATTGATATCTTATTAAATTCTCGGTTGTTTTAGCATATTGGAACAGTGTACCTGTATTTAACTGCTTATAATTGGGCATTTTTTGTGTGTTTAGGGCGTTAGCGTTTTAAAAAACTACCTTAATACAGTTTGTTTTTGTGTGAATGTATCTGTAATGATACTTTTAAGTTGTTGTGTCAACTTTTGTCTGATTTTCTTATCGTAGTGGATGCACTCGTTAGGAAAATGATCGTACTAGTTCTCTTAAGAGTCTAGTGAATTTTAAACGTGTATACCTATCTTGTCGGATTAATATCGCAGGTGGTCCTTCAGACCAATCTGTGTTTCAATAGGAACAACTCTCTACCTTCTCTTGGACGCTTGTCCAAAAACTCTACATTTTCTTATCCCGCTGTCTCCGTTTATGCCTTATTCTTCTTTCGGTGGACCTGTTCTTGTCCCGGAACACCCGTCTGCCACATAAGAGTGATGTTCCCTCACTCCGGGCTATTGACTACATTGGCTGGTTGAGTAGCGCTTTGCTATCCACCTTTTTCTGTCTCTTTTGCTCAATGCGAGCCCTTCCTCTACTTTCTTCTACCTGGAAGTGCTTCTTATGCATTCCAAATAACCTACCTCCTTCTTTTTACCGTTCCTATTTCTCTGCCTTTTCATTTCCGTTAGTCACCGTGTGGTTGCGCGGGAGGTTTTCACAGACACCTGGACCCCGTCTCTGGGAATCTTTCGTAAGGTCATGCGGTGCCGCTGTCAGCGCATGGGCACTGGCAGTGAAGGTATGTATGAGTGTGTGAATGTGTGAGTGGATGTGTATATAGGTACCGTATATACCGTGTGGGTATCGGGTGATTGTATCACCGATATCGATTAACGCCGGGTGCAGGGATGTACCCAAATGCCTTTGCCGGTCCCTCGTGCCGTTTATTGTAAACGGACCTGCTTCACAGGTCGCTCTTTTTAGAGGGTACGAGAAAATCCCTATTTAACGGCTCCACGGAGTCACTCTATCTTTACCTTTATCTATTGTCTTTGGTAATAACTAAGCTAATATCTTTATCTTGTTTATTATCTTTGATAATACCCTTAGTTTTAGTATCGTTGTCTTACCGACTGCTGTTAGTAATAACTTTTGTTTAAATTCGCGTTATTTTACCTATTATCTTTAGTAATAACTTTCGCTTAATATCGTGTTATCTTACCTGGTATCTCAAATAATAACTAAAGCTTAATATCGTTATCTTATCCATTACCTTTGAGGATAAAAATTTAAGCTTAATATCGTTATCTTATCTACTATCTTTAACAACAATTTGAGATCTTGTCTTATCTTTTTATCTTCCTAACGTTTGGTATTTATGACCAGACGTGGGAATTATTTTTCTTGAATTTTGAGTGAAAAAGCTAACCTGATATAGAAATGTAATTTGTTAGGTTAGCCATATAAGGATTTAGTAGGGTGGTACTTTTGGTAAATTTGTTGATTCACAACTATGTCATGGAGAAGTTTTAATGTGTATCGTTAGTAAGCCAAAGTACCAGTAACAAAATTTGCTAGAGTGTAGAGTGACTCACTCTATGAACATTTTAAAATTTGGGCACTTCTTGCCAACAAAGAACAGTTTTGATGCAGCGCTCATGTGTGTTTGCACGTAAAAACTTTAATGTTAGCTTTAGTTTAGATAGGTTAGGCGACTTGTCGCATCCGTTTTAAGTTAAGTAGTGTTTCATGCTCCCCGACAAATTTGTGCTGTCGATGATTAGTGTAGTCAAAAACAATGGGGCTACATATCCCGTTTCCTGGTACTTCGGTAGACTTGTTATCGGTCGAAAAAACCAGGTGGCGCATTATATAAACATTTTGTAGGTTTTAAGTAGGTTTTATGTAGGGTAGTTAGGATTTAGATTTTAAGCTGTTACTGTGCTAACAGACTTTTTCTTTTTTTAAGTTTTTTCTTTTGTGGCTTTGTCGCGATTGTTACGTGCCAATAAATTGGCACTTAAACATTGTTTTAGGTTAATTTTGATGTGCGGAAGTTTCGCGCCATAAATTCAAAAGACTCGGTGCGCGTATTTCCGTTACGTCACAGTGCGTTTGCGCCAGATCGCGCGACGCGAGTGGAGTAGGGACAAAGTGGGGAGAAGTTTCCGTGAGTCTCTGTAACGTGGCTTTTTTGCCTGATCCTTCGAGTGCAGTGGACGTGTTAGGTATCGTTTCGTGCCTTTATCTTATATCTATGTAGATCCTTGCTTTTGTTTATCTGTTTATCGCCCTTATACCTGTATCCTTGTCGATCCCTACATAGGTAGAGAAAATTTGAAAGCCGTTGGCCGAACCGCCTTCCACGCTGGAGAACTAATAGGAGGCCATGCCCCGCTAGCATACCACGCCGGAACACCATCTTTAATTACTCCGGAGTGGAACCCTGAGATCCCGAGCAGCCAACTTTAACTCAACCCCGCCGGACGTCGGATTTCTTATGTAAGTACTCTCATTGTTAATTTGTTCGTTGTTATAAACTGTTGTCTTAAATTTATATCTTCCGATAATGGCGTATAAAATTTGTGCATTGGTGACGTCATTGACAGATGGGCGCGCCGAAATCTGTACAAGATTAGCGTTACCAACCGCCCGTGACGTCGCTTTTTCCGCGCTTGCGCGATGTATTTATCGACGTTTTAACTGTAAGAATTCGTTTTTTAACTGTAAGAGCTTGTGAAAGGTTACACATTCATACTCAACCAACAAATATTGCAATTTCTGGCGTATCCAAGTGCATTTCTCATAAATGCTAAATGCAACATTGAATTATTTGCACATCACACACTGTTCATGCTGAGGGTGTCATGTTTAGTTCTAGATCACATTACTGGTGATTTACCAACATTTCAGCTACTGGTAGGTAGCATCAACATCACAGAGAGCATACACATCATATCCAAACCATGATCAACCAAATCGTATTGATATACTTTTGGGAGCCTCTGTTTTCTGGCAACTTTTGTGCATAGGACAGATTAACTTGGGTGTTAATCTTCCGGTCTTACAAAAAACTCGTTTCGGATGGATCGTTTCAGATCCAATTGATGCAATTCAGGCAAGCCATATTCATTGCAATTTCAGTCAGTTGTCTGATCTATCAGATCAACTTGTGAAATTTTGGGAGCAAGAACATTATCCAATAGAAAAAGTACTTTCAGCAGAAGAAGGTACTTGCGAAAATCATTTTGTTCAAAACCATCGACGAGCTTCTGATGGTAGATTCATAGTTTCTATTCCCTTTAAGAAACCGCTCAGTTTGTTAGGATCATCATTTGTAATTGCACAAAAACGTTTTCTATCACTAGAGAGACGATTTCAATCTAACGAAAGGTTGAAGAATCGTTATTCAGCTTTCATACGAGAATATGAAGAACTAGAACACTTAACTTTGGTAACTCCTACTAATTCTGAAACATCGTATTATCTGCCACACCATGGCATTCTAAAGGAAGGAAGTTTGACCACTAAACTGCGTGTAGTTTTTGATGGTTCAGCAAACAGTTCATCAGGTCAATCATTGAATAGCCTTCGAATGGTAGGTCCAACTATTCAAAAAGATTTATTTCATATTCTGGTTCGATTTCGTAAATTTACAATTGCAATTGCTGCTGATATTGAGAAAATCTATAGGCAGGTATTGGTGGAACCCAAACAACGGTGTTTGCAGCGGATATTATGGCGTTATAATCCTACTGATCCTATATAAGTTTATGAATTAAACACGGTAACATATGGTAAATCTTCAGCACCGTTTCTTGCTATTCGTTGTTTGACACAACTAGGCTTAGAATGTGAACATTCTTTGCCACTTATTTCTCATATTATTAAAGATCATTTCTATGTTGACGACCTATTAACACGCTCTAAGTCAATAACTGAAGCACGCTACATTTGTGAAAATCTTACACGTGTTTTAGAGAAAGGTTGTTTTCCTCTTCGGAAGTGGATCTCTAATAAACCAGAAGCTTTTGTGGAAATTTCAAAGGATCATATTCATCCTGGTGTTCTGGATTTGGGGGGTCACGAGCATACCCATACTTTAGGCTTGACTTGGTTCTTTCAATTAGACCATTTCATGTACTAAATATCTACGCCCATATTCAAAAGAATTACAAAACGTGTAATTCTTTCGGAAATATCACAAATATTTGATCCGTTAGGTTTGCTCGGTCCATGTACCATGGTCACTAAAATTCTATTGCAACAACTTTGGGTGGAGAAACTGTCCTGGGATGATACTGTCCCTAATAATATTCAAAAGGCCTGGCTTACATATCGTCAGGAATTAGTAACATTAAATGACTTGAAAATTCCTCGTCATTGTCTTTACAAAGAACCTACAGAAGTCGAACTTCATGGGTTTTGCAATGCATCTATAAATGGATAAGGTGCATGCATTTATCTTCGATCAACAAATTTGAATAGTGACATTACTGTTAGACTGCTGTGCTCCAAGTCAGGGGTTGCTCCCTTGAAACCTATCACAATTCCTAAACTAGAGCTTTGCGGAGCTGTTTTGCTTTCAAAACTAGTAAATGAATCACTTAATGCCATGAATCCATCTATATCACAATGTTGTTTATGGTTCAGATTCCACTATAGTGCTAGCGTGGATTAAGACTAATCCAAATTCACTCAAAACCTTTGTATGCAATCGTGTAGCTGACATCCAGCGACTTACATCCAATATGACTTGGATGCATGTTTCAAGCAGTGATAATCCTGCTGATTCTTTGTCTAGAACTATCAACCTTCAGTAATTAATGAATTCTAATATTTGGAGGAAGGGGCTAATTTGGCTTGCAGAAAATCGGTATTTATGGCCAAAGGGCGAAACTTTATTTGGAATGCTTCCTGAATTGAAAGGGGAGGTATGAACTACGGCTTCAACATCACATACGTCATTTCTCTTTAATGATTTTTCAAGGCTGCTGCGACTAAAACGAGTAACTTACTGTTTACGCTTTCGACACAATTGTTTAAGTTCAAAGGACATGCGATGCATTGATCCTCTTACTGTTCAAGAGCTTGACAAATCATTTCTTCTGTTAATCAAGCTATCTCAAGGGGAATACTTCCCGGACGAGATAAAACTGTTCAGTCAAGGCAAATTTGTTAAGAACAATAGTTCGTTAGCAAGTCTAAACCCTTTTCTGGATTCTCATGGCATAATCCGGGTAGGTGGTAAACTTCAGAATTCTGATTTCTCATTTGATAAAAAGTTTCCGACAGTTTTGTCAGGAAAGCATCATCTCTCTAAACTCGTTGCAGAGTATGAACATATGACTACTTGATGCTGGACCCCAACTCATGCTTGCTAGCTTGCATGAGAGGTTCTGGATTATATCTGCTATTATGGGGGGTCCCGTTTATGATCAAAGAGAGAAGTGGACGTGGTTCTATATCTAAAAAATCTTACTTGTGTCTATTCATCTGCTTCTGCACTAAAGCAGTACATTTAGAGTTGGTCACAGACCTAACATCTGAAGGGTTTATTCTTGCCCTCAGACGATTTATTGGTCGCCGAGGCAAACCTAGTCAAATTTATTCCGATAATGGAACAAACTTTGTCGGGGCTAATTCAGAGTTACGTGAACTAGGTGCATTTCTTATGAACCAGGGTTCACCGAATGTTACATCTGCATCTTGTGAAGGCATTAGCTGGCATTTCATCCCGTCACATAGCCCACACTTCGGTGGCCTATGGGAATCTGGTATTAAATCATGTAAATACCATATTAAACGTGTTGTTCATAATGCAGTGCTCACTTACGAAGAATTTTGTACTTTATTAATACAAATAGAATCCATCCTAAATTCCCGTCCTCTAGCACCACTATCTGCAGACCCAAAAGATCTCGATCCCTTAACACCTGCCCACTTCCTTATTGGACGATCAATGCTTTCTGCACCTGATCCCGATGTTCAAGGGATCCCTACATCAAGAATATCTCTTCATCAAAGAATCCAATAATTACCACAGCATCTCTGGACACGTTGGTCCAAAGAATATGTGACTGAACTGCAAAATCGTGGCGAATAGCGTACACAAGGCTCAGAACTCAAGGCTGGAACACTTGTATTAATCAAAGAGGACAGTCTTCCTCCTCTCAAGTAGCATCTAGGTCGTGCCATCGAACTGCATTCTGGGAAAGACAATGTCAATAGAGTGGCATCTATTTGCACTGCCAACGGCATCATTCGACGTCCATTCACTACGATGTAAGTGTAATAAAAAACGGGGTAATTAAAAACTTTTTGTAAGTTTATTACCCTTTATCCTCGTGACTATCAGCTATATACTAAAACTCTCTATTTTTAATCTGATATCACTAGGTCGAGATTTTCTTCTTTATACTCCAAGCCCAGGGTAATGTCAGATGGAGAACGGCTTTAGACAAAGAAAACTCTTAGGGGTTAAACGGCTAGTAGAGTGTTAGCTCTGGGTAGATCATGAGCATGGGTCATGGGTGGATAATCGACCAAAAATATTTTTAATAGGCGCCACCGTATTTTTTAATACAAGTGCCAACAAAATTTAACTGTGTTTGTATAAGGGAATGCGGAAACCTTATCTTAACACCACTATCATAGCCATAAAATTTGAATTTCACTCTTTATCACACACTTACCAAAACCTCAACCACCAGATGTCAAACAGTTGTCTCAGCTTTACCTGTGAACAAACAAAAACACCACATGGACACTATTTGTGTCTTCAAAAGCATATGTCAAAATAGAATAAATGAATTTAAACATCTGTGAAATACTAAAGGGATTTATTTTCATTATTCTGTCTTTTTACTTAATGAGGGTTTGCTCTAGTTTTCTTTTTCTTAATTTAAATGTAGAATAATAAAACTTCATTCAAATGAAACAAAATGAATTCTATTCATATGTAGAAATCGGATATATATATACATGTGACTGCAATATATATGCTTACTATCTTGTCATTAATTTTTTTTTTTTTAAATTTATTTTAGTGAAGTTTAACCTTCTAAATAAATATTTATAAATTAATCATTTCTATAAAATTTTAGTTTAAGCAAACATATCATAATTTATTTGTTCATATCACAAGATTTTATTTTTACTATAATCATTGAAGCGCTTCCTTGACCATTTACAACAAAGATTGATCATCAGAAAATAACGATCATAAAATACAACTATTCAAATTTAACTGTTGTCTACACAAAAAATATACACGAATATCAGCACCAATAAAAAGCTTTTACATGACCTTAATTGTTTTTAAGCAAAATGTGAAAATTAAATCAAAACTGCATCTGGCGTCTAGATTAGGAAACAGAATCTATACTATTTTTTTATCTCACACAAGTTGTCATTCTAAATATCTTGACACACATTGAATGCGTGTACAAATAACTGACAAACTAAATATTTATTCAGTGTGTTATTAACTTTAAAAAACTACTTTAAATTTGTGTTATTCTAATAATCAACGTAGGAGATCTTATAATAATTTATAATACTTTCAAAGTTACGGAAAGTTTCAAACACTCACGTGTATCCAAATAAATTGCAGGTGCAAAATCATGACGTCAGCTGTTGTATTTTTCCAGCGTATTAATCATCTGTAAGTTTGAAGTACCAAGATTCTTTGTTGAATAAACCATTTCTATACGGAGTATTAAATAGATAGAACGAAACCATAACTGCCTGCTTTAAATTACTGCGACGAAAATTTATTATAATTTAACATTGAAAATTGTTGTTGTAGATATGTCCATAAGATATTGCACTAAAGTGAAAGTATTAGTTTAATTTATTGTATTAATCTATACCAACTGTCTTAAATGATGTATATTATCGTTCCATGTTCTCAACTCAAGCTCTTCTTCCTGACTCTATTAGACGCCTCGTGTTTTAGTCGGGACATCTTGACTTTTTTCTCTAGTCTACAAAAAGCGACTTCACTCTTCGACGTTGGGAACAAAAGTGCTGATAATTAACTGGACAACGCTTGGTAACAAGCCCGAGAATATATATCTTCTAGAATCTATGTGTTATTATGAACATTATACTTTAATTTTTATTGGCTGAATATTTACGAATTAAATGCTTTAAAATTTATCTGTTTTATTATTAATTTATTACGCTTGGTGTAACAAGAAAAAAATACGTTACACAGCCTCTTCCCAAGAGAAAAATTCGAGGTATGGAAGAATTTTTCTAAAAAAATTTTCGACTGAAACTTCAAAATTACTCTTATTAACTGTATAAACCTCTTACAACTCACAACAAAACAGCACAAACTTTAACTATAACTAACGATGAGTTTAACAAAAAAACAGAATCATTCACTAATTGATATGGGGAATATTAATGCATGGGATTGAGTGATTAGTAACTGCGCGTACTACACGCCTATAAAGGGACAAATTCGGAAGTCATAATCAGTATATACGTCAATCAGTTAAGAATATTTAGGGAATCTAACACTCAGTGGATGCATGTCATCTATAGTTACAAACGCAACAACCATATCAAAGAAAAAATTTTACCTGAAGCGAAAAATATTTTCTATAAATTAGAACTGTAATAAACAAAATCGAATGTATAGCAAAATTACTATTAAACAAAAATCTGTACAACGAATACTCTTCTCTAATTTACTATATCTGTCTTAAGGATTTATGTACATAACTTTCCAAGTGCTAATTACATTTAAACTAATCGATGAATTTAACAAGTACCAAAAGCTGTTATTTACGAAGTCCATTCACGAAACAAATCTCTAATACTCGAGAAACAGACAAAGTATTAACAATACTTATTCATCTACAAGATACCTTTGATCTTTGAGTGAGCACCTCACAACATTATCTGTACGACTACTATGCTACAGACTCAACTATATCTCTCAAAAATCCTACAACATCAGTGATTCATCACCAAAGAACTCCAAAACCACTAATAAATCATACTTTGAGCCTACTGGGAGACATCCACCAGCAACTCACAAAAAAAACTTTTCATGAACTCTCTTAGCTCATGTACACTCTCAATAAAGAATAAGCACATCAGGCCTAGTCTCAAACTACTAAACCAAAACTCAAGCATTCCTTTAATGCTTAATACTCTATCACACTCTAACTATATAACTATACTCAACACTTTACTAAACACTCTCTATAATCTCCATCATGTACCTCATAACTGAATACGCACCTCTTCACCGAATACATATTCATCTCTATATACCTGCAACATCTCTAAGCATATGCTGCACTCTCAAACACCTCAAAAAAAACATATCATCATTCAAAATCCATAAACATATCCTTGTCGTCATAAAAAATTATCATTTAACACATCTTTGTCGTCATTTAACACATCTTTGTCGTCATTTAACACATGCAACATCTAAATCAACAAACATATTAAGCTCTATTACTACTAAAACAAAAATTACTTTAAACAAATCAAAAAAAATTTCACTAACTTTAATCTTGTCCTACTTAAGAATTTAAAACATGGACCAAAAAGAATTACTACTGACATCGACTATAATTAGAAATACTTAAGGATCAGAAACATTCTTAACATCTTCATTTTCACATTCATCTGTCGCTGAATTATCGATACTAAACATTTTCTTAGACTTAAATTTGAAGATACGGATAAATGAAAAAGGGGGAATTTGAATACGAAATTATTTTCTACTTTACTTCATGATAACTATTAATAAATGTTCTGGTACACGCTTACTCTACCCATAATCAAACTGTCGATATAAACTAAAGTGCTTCACAACGCATAAATTTGCTAGTATGACAAGCTCCTCTATGAGCCTCACCTAGACTTATAAACAAAATTGCTAGAATGACAAACTCTTCTCTGAGTCTCATCTAGACTGACAAACTAAATAAGCAAAACGAATCACATCATAACCGACTTCAAATAATCTCAAGTGACGATGCCAAAACTGCTAAAGCGACAAACTTACCACGACCCTCGCATAGACTGACATAACGCTGAGCGACCAACCCTTCCGGAGTTTCGTCTAGACTAACATAACGCTACACGATGAACCACAACAAGTCTCGCACAGATCTAACTTAACTCAACATACTACGTTGTAACGCGACCATAAAAATTGCTACTCAAAACCAATCAAACTAAACCAAAACGTGCTCATGCACAAGAGCAATCTTCAAAACTATATTTCAACAGTAAAAACTAGTGTACCATTAATCGACCAACAAACATAACTAATAAGACTAAAAGATGAACCTACTATCGATGTAATACATCCAAAATCAAATAAACTCGTAACATCCATATCAAATAACTTTATCATTTTATCTAGAAACAGGAATTTCGCTACTCATTTTTAAGTAAATGTACGATGCTATAAGTTTCTGCCATAATTAAATATCTGAATATCTCTAACGTAACTCAATTATAAAATTTTTGAAGATGAAATCTCAAACAAACGAATGTCCTAACTATATAAAGAAGAACTCACTATAAACTGTAACAAACTTTAACAAAAATGAAACTAAAAGAAGACGTTACTAATATCAAAGCAAACCTCAGTCGGTAGAGCATGAGACTCTTAATCTCAGGGTCGTGCGTTCGAGCCCCACGTTGGGCGCCAGTGTAAGTGTAATAAAAAACGGGGTAATTAAAAACTTTTTGTAAGTTTATTACCCTTTATCCTCGTGACTATCAGCTATATACTAAAACTCTCTATTTTTAATCTGATATCACTAGGTCGAGATTTTCTTCTTTATACTCCAAGCCCAGGGTAATGTCAGATGGAGAACGGCTTTAGACAAAGAAAACTCTTAGGGGTTAAACGGCTAGTAGAGTGTTAGCTCTGGGTAGATCATGAGCATGGGTCATGGGTGGATAATCGACCAAAAATATTTTTAATAGGCGCCACCGTATTTTTAATACAAGTGCCAACAAAATTTAACTGTGTTTGTATAAGGGAATGCGGAAACCTTATCTTAACACCACTATCATAGCCATAAAATTTGAATTTCACTCTTTATCACACACTTACCAAAACCTCAACCACCAGATGTCAAACAGTTGTCTCAGCTTTACCTGTGAACAAACAAAAACACCACATGGACACTATTTGTGTCTTCAAAAGCATATGTCAAAAATAGAATAAATGAATTTAAACATCTGTGAAATACTAAAGGGATTTATTTTCATTATTCTGTCTTTTTACTTAATGAGGGTTTGCTCTAGTTTTCTTTTTCTTAATTTAAATGTAGAATAATAAAACTTCATTCAAATGAAACAAAATGAATTCTATTCATATGTAGAAATCGGATATATATATACATGTGACTGCAATATATATGCTTACTATCTTGTCATTAATTTTTTTTTTTTTAAATTTATTTTAGTGAAGTTTAACCTTCTAAATAAATATTTATAAATTAATCATTTCTATAAAATTTTAGTTTAAGCAAACATATCATAATTTATTTGTTCATATCACAAGATTTTATTTTTACTATAATCATTGAAGCGCTTCCTTGACCATTTACAACAAAGATTGATCATCAGAAAAATAACGATCATAAAATACAACTATTCAAATTTAACTGTTGTCTACACAAAAAAATATACACGAATATCAGCACCAATAAAAAGCTTTTACATGACCTTAATTGTTTTTAAGCAAAATGTGAAAATTAAATCAAAACTGCATCTGGCGTCTAGATTAGGAAACAGAATCTATACTATTTTTTTATCTCACACAAGTTGTCATTCTAAATATCTTGACACACATTGAATGCGTGTACAAATAACTGACAAACTAAATATTTATTCAGTGTGTTATTAACTTTAAAAAACTACTTTAAATTTGTGTTATTCTAATAATCAACGTAGGAGATCTTATAATAATTTATAATACTTTCAAAGTTACGGAAAGTTTCAAACACTCACGTGTATCCAAATAAATTGCAGGTGCAAAATCATGACGTCAGCTGTTGTATTTTTCCAGCGTATTAATCATCTGTAAGTTTGAAGTACCAAGATTCTTTGTTGAATAAACCATTTCTATACGGAGTATTAAATAGATAGAACGAAACCATAACTGCCTGCTTTAAATTACTGCGACGAAAATTTATTATAATTTAACATTGAAAATTGTTGTTGTAGATATGTCCATAAGATATTGCACTAAAGTGAAAGTATTAGTTTAATTTATTGTATTAATCTATACCAACTGTCTTAAATGATGTATATTATCGTTCCATGTTCTCAACTCAAGCTCTTCTTCCTGACTCTATTAGACGCCTCGTGTTTTAGTCGGGACATCTTGACTTTTTTCTCTAGTCTACAAAAAGCGACTTCACTCTTCGACGTTGGGAACAAAAGTGCTGATAATTAACTGGACAACGCTTGGTAACAAGCCCGAGAATATATATCTTCTAGAATCTATGTGTTATTATGAACATTATACTTTAATTTTTATTGGCTGAATATTTACGAATTAAATGCTTTAAAATTTATCTGTTTTATTATTAATTTATTAAGCTTGGTGTAACAAGAAAAAAAATACGTTACAACGATATGCCCGTTACCAACAGCACCAGATGTGTAGTGAGCATTTTATTTGTGTAGATAGATAGATAGATAGATTTTTATTTGTACCCATCCAATGATGGTAAATATCATAGTATTAATATACAATAAAAATTACATTTAGGTTAAAATATAAAATTAACTAAAGTAGGGTAGTTTGTTATTTATAAATTTGTCACTATAAAAGTGTGCATAAATTGAATGGGGTGATTAATTAATTAATTAAGATATGAGTAATTAAAAATATAAATATGTAGATATAATAAATAAAGCAAACTATTTTTGTTGATAAAGATTGTGGTAGTATGTAAAACAATATATATTATCCTTAATTAACTTAAATATAATAATTCTAGAATAACATCAATTTAATATTATGAACTAATGTAGTTTAGTTTATTTTATTTGAATCAACAAATGATGGTAGTAAAATATGTCTATATTTTATATAATATATAAAAATGTATAGAACAGGTTGCATATGTAAGTATGTTTATAAGAATAACTACAATAATTTAGGTGTATATACATATTCTATTTATTATAATTTATCTTGTAAATATTCATTTATAGTGTTGTAACAGCGTTCACGTAACAAGGCTAGTAAGGTCTGTTTAAATTTTAAAATTGTTTTTTTGTGATTTTATATTTTCTGGTAGTTTATTATAGAAAGTTGGAGCTATATATATGAAAGATTTTTTTATTAGGGTAGAAATCGGAGTAATTTTGTATATATCATCAGATTGTCTTGCGTTGTGTGAATGGAAGCTGTTTGAAATAGTGTATCTATGTTTGTTTTTGAAGAATAAAATAAGTGTTTCATAAATGTACAAAGAATAAAAAGTAAGTATTTGTAATTTTTTAAATAATGGTCTGCAGTGTGCATTATAAGGAGCTCGAGCGATAATACGAATTGCGTGCTTTTGTAGTTTAAATAATGAATTAGTATTTTCAATTGAAGCAGCACCCCAAAATGAAATTCCACATCTTAATCGAGAGTCAAAAACGGCATAATATACTTTAAGGGAGCATTCAATAGAGACTTCCTTGGCTATAGTTTTTATTGCATAGCATGCAGATGTTAATTTTTTAGTAAGTATATAAATATGATCAGTCCAATTTAATTTATTGTCTAAGGTTAAACCTAAAAATTTAGTAGATTTAGTTACATTTAAATTTAGTTCATGAGTAATGTCATATAATGCATCCTTGTTTTTGAAAACCATGTAAGACGTTTTTGTAGAATTTATGACAATTTTGTTTATCATGCACCATTCATGATATGAAGTAATGTCAGAAATTATTTCATTTTTTAGACTTTACTTTGTAGAAGTTTTCCAATTTAAACTTATGTCGTCAGCAAACAATGTGCAATTTGCAAATGTAATGCAGATGGAAAATCATTGATATATAGTAGAAAAAGGATAGGGCCTAAAACTGAACCTTGTGGGACTCCTACTGTCAGCTCTAAATTAGTAGATAGTTTTATTTTCTGATGAGATATTATTTTAACAGCTTGGGTTCTACCATTCAAATATGAGGAAAACCAATTGTTTGCAATTCCACGAGTGAGTGTTTACTACGTCCTATTGACGTAACTATTGTTTCATGTTAGACTTGTTATTTGTTTATATGTTGAAAGATGAGACTTTCAAGGCAGAGGGCATGTTGGAAATGTAGCGTATTATTTATATACTTAGCAAGCAATATTTCCGCTTTTAACATTTGTATTAATGAAGAATTCTGTGCACCTGTGCACAACGATCTATTATTCCCGGTTTTTTAGTATTCAAGCACACTGCGTGTTGACAACAGGTTTCCGACCTTTAGTATACATGTTTTAACTACACGGTTTTATTATTGTATTGAATAAATCCACAAATAAGTTCCAAGGCGTTTTATTCTGTGGGGCAATGCAAGAATAGAAACGAAACTTCATACAGTCCGCTAATTTCAGGATCCTATGTGTGAAATAAGATTGCGATTATGTCGTGCACACACAATATCCACCGGAATCAGTGATGAGATATGGCCTTGGGGCATGCCAATACATCACATTTGCAGCAGATTGACATAATGCAAAGGAGATTATTGAAAATAGTAGGTAACGAACATGTACATACCAATTTGAATGAATTACTTCAGAGAAATAATGTGCTAAGAGTTAAAGGAATCTTATATTACAACTTAATATTGGAACATTATTTTAAAAACCCACTTGGAGTTAAAACAGAATTTAAATAACGTTAGATTAAATAGTCATGTTGTTCCTAGAATTTCTAACAGATATGGGCAATGCTGTGTGAACTATTTAATTTCAACTATATTTAACGAATTACCTAAAGAATGTGCAATTTTTGTAAATATGAAGCAATTAATAAAAGATGTAAAAATGCTCTTGATCTTAAGTTCAGATATGTTTGATGCCTTAACGTAGATTGGGTTTATATAACCAACGGTAATTTGAAAAACATCTAACGTTGGAATGTAGCCTTAAATGAACAACTTATATTTAATTTACATGGTTCGACAAATTTTTCTATTATCTCTTTAAATATCAATGGTATAAAGTCTCATTTTGATGAATTCCTGACTTAGTTATGAAACACAAATGTGGATTTAATTGTATTATTAGAGGTTTCTATACAACATCATGACCTATGTAATTATTCTATCCAAGATTATAGTACACATTCGAAACTAGGAAGTTATATCAAAGGAGGTGGAATTATTGTTTACATCAGAAACAACATTGAGTTTTGTGAGAATATCTTTAATTCCATATCATATGAAAACATTGAAGGTACAATAAACTTAAATAATAATCAGACATTTGAGCTTGTGGCAATCTATAGCCTATCAAATAACAAAATGATTTTATTAATGAAATCGCATTGCTAATACAAAATAATTGTAATCAAAGGAATGTAGTGCTTATAGGTGATATGAACATAAATTTACTTAACCCTTTAACACCTAAGGGGCCATATATGGTAAGCTAGAATTTATTCCACAGATTTGATCTTATCTATAAAAATGAAATGCTATATGCAACTTCCTGTGATGTCCTCATAACTTTGAAGTATATCCGTTTCTACACGTGCTATAAAGTTTAGTATAGCAATAGTTGTTGTTTATTTATGATGCGATTAAAGTGTCTGCATTTATTTCGACTAATATCTGCTTGCGGCCATGCATATAACATTTAGGTAAGTATAACAAAAGCTTATCATTTTTTGATAAATTGTTGTACTAGTATAGTTTAGGGATTATTTTATATAATAAACCACATTATAAATTAATATGTGAATTAACTTTTATACAGAGTGTTTTGTTTGTTTAGTATGCCATAATTGGCACACTAGGCACTAGCACTGTCAAATGTTTCTAAAAGCGTTTCTCTTCATTACGTGCCACTGCAATCATGTTCTTATGGATTCAATAACTTTATTGTATTTTTGCAGCGGTATTACATTACAAGAGATGCTTGATATAGCATACGATGATAATGTGGAGCGAATACACATTGAATCATCAGAGGTAAATGTAAACTCAGATGAGGATTCAGCTGACGAAGATACTGGTGGCCTAGTAGACAACCTTACTGGATGATAACTCCTCAGCAGCACTGAAATTGTAATTCAAGGTCAGGCTAGTACAGAAGGGAATTCTGAATATATCTCGGATTTGGTCGCTGATTCTGTAGGAAATTTAGAAACAAATTCAAGCCGAAACCGAAATAAACAAACAAAGAGTAAAGCACAAGGAAGGAAGTATGAAAAATCGAGAAATATTTATGTAGCATAATAAAGATATAAATGTTCAGGTTGGATACTTTCCAGAATCTAACTATACTTCCTGCCGTGAATTGAAACCTGTGGAATAATTTGGACGGTTTTTTGATGATCAAGTTTTGGAATTTCTTTGTGCAGAAATAACACAATATGCACTTTTTAAAAATTTTCCTGACCCGAAGGTAACTTCCAATGAAATGAAGGTTTTTATTGGCATACTTTTGCTGTCTGGTTATAACTAGGGGTGGGCGATACGGGATTTTGCGTATCGAATATCGTTACATATTCTATATCGATATGTATCGATATATCGAATATCGATATATATCGATACGTATCGATACGTATCGATACGTATCGATGCGTATCGATACGTATCGATGCGTATCGACATGTATCGATGCGTATCGGTGCGTATCGATACATATCGATTCGTATCGATGCGTATCGATACGTATCGATGCGTATCGGTGCGTATCGATACGTATCGACTCGTATCGATGCATATCGATACGTAGCGGTACGTATAGATATATATATATATATAGTGATTCGTATCGGACCGTTTAGATGTGTAGATTAAGTATACATATCGAGACGTAGCGATACCTATCGGTACGAATCGATACGCATCTATAAATTTTTCTACTCTTTCTTTAGGAATAAAATCACAAGATCGTTTTAAAATAATGTATTTACTGACAATTCGATCTTTCACTTAAGATTGTTTGTTATCAAAATAATTAAAGTTTCAAGTTTAATATTTGTGACATAAGTATGTATATAGGGGTGGGCGATACGGAATTTTGCGTATCGAATATCGATACATATTCTATATCGAATATCGATACGTATCGATATATCGATACGTCGACCCAGCCCTAGTTATAACACCGTACCAACTAAAAGAAGTTATTGGGAGAGTTAAAAGATGTCCACACTGAATTAGTTGTGAATGCAATGAGAAGAGACAGATTCTTACAGATTTGTCGTTTTATACACTGTGCGGATAATTCCAAAATTGATAATACTGACAAAATGTGGAAACTGCACCCACTGATGGATCTTCTAAAAAAAGAGGTTTCTGGCCGAATACCGAGCTGAACAGCATATGAATTTTGATGAGTGCATCGTGGCCTACTACGGTCGCCATGGGTGTAAACAATTTATTAGAGGTAAGCCAATACGATTTGGCTACAAAATCTGGTGTTTGAATACAACATCTGGTTATTTGATTTCATTTGAAGTTTATCAAGGAGCGCATACATCTGCAAATACTGAATACCAGACAACATGTGGAAAAGCAGTTGTACCATTACCACAGATTATCCAGCTCTTACAGAATTCCATAACCTTGAACGCAATCCGCCATTACATAAGAGGTTTTTTGCGGGAAATTTGAATGTGAATAATAAAATCTACTATAATGTTTTTAACAGTAACCTAACCTCAATACTATTTTCGCATACCAGAATACACACAAACTAAGACGGCTAACACTTTTGTTAGCAGTAAATAATTTCTAACAGTAACCACACAGTAACTTATTCTCGACATTTTTTGGTACATTATCGAAATACACGTTCAAGATATGAATTTATCAATTTTATCAGTGCAGTAGTCGCCCTCATAACTTTTTATACCAATAGGTCAACTCTTCTTGATACACACTATCTTGTTTATTTTTATACTGAATCGAAATCACAGATTATCCAGCAGTGGATAATCTGTGTTGAAGTCTAAAATCAAATTTTCTAAGATACCGACGTATACCTACACAGAATTGAAATGGTCCTGAATAACTATTTTCGTTGTGCCTTTTGCTTGATGCTAGTATAAAAGATTTGCCCTTTCTTCAGTTTAAAATGATATTATAAAATGCTTTTTATACTATATCTGATTTTTAGCTTGTTATGGTTATTTTAAGTCGTCTTTAGAAATGTATGATGCACTTCTCTATACTATTTTCTGCTGTGTTTGTTTTAAATTATGTATATTGTTTGACGAAAATTCTAAGCTTTCCCACAAATTTTATTTCAAACATCTATTTTGTTACGTATATCAGCAATATTTTCAAGTTTTACTCATTATGTATGCCGAATTGACACAATGAGTAAAATTGGTAAATGTTGCTAAGAATAAGTGTAACAAAACATAGGTTGTTTGAAATAAAAATTTGTGGGAAAGCTTAGAATTTAGATCGATAAATATATATTAATTCACCCCACTTTGAGAAAAAAACGACAATATCGTTCCTATTAAATTAGGTGCTTTGTAAATATTTTGACAAATATCGAGACTAAATCCTCCATAATGTTTTTGTAAAAGGCACAAATTTTTCGTAATATACTTTTTATTTACTTTTTATAATGAATAGAAATCTCAACTCAGAATTTCGAAATTCCAAAGATTCACACGCGTAAATTGAATTCCTAGACGAGCTTTTGAAGTTCGTTGAACATGTATTACCTGAAGTCATACATATTAATGTATAATGTAGATTCTCATAATAATAAAACATGTTTGAACTTCTTTTCAATTAACACAAACAATTACAAAAAGGTAAATTAAAAATAATTTTACAAAGAAAATTCAGAAATATATCGATAATATCTATACATCATCATCACCATTAGGTCTTCAGTCCTGGAACTGGTTAGATGCGCACCTTCGTTGTTTCCTATTCTGAACTATCCTACACATTTGGCTGAAATTCCCTCAGTCTGCATCTTTCGCTATCTGCGTGCAATAGTCTGATCTAGGTCTACCTTTCTAAAGAAACCTGCTCTAACAAGAGCTTGATTGACATTTTGTTCTTAAGTCTTTTATTTCTACCCTAATTTTTTGTTTATTTGGTGTATTCAATGATAATATTGCTGATGTTTGTGACCCAATAGAAGAAGGTGGAACCCTGCAGGATCAATTGTCTAAAAATAAAAAACTGTTGTATTGTGTATATCTCATATTGATAAAAATGATTAATTTTCAACTATTTAACTAGCATGATTCGAAAACAAATGATTGCCTTAATGGAAGGAACATAAAGATCTCCTATACCCAGAAGATTTCAACCTATAATCAGATTAATAATAACAAAATTATGGCAAGTTATAGGTGCCATAAATTGTAGATTGTGCATTTTAAAGAAATTAACTAATAAAAGACAAAATTGACATTTTAAAATTGCTTTCACTTTTTTGTCATTAATCCAATTAGGTTGAAATTTTCTGGGACTATGAAAATTTGTAATTTATGTAAGTTGTATATGAGAATTACGGAAAAATAGCTCTATCATTAAAATCGTATTACTTGATGTTGACGGTACATATATATCGGCATAAAAGGAAGTAACTTCCTTTGGTAATATCATTTTGGAATCTTCTATAGTATTAATTGTAATATCTGAAATATAACATAATAAGTTAGAGGCAAAAACAAAGAACACCCTAGTTGTTACCAGATAGAATTACTATTTTTTTGTGGTTTATGTTCAAATTGATCTGGTACTTGTTTATCAAAAACAGTAGGAATTGCCTTAATAGTCTTTTGCGAACTTTAGTGGTTTTCGAGACATATTTTTCTAGAGAATGTTTCTCATACAGTTATAATTTTTATACAGCTTGTCTGAATCCATTGCCAGTAAATCGTTCCGATTACATGTGGAAGTAGAAATATTGCAATGAGCAACTAAAAGCACAGATTATCTAAGATAAGCTATGCTGTAGGCACATATTATCCTATATTAATGGTAAATCAGTGTAGGTACTCACCTTAATCGATCAATTATTGTGAATTAGAACATAGAGATATTGTTTGAAGATTTTATGGAGCCCTTTCTAAAAGCACAAATTGTGCCATCTTTTTTATTTTTTACGTTCATATTCATTGTTAAACGCTAAAGAAATAATACAATACGAATCGAAATAAAAAGTTGGGTTAACTACAAGAAAATTTTAGGTTGATTAGAAAACCACTTATTTGGAGCATGCGCAAAGAAAAACAAGTAAGCGGGAAATGCTAGCCTTCACATCTGTAAGAGGTGGATCATCTGTGCCATTACTAGAAATGTTGGATGCATTTCCCAGTGAAATGAAGAATTTGCCATTTGAAATCTATTTTGATAATTTGTTTACCAGTTTACCACTACTCACAGCACTAAGGAAGCATGGATATGGTGGGACTGGAACCTTGAGCGAAAACAGACATTCGCAAAATTGTCCTATAGAATCATCAAAAATTAAGAAAAAAAGAAAACGGGGATCGTTTATAAAAACCAACCTCTCTACCAATAATATTGCCGAGTAAGGTGGGCAGACAACTCTGTTGTTACCATAGCTTCTACCACTTACGGAATGGGTCCGGTTGGTTCAGTAAGCAGATATTCTCGCGAACAAAGAAAATGTATAAATGTAAGCAGACCACACGTATTTGCTGAATATAACAAATATATGGGAGGAACTGCTAGAATGGACGAAAATGTCGCTTATTATCAAATAGGTGTGAGAAGCAAGAAGTGGTTGTGGGCATTGTTTACATGGCTTATTGATACATCAGTGCATAATGCTTGGGTTTTGTCCAGAAAAACTGGTAAAGCAACTTCACAAATTGATTTTCGCCTAGAATTAGTAACAACATATCGTGAAAAATATAAAAATGCACCGCTTGCGCCTGAAAGGTTGCCAACTGTTAGTTCTGTACAAGGTCTAATTCATGACGAAATAAGGCAGGATACGATGAACCACTTAGTCTCCACTAT
This sequence comes from Platerodrilus igneus, assembly GCA_036346225.1. Taxonomy (NCBI): domain Eukaryota; kingdom Metazoa; phylum Arthropoda; class Insecta; order Coleoptera; family Lycidae; genus Platerodrilus; species Platerodrilus igneus. Next base: position 6,347,416 of record JARFIW010001730.1, on the reverse strand, counting down.
TGAAGCAGGAAAACGATGCAGATGTCCTTCTTGTGGAAGTCGAACACGAACATATTGTGTGAAATGTGATATTGGACTGTGTTGGTTGTTTTGTAAGTTCCCATTCTTCAAAATAACAGTTTTGCACAATTAGTTGTGATTTGTTTCTTGTATTATCTGTAGTTTTAGTGGTGTAGTTTATAGAATTTTTTGCCATATGTATACACATTTTGTATAAATATAACACATTTCGTAGTCATTTCTTTACCTATTAACTATAATACAAAAATAAAGAAATTCTGACAATAGAAGCTCCTAGTGTGCCATATATGGTATACCCTGTATACAAAAAACTACACACTCTACAAAACTAAAATGGCACGAGGTTACTAATATTGCGAAATATAAAAACGACCCAAAATCTTAAAGTGATTGGAAAAAGAATTAATTACCGGTATTAAAGAATTAATTGCAATTGCAATATGCTTGTAAATGAATATGAAACACTATTGGGTTTTATAAATGAGTTTTGGGACCCACAAGACAGGAAATGTATAATAACCAATTAGCTTCATTAGTATAGACCACATATTCATACGTGGTCGGGTCAATACAAAAGAATTTTATCCACCGTAATAACCACAAAAATTTCTGATCATTATAAGTTAGATGCACAATGTTAGTTAAAAATACTCTTGTACCTAAATTGGCTGATAGAATAAGATTAGATGAAAAATATATTAAAACAGCATTATGCAAATTCGATTTTAATAGCTTAAAAAATATTAATGACCGTGTAGATCTATTTATCACAATTTATAAAAAGTTTAATCACATTTACTATAATGGTTTAGTAGAAGAGGCAGTGATAAACCAAAGTGCTGTAAAATTGTCTAATAAATTTAAAAACGAATGGATGAACATCTTATTACTAGAGTGCATTGAACAAAGAGACAAATTTTACAAAAAATGGGTATAGTCTGGGATAGAAGAGCATAGAACAAGTTACAAAAGATATCGAAACTGGTTGAACTTATTACAGCCCCGTCGTCGAGGTACGCGAGCCACTAGGTCAGTTGGTAGCAATGTTAGATAATGTAAAAATTGACGCGCAAATAAGAGATGACATCACACAATTATATAAAATTACTCCATCACATAAAAAAAGAAACGGAAAGGCTACTCACATAATTTGCAGGGCTTCTTGCAGAATTACTCCATGATGTCGGCGGCGGCTTCGCTAGTCTTTCGGGCGTGGGTGATTGGTCGGCCCTGGTCGAATCCAAATTTAAATTGTCTTCTTTCTATATGTAGGGAACGACGGGATACTGGTATATAAGGAACGATAATCAAGAGAAGGCAAAAGGAATCTACATAACTCAAAAAGATACGATAAGACACAAAAGACAACAACACTTATTCACATCTCGGTGGCTAGTTCAACACGTATCCGGAAATCCACCACTTCCTCCTTGGCCCACCGCGTAAGCGCAAATCTCGCGCAACGCACTATCTGAAGTGACAGAAATAAGCGCACAAGTCTTTTTAAATTCATTGGCGCGAAATCCTTACAAATTAAAACTTATAAGAATGTTTACGGCCGATTTCGGCACGTAACAAACTTAAAAATTTGTAAAGCAAAGGAAAGTTATAACAAAAATTTTTTACAAACTAATAATAACATAAAACAAACATGGGAAGTTTTAAATGAATTATTAAAAAAAAGGACTAAAACAAATGTGGATACCTATATTAAAAAGGTAATGCCTTTAGAAACTGATATTTTAATTGCAAATAAATTTGCAACATTATTTTAAAAATAGTGTTCGTTCAACCATGCATATTTGTGGAGAATGTTTTCTGGATGACTATAAACTAATTATTCCATTGAACTACATTCGGGTACAGAATGTCACACTAGAATTTGTTAAAAAGGAATGTAATAAAATTAATTTAAAGAAAGTGTCAGGGTTTGATAACATTAGACTTAAAAATATATTGTACTTAAAAGAGGATATATACATTAAAATTGTGTGTCTAATTAATTTAATCATAAAAGCAAGAATCATTCCAGATAAATTGAAAATAGCAATAGTAAGACCTATTCACAAAAAAGGAACTTTTTCGGATATCATGAATTACCGCCCAATATCTCTGCTACTGATTATATAAAATTTTTTTGAAAAACATATTGTGGAATTAATACATAATTTTATACAGACACGCAGCATTATTGTCATGGAACAATTTGGATTCGTAAAAGGAAAGGGTACAGGTAAGTGTTTGTCCGACTTCTCTAACTTTATTTACACCAAACTAAAAAAATCAATGAACATTTTGTGTTTTTTTGTTGACTTGTTAAAAGCATTTCAGATTGTAGACCATCAAATACTATTGAACAAACTTGAGAAATATGGATTTAGAGGACCTTCTCTGCAATTACTTAATAATTATCTTCAAAGTAGAAAGTTCGCGTTAAAGATAAACAGAGCATATAGTAATGAGCAAGCATTTAGTGTTGGCGTGTCTCAAGGCTCTGTCTTAGGGCCGCTTCTGTTTGTTTTATACATAAACGACTTACCAAAAGTCATGCAGAGCAGTAAAATATTAATGCTCACGGATGACATAGTAATTGTATCCGTTGATGCTGTGCAAAAAAGCTACTAAAAATAGTCTGTAATAGAAAGAAAGGAGCATCATTAAAGGAACTTCTTCAAAGTGGGGAATTATTGAGTGCAAAGGGTATTCTATATTATAAACTTGTTTTGGACAATTATTTTGATAAAAAATATTTAGAGAAAAAAATAAACTATCATGGGCCGAGGAAAGATATGTATGTGGTGCAATTGGTTCTTAATAGATATGGCGAGAGTATGTTAGAGTGCATTGTGCCTAAAATATTTAAAGATCTTCCGCCTAATGGTATAACCTTTAGTAGTATGAAAAAATTAAAAATAGAGTTAAAACATTTTCTTAATTTAAGTAGTTCATAATTATTATTGGGTAGTTAGTTTCTTTAAATTTATCTTATCTTTTTTCCTTTGTATGTTTTAATATACCTTTAGCTTAATAAATAGGAGTAACTGCATATGTTTAGAGAAAATAGTAGAAAAATATCTTGAAAAATTATAGAATGTTAGTTCAGTGTTAGATGATAAGTGCCCATTATATGGACAATTTTATGAAAAAAATTTCATAACATCGAAGATTTCTGTGTACAGCGTTTAACATTACACATTAATAAACTTTTTTTTTTGAAATTTGGGATTTAAAATTGTGATTGAAAATTTCAAATTTCGAATTTTGAATTTTCAAATTAAAATGAAATTAAAGTTTAAAATATAGAATTTAAGAATTGAAATTAATAGTTAGAATTAAAAAGGACGAACACCACCCACCTCTATATATACAACTTAGAATTAAAGCATTTTACTCTAATTTTCCAACAAGTTTCACTAAATCCTATAATTTTCAGAAAGCTAACTATGTACAATTATACAACGCCCTCTTAACCACGGATTGGTCCTTTTTAGTAAATCATACGAATCCTGATATGGCTTGCGATGCTTTTTATCTTAAGCTTTACTCTGTTTTGGATGAATATGTTCCTACTTATAGAGGCACAAAACGACAATACCCTAGTTGGTACTCAAAAGAAGCTATTAATGCCATCAGGCAGAAAAATGCTACTCTTCGCAAATATAAACTCCATGGCTCAAGCTATTTTTTAGTTGAATATAAAAGGCTTCGTGCACTGTCCAAGTGCCTCATACAATCGTCGTATAAGCAATATCTGTTGCAGGTAGAGCGTTCACTTACGGAGGACCCAAAATCATTCTGGGCCTATATCCATTCGAAGCTACCCAAAACTAGAATACCCGGTAAAATTTGTTATCAAAATCAAACCTTTGAGTCACCTCAAGCAATTGTTGAGGTCTTTAAAAACCATTTTAGCAGTGTCTACACGACACACTCTGAATATGACTTTGATGACTTTGGTGATAATGAGAATGGTAAAGTTCTTGTCGACAGCATTTTGAATATAAACAAAGTCACTCTGTCGGAAGTTGAAGACAGCATTAGTAAACTCAAAAATAAAGCTACTTGGGGCATGGACCAGATTCCTTCATTCTTTCTTAAGGACTGTGCTGGTGCTTTAGCTTACCCGCTGTCCTGTATATTTAATATTTCACTTAAAAGTGCTATATTTCCATCCATTTGGAAATCTTCGATAATCTGCCCTATCCGAAAAAATGGAGATCCGAACAATGTTGCCAACTATAGACCTATATCTATTTTATCTAATTGTGCAAAAGTTTTTGAAATGATTTTGCACAACAAAATATTTCCTTTGTTTCACACCTTATATCGCCAAATCAGCACGGGTTCTTTTCCAAAAGATCAACTACCACTAATTTAGTCCTTATGACACAATTCATCTCTGAGACCCTAGATGCACATGGCCAAGTCGATGTTATATATGCAGACATTTCCAAAGCGTTTGATCATATACATCATGCTATTTAAATACATAAACTACGAGCATATGGCTTTAGCAACGTATTACTGCAGTGGTTTGACTCTTATCTAAAAGAGCGGATCAAATTTGTTACTTACAATGGTTATAAATCGGCACCCTTTACTGCCACCTCGGGTGTGCCACAGGGTTCCAGTTTAGGACCCTTGCTATTTACCCTTTTTATAAACGACATTTGCAAATCCTTAGCCTGTTGTAAACTTTTATATGCTGATGATATCAAGCTCTATGCTAATATTGAATCGTATAATGACTGTAATAACTTGCAAATGGAAGTTAATTACCTTATTAGCTGGTGCCAGACTAATAAGATCTCCATCAATGTTGCTAAATGTTACATTGTTTCATACACAAAGAAACTGGAACCCCTAAATTATTCATATAGTATTGGACAGCAGAAACTAAATAGAGTTAGCAGTATTAAAGATTTGGGCATTGCTTTTGACTCTGCTCTCACATTTACTTTACATATTAATAAAGTTGTAAGCGCAGCATGTAAAACACTAGGATTCATCATTAGAAATTGCAAGGACTTTTTGAATGTAGAGTGTTTGAAAATACTCTATCAAGCTCTTGTTCGATCAAAGCTGGAATATTGCTGTATTGTTTGGTCGCCTATTTATGACCGCCATAAGTTAGCACTAGAGGGAGTTCAAAGAAAATTTCTAAAATTTTTGGTTTTTAAAGCTGAAGGTCGATATCCCAACAGAGGTTGTTGCCAAAACTACTTGTCCAACACATTCCTGTTACATTCCTTGGAGACTCGTAGGATTATGGTGGGTTTAATCTTTTTGTATAGGCTCCTTCATAATGACATAGACTCACCTGAACATGTTTCCTACATCTACTTACGTGTTCCAAGAACTACTTCTAGACAACACAAACTGTTTTTTACTCCATCCGCTAAAACAAATGCGTTAATAAAGTCGCCTATATTCACGATGATTACTAGTTATAATTTTATTTGTGGAAACTGGGATATATATTTTGATACTATAAATTTTTTAGTAGATGTTGCGCTTAATCAACTGCAACAAATGCATTGTTAAATTGAACTAATGTCAAATTTTCCTGTAACTGGGTTTATTACCTGTTGGAAAATAAATTAAAAAAAAAAACTTGTAACTTGAGTTTTAGAATTTAAAGTGTCTTTTATCAAAATTAGGTAACATGGGAAGTTATTTAAGGTATTTAAATTATTTAAGAAATACATCAAACTTTCAAATGAGATTAGTGATATTATAGTATTTTTAAAGTAAGGGAAGGTTGAACCAAAAAATATTATTGATTTATATATTAATCTTTGAAAATTATTTATATTACCTTGTCAAGCAACTAACGTTTGCTTAAGGTAATAACAAAGTGCATATTATGGAATAAAGTTTATTGATTGATTGATTGACTATTTCTATCACTATTACTATTATTGGCTCGACTCTCAAGCTGAACGGACGTGTTTTCCGCGAGGTCCGCGAATTAATTGATTGATTGATTAAATTGGGAAGGGTGACTTAATGCCACGCACACTTAGGCCTCCTCGTGGGTCCATGGTGCTGCCTTCCTTGCCAGGTGGAACAACGCTGTCACGGGCAGGTTGACCCACAAATTCATACCGAGCATAGAAGCTAGAGGTAGGATCGAGGTTAAGCTCGATCACAAAATGGTGCAGTTGATAACAGGGCACGGCGCCCTGAAGGCGTATTTACAAAGGTTCGGGCTAACCAACAGCGACCGCTGCGAATGCGGTGAGGGCGCGGAAAGCGCAGAGCACGTGCTCTTCGACTGCCCGCTTGAGGCGGGAAATCGAGGGTTGGCTGATAGCAAACTAGCTATCTTAGGTCTGACATGGCCAAAGAGCCTAGAGGAAGTCGGGGAAATGGTTAACCAGAAGGCGTTCTGGACAGCCTTAAAAGAATTCGCGGGAAGGGTCGCGAGATTAGACAATGATAACCGCGTGTAAAATTCGGTGGGATTGGTGGGAGGATTGGAAAATTTTAGATTGACTTGGCGTGAGTAAGGATACGAGCATAGATATAACCAAAACCTGATATTAAAAATTAAAAAAAAAATAATAATAATAATAATAAAATAACACGATAATTATACCCAAATGTCCAATATGCACGAGAAACCCCCACACCATTAATACAATCACGGCCTATCTTCATAATTATGTGCGGAAAATCGGGAATAAATAATAACAAATAAACAATAACAAATAAATCAGAAACCCTCATTAAATTAAATCAATAAAATAAACAAAGATAATAAAATAGAGTGAAACCGCGCATCCCCCCAGGACTTGAAAGTGAAGTCATAGTGATAGTGATTGTGATCCCCCCCCCAAGAACATTTAGTGCATACCCACCAGGACTTTAGCAGTGCACCCCATCTTACCCTTAGAAGTAAGTTACAGTTAGATGTAAGCAGACGACCAGATCTTCGGATGCTGGAGAATTTTATCATGGAGGTAAGACTTAAATTGTGGCGGCTGTACTCGCACAAGATTTGATTTACATTAATTAGTAGTTTTTGAAATAATTTAACAAGCACGTTTTGTGTGTAATGGAGCTAGCCGAAATATGCTTGTGCGAGTGCACCTGATAAATAGGGTTATGCTTTTGCTATTTTGTGCACTGCTATATGCTTAACGCTTTTTAGACATTTATTTATATATTTATATAATTGTATTTATTTATATTTTATATTTACACTTTATATTTATTAGCATGTATTGTAGTATTTTGTGGCATATTTGTTTTGTTTGACGTTCTGTCGCCATTTTGGTTGCAGTATATATTTGGGAAGGAAGAACAGAATTGAGAAGATTGTAATCATATTATAAATCAGTTAGGGAATGATAGGGAAAGCTAGGGATAAATTTAAATTAGTTAGCTAGATTTGGATAGTTTTAAGACGACCCTTCAGGTCGCACTGGTAAGCAGAGCCGGCGTCTGCTATCCGGTATTACGGATCCCTCCCCCTCTCATTTTTGCTTGTGTCTTGTTGATCGGGTACACTCCAGTCAGCGCTAGGGATACCATTATTTACAACCCTGTTTTTAGTTTTTAGTTTTTGTTTCAGTTTGTCAGATTTATATGTTTGTTAGATTGTTAGAGCTTGTTAGATTTTTAGGTTTGTTAGATTTTTATTTAGTTTTTTATTTAGGGTGGATTAACTATGAAGTTGGTATGAATTAGAAGCACGATTATTTTCGCGTTTAAACCCAATGTAGTACCTCCGGGTGGAGCATTGGGGACGTGGCCGCAAGTATAGCGGCCGTTATTCAAATTATAATGCATTCCTTGCCCTAGGTTGGTCCTTCATTGCTCAACCACCCGACCTTGCAGGTGAATTTGAGGATGTCGGACCAGGGGGTGTCTCGAATTCTGGCCTTCTCGGGCCAGAAGTCCTCCAGCATGGATCCTCGAAGTCGGGCGAGTACCGAACAGGCGCACAGAATGTGCTCCGCCGTCTCATCCTCCTGTTGACAGTCGCGACAAGTGGGGTTGTCTGACAGACTCATCCTGTGCAGATGCTTCCTTAAAGTGCAATGCCCGGACAGAATACCTACTAGTAGCCTATTCGTTACCATGTACTCCTGAATGCCCTTTGATCCAAACCAGCTCAAGGGCGTTTGTATTAGAAGCGAGCTCGAGAACACGATGGCATTGGTATACCACCCCCGAGAGAAGCTTCTGCTTGTTTAAGCTCAGAAGAGCTGCTCTACTATCGCTCAGGATGCGTATAGCTTTGTTTTGGATTCCACGTTCCAGTATGGCGTTAGCGCCATGCATGATGGCTATGACCTCCGCTTGGAAGACAGTTACCAGCCTGCCCAGCGCAACACTTTCATGAAGGTCTAGGTCATCGGAGAAAATGCCTGCCGCGGTACCTTCATTTGTTTTGGAACCATCTGTGTAGATGGAGATCTCCGTTAAGGAGGGTTTCTCAGTGTTTAGGCAAACCCCAAAGCGCTTCCTGGAAATCATTATGGGTGCGATCGAATCAACCACTTCTCCTAAGATAGGGGTGTTCTGCACCGCCTCTCTTAGTATGTTGTGGTGTCTACCACCGCCTCCCTTATCGATCCATAGACCTTTGAACCGCATCCTCATTGCAGCTCTCAAAGCCATCTCCTCCACATGTAAGTCCAGCGGAGTGAGGCCTGGGATGGCTTCTAAGGCTGCAGTAGGTGTAGAACGCATTGCACCTGTAATGTTTAGACAGGACACTCTTTGGATATGAGTAAGATCTTTGACTGTATGGGCCAGTCTGGTCCTGGGCCACAAGACTACAGCGCCATAGCAGAGCATCGGCCTTACTACCATAATGTATAGCCACAGGACAGCCTTTGGTGGAAGACCTCAAAGTTTGCCTATGGCACGTTTGCATTGCCAGAACACTTGGTTGGCTTAGCTAGTTTTCATTTGTAGGTGTTTGGCCCAGTTCAACTTCTTATCAAGTATAATGCCCAGATACTTGACTTCTTCTGATAAGGGCAGAGCACTTGTTCGAATTTGCCGACTACTAGGATAGCTATGTCGTAGGCGTAACCTATCGTGTAGAAACCTGCCTCATTAAGACGTTGGAGAAGGCTGTCCACTACTAAATTCCATAGTAGCGGTGACAGCACGCCCCCCCTGGGTACAGCCTTTACCTACCACCCTAATTACTGAGGTTTTCCCTACATTGATGTGTACCCGTCGACATCGCAGAATCTGCATGGTAAACTGCCGAAGGGTGTCCTCAGCTCCATGTGTCCGTAGAGCTCTATCGATGCTTGCGAAAGTGGTTTCGCTGAACGCACCCTCAATATCAATAAATGCGCCTAAGGCGGATATGTTATTATCTAGGGTTTTTCAATCCGTCCTACAACAGCGTGGAGGGCAGATTCCGTTGATTTTCCTGGTATGAAGGCGTGTTGATTTGGGTGAAATGGATAAGAAAGCATTATCCTCTCCCTCATATCATTGTCGCACAGTCTCTCCAAGGTCTTTAGCAAAAAAGACGTGAGACTGATCGGTCTGTAGGATTTAGCCTGGGAGTAGTCCTTCCGGCCTGGTTTAGGAATGAAGACAACTCTAACCTCTCTCCAACTGCTGGGGATGTATCTAAAAGCAATACAGCCCCTAAAAAGTACCACAAGGAATGGTGTCAGCCTCTCCACTCCCCACTGCAGTAGGGCGGGGAAGATGCCATCCCTTCCAGGGGACTTAAACGGTTTGAGAGTTGAGATAGTCCATTTAATTTTCCTTTCATCCACTACCCGGTTTGAAACCTCCCAGTCGGCCCCGTTAGGGGCCGAGCTGGGTTGATCCACCCCGTATGACGAAGGTTGTGTTACACTACCTGGAAAGTGTGTGTCCGCGAGTAACTCCGCTGTTTCTGCCTCGTTGGTGGTGTATGTACCATCCACACGCTTCAGACAGCATGGTTGATGACGAGGGTCTTTGGACAAAATCCTGTTAATGCGAGAGATTGCATTGGTAGACTCGACTGAGTTACAGAAGGTCTTTCATGTGTCTCTCTCTCTGTCGTCTTCTAATTGTCGTTTTGTATAGTCGCTGGTGGCTTTTATACGCCTCCCAGTCAGCCATACTTCTGGTGTTCTTTGCCTTATTAAACAGTTTGCCCAGGGTCTTTTTCAGCTTCTGTAGCTCCGCGCCCCACCATGGGGTAATGGAGCCAGTAGAATCTATCCTGACCGGGCATGCCTGTTCAAAGGACTCTACGATGGAGTTTTGTAGAGAGACCGACTACCTTTGTAGCTCTTCTATTGTTTTTGGGTTGTCAGTACATGTTGTCAGTGCGCGTTGGAATCGCATCCGATAATCAGATGCTTTTTGTGCTTATCACAGTGATCAATGACTGCCGTCAACTCCGGAGGAGGTGGGTCATGGTCAATTGGAAAATAGACTGAGACCAAGATTATGTCAGTAATTCCTCCCATCCTGCAACTGATCTGTACGGCTGCGATGTCACGGCCACTCAGTTGTGGCAGGAGAAGAGCATTTATGAGCCTGGGTATGTAGATGCATGCCCTAGGCTTAGGTTGGTTACTAGCCGCAAAGATAGTATCATTTAGGCTTCCCAGTCCCGAGATTCCTGAGCATGCCACCCAGGGTTCTTGGATAAGGGCGATGGCCTGGTTATTGCTCAGGTGTCTGCAGAACGATGCTGCAGCCGCCCGGTAATGTTGCAGGTTTAGTTGTATAAAGTTTAGTCCTGCCATTGGTCTGCGATGGGTTAAACTTGCTTATCAAGCCTCACTGGGCGGGCTGTCCAGTGACGCTTTACTGTACTCCTCCGCAAGCCATCCCACTAGCAGCGGATCGGAGTCTGCTGTGTCCATCTGACTGCTTGCCGCAGTCGATGGTTCGCCTATCTCAGCCTCCTGAGGTTGCTGTAGGAGCGGAGCTCGCTTTAGCTGCTCAGGAGGTGGAGGTTGAGCCTGCTGTTGCGCGGCAGCCGGTTGGGCTGCCTCTGCGGCAGGTTGCGATTTTTGTATTTTGAGATTTAGGGAAGTGAGCTTGTAGTGTAGCTTGCCTCCCTTTCTGTTGATGGTCTCCCTCGCGTCTTCCCCAACGCCAAGGACTATCAGCCTCCCTGGAGGTTGATCTCTTGTGACGGTGTGGAAGACGCACCACTTGGATGTGTCAGCCCAGGGGTTCTGTACACGCAGACACATTTGGACGACATCCATGTCTTCCGGGGGCCCCGGAATCCACAGCGCCGCCTTCAGGAGCCTAGGCAACAGTCTTACCTGGACGACTGTAAGGCGTGCAGCCTCCCACAGTTGTGGGAGGTTGCCAACCGCCTCCGTAATCCATGTTAGGGAGTGGTCATCCTCGCACCAGATCCGGAAGATCTCGCCCGAGTACTCCCACCTCCTAAAGGTCGGGGGAGCGATATCATTGGGAAGGGCGAACAGATGGTCGTCCAAAGCCTTCTCAATTGCTAGTTGCAAGGTCTCTGCTTGGGCCTTGGTAATCTTACCCCAAGGGTTATTTTTGTCTATGACAGCCACCTGAAGGTGCCTAGCAGCTGCCTCCACGTAGCTGCCAGTGACGGGCTGTTTAGTACCAGTCTGACAGCCCCTCTTCCGCGGTCTACCTTGCGGAGGGGTGCCCTCAGATCTGGCTCTTTTCATGCTCCGCGTCTTGGCCTCTGCAGGCCTAGGGGCGGAGGTGGATGGTTTTGAAGTGGAGGGTGTTTGATTGCCACCAGGTTGTGCCGTGGATAGGTTAGCCATAGGGCCAGCCTTTTCCACCACACCCTCCTGTGCCGCCAAACGGGCCATCCTTTTTCTTTTCTGTTCAGCCCCACTGATTCGCTTTCTCTGTGGGCGCTGCTGTTGCCACTCCTCTGGCTTAACCTTCTCCCCACCTTGGGGCTGATGTTGTTCTTTTCGTTGCAGTTCCTGTGGAACCTGCAACAAAACTTGAGGGGTGTCCGAGGGCGCAGCCTCTGGATTAACTACATTGACTATATGATCCATGTTTTTTAAAAATAAAGTTCATCTTCCCAGCTCTCCACCCACCACGGAGCCCAAGTTTGGGGTGTGTAAAAACAACACCAGGGCTACCAGGAAGATATAGCTCCCCGTAAGATGACTTACGTACGAGCCCGCATACCGCTTTGTAGCAGCACACATGTAGCATGTGGTGCTCACCCACAGTACCGGCTGCACGCCCTTCACCTACAAGAGCTCACCCAGTCGGCGGTCTGACCCGACGACACAGCCGATTGATCGAGATGGGGTAGTCTCGACCCCCGTCTAGGTGAAATCTGGGCAAAAGTGGCGTGTTGCCAGATACTGAGGATCTAGACCGCCTCAGGTGTGGCTCAACCACCAGCATCCCGTCATCCGACCGACACGGGTCGCCTCGCACGGCACAAACACGAGATGGCCTGGACCCCTGTGCAGACCGCTACCGGCCCATGTAGCAGTAGAGGTTTGGTGGTATAGTCCGCGATGTGAGATTAACCTAACCATCATCATGCGGGGTTTAGTCCGCATTGACGTACACTCGTTCCCCCGCATATTGTAGGTTTTATGCTACTCAGCGCTCTGGATCATTACGAGTGCTGGGTTTATTCTGTCACATAACCCGATGGCAGCGAACGATTGCTCGTACGGTGACACTGGGTCCCCCCTATCCGCCACCTGGGGACGCGCCCGATGGGTAGCCACCAACCACACGGGCCGCGAATTAATATTAATTGATTAATATAATAATGGTAATATAATATAGATAATTGGAAAGTGCTTTTATGTTGAAAGAAATTATCCTCGTTATATAATAACTGCAATTAAGCTACTTTAACAGAAATGAAGTGCAAGATATGCAATAACACGTTACCAAGTGACGGAGACCAGGCTTCGTGTGGTACGTGCATTGGTAACTATCATTTTTACTGCTCTGGAATTGCCGAATCTACTTACAGAAGTATGTACAAGACAAAAAAAAACTGCAATGGAAATGCGTAGATTGCAGAACGGATAAATCTTTAACTACACCAGAGAGCAGTCAGGAATCACTAGATGGCGAGGAAATAAGGTAAATATTAGTACTTATAAATAGTAAATTAAATAACCATAAATTAATAATGGACGACTTTGTAAAAGATGTTAGGGGGACTATCGAATTCGTATGATAATTTAAAAGAAGAAATGGCTGCACTGAAAAAGATAAACCAGGAACTCTCCCAGAGTGTAGCAAAGCTTTTGGAAGAAAATCGCGGTAAAGATAAGAAAATCGCGGTAAAGATAAGAAAATTCAGGAACTGGAAATAAAAGTTAATAATATATAGAAGAGAACACGAAATGTAAACATTGAGATCCATGGTATGGATGTTATTCAAGGAGAGAAAGAAGAGAAATTAAAAATATCAGTAATAAAAATGGTTGACCATTTAGAAGTGCAAGTTGCAAATGAAGATATACAGGTAGTACATAGATTGCCAAAAAGAAGAATGGATGCAGTACAGTCAATAATAGCATTTCAAATGGTACGTGATAAAATACTAAATAAGCGTAAGGTTACAATAACAAATACAAATAGATTAAGCAATGACAGCGACCACCAGTTATTCATTTATGAAAATCTAACACGGTATAATAAAAATCTTCTTTGGCAAACTAAAAATAAGGCAAAAGATAAGGGATGGAGATATGTGTGAACCTTAGTTTGGCTAGAAAGTCCAACGACACGCAAGATATTATTAAAATTGAAAGTGTACGTGATTTATTAAAAAAAGATTGATAGGGCACACAAGCAAGGTTATATAGTATTACTTATTAAGTAGGACTTTAGTTTATTTAAAGTATATTGCAACGGAGCAAACAATTGTAGATAATAATAATGTGCACTATCAAGAATTTAATAACTACGGGCATGTGGCATTGGACATGTTTATAAAAAATAATTATTTTACTAAAAACATGAAGTTATCCACACTATGCTTAAATATTAATGGTGTAAAAACCCACTTTGATGAGTTCGTAACATATATATTTCGTTCTACCATTGACGTCCTTGTGTTAATAGAAGTATTTGTACACCAACAGGAAATCGATTGTTATAGAAGGATATAACATGTATTCAAAACTTCGTAAAGTTTCAAACGGAGAAGACATAGCTTTGTATGTTAGAAACGAATTTACATTTTGTGAAAACGTGCTTAGTTCCAAATTCTATGAGAATGTAGAGAGCAAACTTAATATAGATAATTACAACTTTATTAAGTTGATTTTTGTATATAGACCACCTGCAACCAACGAATATGAATTTATAAATGAACTCAGACAACAATTATTAAATAATAAAAATTATAAAAATGTTCTATTTGGAGGTGATATAAATATCAACTTATGCTGTAATAATAAAGTTTCGAATGAGTACGAATCATATTGAATGCTGAAGGATATTGTGTATATTTGGGTACACTAGAGAAGCAGTTTATGGGAACAATTTGGTATCATCATGTTTAGATCACTTATTTATCAGGGGTATTATTCAAACCAAAATTTCGGACAACTTATAATTACTATTATAACCATTTTTAAAAATATGTGAAATAAACTTGAACCTAGGCAGATTCGATATAATGAAAAATGTATAAAAAGAGCTTTATGTAATTTAAATATTCATCATCAAGTCTTCAGTCCTGGAGCTGGTTAGACACATACCTCCATTGTGTTCTATTCTGAGTTAGCCTACTCATTTCCCTAAAATTCCCACAGTCTGCATCTTTTACTACCTGCATGTAATATTCTGATCTAGGTCTATATTTGCCTCTCTAGTTCTATATCTGCTTGTAATATAGCCCACATTATTCCCCAAAAATGCCTTAAAACATATCCTGCCCTTCTATTTCTCCTATTTTTTTCAGACAGATATCTTTATTCCCCTACTATTTCTATAACCTCTTTGTTATTAACTTTATTTGTCCATGTTGAAGCATAACATTTTAAAAGGCTTCTTCCTTTTCCTTTCTGCTTCTCCTACTGTCGCTATTTCATAGATGTACAGTGATGTACTCCACACATATGCTTCCAATACTTTTGTCCTTGTTTCTGTTAGTTGTCTTCGAACATAGCCACTCCTCTTTCTTGTTAGATACAGTTCGGCTCCCCTTCTATTGTTTTGCAAATATATACCCTATTTCATCCATATTCGGTGGATGTGAAGGGGATTAAGCAGCCTGTGACTACCAAGATCTCCCCAACACTTGAACATTTGCCGAATTAATAGTTTTCCACTAAATCCCTCTGTACAATCAAGATTAGTTGAAAATATTGCAAAACCAACAACTGTAGTTGTTTATAATAACAATCAGGTTTAAATGCAATTATTTTTTGTCATTAGAAAACAGTCTTCCGATTCAAGTAGTGAACGAATCTATTCTTGCTGAAAGTGACACTAATATTCAATACAGTGATGATGAAGTTCAAAGCAATCAGTTGGAAATTCCAATAGAAAGTAAACCTTCTACTCCAAAAAACAATTTAGTTAAAGAGCCTGCAACATCAAAATTAAGTGGGAAACAATTAAAATCAAAGGTTCCCAAAAAAAATGCTTTTACTCACACGTTACAAGCTATTAGCAAGTTACAAAAGGGAATTACGGATAAAACGTCCATGAAAAAAGATTATTATTTGAAAAAATTAGATTTGCTAGAAAGAATTGCAATTGGAAAAGAAAAAAGTGCATTGTGCAAAGAACGAATTGCTATTGCATTAGAGGTAATTGTAGAAAGCATTTTGTAATTATGTGAATATCTTGTCTCATTAGTTGTATTTTAGAGTATTAAGAAGTTTTAATGTCAATAAATTAATAATCTAAGTTGAAACAAATTTAATCTAACATTAATTAAATTAGGTGAATTTATAAATATGTATAAAACTAAAACTACTTGTAGGTATATAGGGTTTTATTGTTATTTAAATTAAATAATTCTTTTTCTATATATAAACTTATTTAGCGTGCCCTTAAATTCCTAATTATAATGTTACGCAGTCTTCTGCCAGCAACGAATTCAGGATTAACTCTACGAATAATAACATCAGCATCATTGTCTTGTATGGGTTCATAGATACCAAACTCCAGATTGTCCAAATCTTCCTCATTTGCATCTGGTTCTGTCAAATTATGCTCAATACATAAATTGTGTAATACAACACAAGCATTAATCAATTTACTTGCCTTCTCGGGTGAATAATGTAACACACGATGCTTTAGGAGACATCTAAATCTCATTTTTAATAAGCCATTGCATCTTTCAATAAGGCTTCGAATTGATTTATGCATAGAGTTGTATAGATGTTCTCGTGTATTTGGTTCGGCTTCTTCATCCAGTGGTGTCATTAGCCAAGTTCTCAAGGGATACCCTGTATCACCTGCAAAAAGATTTTACTACATTACGTATTCAATAAGTAGGTACCTAGCAAGTAATAGTTTGTGTTTCCATTATTATGTAACTGCCTTAGAAAATTTTGTACATTGGATCTATTCCAAATAAAGGCATCATGTGTGCTGCCTGGGTACAAAGCATTAACACTTAATATTTTTAGCATATAGTCACAAATCTAAAAATGAACTCATAGAATATGTTAACATACTTATTATATACTAACTAATTGAACATTAATGGAATGGTAATCCTTCCTAAATACATAAATAATTTAGCGTGCGATATTGTGATTTTATATTACTTTTGTCAAATTGAAAAACCCGAAAATAAAGGAATGTTTAGGAACATATCTGCTTAATAGAGAAATGTTAATTTAAATATTTGGTAGCACGGAATAAAAAGTTTTGGCGGTTATTCCAGGTGTTGCAATAACGTTTTTATATACACCTAGTGTGAAATTTTCCTAAAAATGGAGCGTCTTGTGTATATCTGTGGTAAATACTTTTAACAATAAAAAAAAAGCTCTAATATAATTAAATAATTTTAGGTATTATGCTTTTGGCGTTTTCTGCAATCTCAATTATTCAAACTATTTATAATTTGGCATTCGAGGTTGATGACGAGGCGCCGGGTTGGTTTAAACCCATTTTTATTTTAGCATTAGATTTACGCTGTTAACTATGGTTATATTTCAAGATACACAACAAACCGTTATTGTTTAAAAATCTAAATACACTTCTCCAAAACTAGTTTTTTTTTTGTAAATTCTTTTAACTATTTACAGTTATACAATTATTACACCTCCAATGGTATTCTGTTAAGCAACCCGCTTGCAGTAAGTATTGGTTGAAATTTCAGTGTAAGTGTCTAGCTTGTTGATATCTATATAAAGATCTAATTCTTGTGCCTAACGGTATTGGAATATATATGGCCGGAGTGTTCATTCTATTGATGAACTCGTAGTTTGCTTTCTGCATAATATAGAAGCAATTTTAAGACAAATTATTATTCATCATTTAAATCTATGTCAAATTCAATATATTGTTCTGTATCGTTTATTAACAATTCAAGTGATTTAATATTTAAATGTGCCTGTAGAGCAATTTCTGTATAAGGAACAAGACTTACCCGTACAGTGTAACTCCTTAGAAGATACAAACGAGTTCAACCTGAGAACTGGTGTTTCTTTATTGCACTTTCATTTTAAATAATACATTTGGTATGAATTAGTTGTTTTAAGTATAGTATAAAATTTTTCGCAAGCTTAAAAGAATTAAGTGTTAAATTTTATTTGTGAGTTTTGGACATAATTTGTCCTTTGGTCATACTATTCCCCAAAAATGCCTTAGAACGTGTTCCACCCTTCTATTTCTCCTTTTCTTTTTGTTTTCCACAGATATCTTTATTCGCCTACTATTTCTATAACCTTATTGTTTACAACTTTGTTTGTCCATGCTATCATCCTCGTATATCTGAAGCACACATTCCAAAAGGCTGCTACCATTTTTCTGTCTGCTTTTCCTACTGCACGTATTTCATAGGAATACTGTGCTGTGCTCCACACATATGCTTTCAACAATTTGTTTCTTGTTTCTATGCTTGTTGTTTTTGATCATAGGCGCTATTATTTCCTGTTACATGCAGTTCGGTTCTCTTCTATTGTTTTAGAATTATATACCCTATTTTTTCAACGTTCAGTAGTTTTGAAGGAGGGGGGGGGGGCGTCGTGGCGTAGTTGGTATGCGTGTTATTACAACGCCCAAGGTCCCGAGTTCGAATCCCGACACGGTCCGCTTGAAAAATGTTACGCGAGAATTTTTCACAAAAATACGCCCTCGTTCGGATGAGAGGTAAAATGGAGGTCCCGTGTGTGAGTGTTGTCAGGCAGGTTAAAGATCCCTACCTTGCTTGGAACAGCAAGGGTTCGACAAAATTCAAAAATTTTCAGGTAAAAAAAACTCGCTTCCTGGCCAATGTAGTACCTTTGGGTGGAGCATTGGAAAATCACATGTAAGGTTGTGAAGGGGGGTAAGCAGCATGTGGCTACCAAGTTCTCCCAGCACGTGAACATTTGCCGATTTAATATTTTTTCCAATATATGTTTTCGCACAGTCAACATTACTTGCAGATACTGCACAACCAACACATGTAGTTGTTTATAATAATCATCAGATTTATCTGCATTTATTTTTTCGTCATTAGGTTTTGCGTCTCAAAACTGGTTGGGCACGTACCTAGCCTACACAGATCTCTGAAATTCCCACACAGCCTATATATAGCTAGGTACCCCTTCTATTGTATTCTAATCATATTCCCTATTTCACCGAGATACAGTGGTATGTGAAGTGAGGACGTCGCCGTGGATCAGTGTAGTAAGCGTAAGACTACGGATCCCAAGGTCCTGGATTCGAATGCCGACACGACCGACTATTTGAAAAATAGCAGGTGGACGAGTTTTATAAATATTCCCGCACATAATAACAGAACGACGTAATCTAGTTCTAAAGAGAACTTTTATAGCAGGAATTGAGATATTATACAAAGCATAAAAACAGCTAATATAAATTGCAAAATTTCAAACCAACACAAAACAAAAACACTTGACACCTGGGGGTCGATTTTTGAACCAAACGGATTTAATTCCAATGAGAAAGCAGCCATGTTTTCCAATGCTACCATCAAAAGCCAATTTTTGAAATTCCCACGAGAATAGATTCCAATGAAAAGCGTTGGAAATTTTACCAATACTAGTTCGTATGGGAATAACGAATAGTCATGAGAAAAACAACATGACACAACCTTAATGTCAAATTTTTAATTCTAAATTGACACGCAAAACTTTAAACCGCGAGCATTTTATTTAGATTGTATAGTTTCTGGTTCGAATTAATATTAATCAGTAAACAATGGACGAATTAATGTTTATTGGTGCTATAGAAAATATTAAATTTGCCGAAATGATGGTAGGCGTTCCCAGACTTTCACTCAGAAAAGATCCATTCACTGCCCTAAATGACAGAGCCTTTATAAAAGTATTTAGATTGTCCAAGGAGTTGACACAATATTTAATAGATTTATTGGACAATTTCCTACGTCAACCTACAAGGATATCAGCCTTGACTACTCAAACCAAGGTATAATGCTTTTGCAAAAAGTGCTGAATAATCCTGTTCTGTAGGTATTTATTTATTTATTTATTTATTTATAGAAAAAAATACATCCGACAGACAAGCCAATTACAGGATGTATACCAAAAAAAAAAATAACAAAATAAGGTACATTTCATATGCAGCAACACAAATTATAATAAGTCCCTATATCTATAGCATACCAGCTTTTAATTGTGGCAAAGAGTCACAAAATAAATCAAAATTGTCCCGAATATCAAAATAATTTAGAACCATAACATTAACAGGAGAAAATTTCAATATATTTGTTCTAGGAGTTTTTACATAAAATAAAGACGCTAAGCGAGTTTTAACGTTGGGTGCATGAAAGTAAAGTTGACCTAATAAATTGGGACAGTTAATCAGATTATTAAGTAACTTATACAACATACTGACTGAGTAGAATTTTCTACGTGTACGTAGATCGTTTAATCCAAACCTATTTAAAAGAACATCCTGAGGAAGGCCACGCTGAGGATAAGTACCATCAGACTTAAACCACAGAAACTTAGCGTATCGTCTCTGAATTTTCTCTAACACCCAACTGTGTACTTCATATCCTGGGCTCCAAACAACAGAGGCATATTCCATCTTACTGCACACAAATGCATTATACAGGGCAGAGATAGTTATAGATTGAGAAAGATGATAACCATTTCTGAGTACAAATCCCAAATTTTGTACGCTTCTTTTGAATGGTTGTAATGTGTTCAATAAAGGTAAGCTTTGAGTCAAATTTGACACCGAGGTCTTTTAAAACACTACACTTACTAATTGAAACATTCTCAATGGTGTATGTGTAAGAAATAGGATTAATCTTACGTGTATAGCTAACGGTAAAGCACTTGAGATATTTAAAGGTAGATTGTTGTTACTACACCAATAATACAAGCTAGCTAGATCATTTTGAAGTTTCCTGCAGTCATCTGTTGATAATATAGATGTAAACAATTTTAAATCATCAGCATAGAGAAGAACAACAAGTTAAATGACGAACGATGTCATTAATGAAGATTATAAATAACAAAGGCCCAAGAACGGAGCCTTGAGGTACACCGGATGAAGCTACAAAGTCAAACGACTGATGACCATGATATTCCACGCACAGCTTACGATTACTTAAGTATGATTCAAAAAATCTTAGGAAAGATAACGTCAGTCCAACTTTAGAAAGTTTAGTGATTAAAATTCCGTGATCAATTCTATCAAAGGCTTTTGAAAAGTCAGTATACAAAACATCAACTTGACCTCCATTATCAAGTTGTTCTGCAACATATTGAGTGAAGCAAACAAGGTTAGTAACTGTAGATCTACCTGGTACAAATCCATGCTGCTCAGGGCATATTAGAGACTTAACATGAGATGCAAGTATATTATAAATAACAATTTCAAAGACTTTTCCAAAATTACACATAATTGTAATAGGCCTATAATTTTCAATTTGTAACTTTGAGCCTTTCTTATAAACCGGCAAATTTTAGAGACCCTCCAACATTGCGGAAATTGTTTCATTTTAAAAGCTAAATTAAAGAGTAAGGTAAGTGGTTTAACAAAAATCACTGCACAATCCTTTACTAAGAAGGCAGGTATATCATCCACTCCCCTAGTGTCCTTAGGTTTTAGTTTCATTAGCGCCTTTAAAACATCAGCTTCATTAAGAAATGGAATTCCGCAGCTAAGAACATTAGTGGTATCGTCCAGTGAATTAGATTCAAAGTATGTAGACTTGATATAAGAAGCATGAAAAAGCGAACCAAATGCATCAACTATGTGTTGCGGATTACTAAGAGATCTATTGCCATAGCTCATGGTATTAGGTATTCTGCTGGTTTTTTTTTTGAGCATTTATATAGCTCCAGAAGCGGTTGGGGTTACCTGGTATGCTGCTTTCTATTTTTATTAAATAGTTTTGATAGCACACGGAAATGTCATGTTTAATTTTACTTCTCAAACAACTAAACTGATCATAAGCATTCCTGTCAAGAGTTCTTTTGTACAAACGTAAAAAACGATTTTTAATTTTGATATTCGAGACAAATTGTCGATTAAACCAGGGTGGTAGGTTAGCATTACCACGGTAACCTAATTTTGGTACATATGCAGCAATCACCGAATCTAAGAGTAAATAAAACATATTACAAGCTTCATCAATATCACTAAATTCAGATAAACTATCCCAATTTATGTTGCAAAGATCACTGTACAATTGAACTAAATTTGCCTTCTTATAGTTATATACAAGTTTATGTAACACAGGAAAATGTTTTTGCCCTGAGACAGGGACAGCACTATGTCCAATGGTGGATGGTGACCATCTTCAGGAAGAAATGGGTCTAGCGACCGTGTGACAACAGTATCCAATTCACTGAGCACCAGGTCAAGCAGCCTACCGTTAGCATTGAGAATAGAATTAACTTGGTGTAGACCTAAATACGCACAAAAGTTGTCTAATGCAGTAATGTTGTAAGTACTCATTGATTTGTTTAAACGACTAGAGTAGAAAGTAGGTAAATTGAAATCACCTAATATTAATAATTTGTTTTCACAGTGAGTCCATTCAGAGTTATTAATAAAGCTATAGAATACATCGCGAGTTTCATAATTAGTAGCAGGAGGAAAATATACGACGAATATATATAAGTTACATGTTTGAATTAATAGTTTCAGACCTATTATGTCAACTGTAGGTATTAGAGAAGATAATTCAGATACCTCCAATTGCGTAATAATATAATCCTTTTTTAGTGCTAATAATACACCTCCTCCAGTTGCACGGTTAGTGAGCGCAAGCTTACGGTCGGAGCGAAACACCACCCAGTTTTCATGAAACATTTCAGCATCGTAAACAGATGAATTCAACCAGGTTTCAGAGAGTACTAAGACATCATAGTCAGCTTCAATCGAAAAATTAAAAAGTGCTTGAAGCTTAGTATTTAAACCTCTAACGTTCTGATAAAGCACTCTAAACGATTTGTTTGGATCATAAGGATTACTTATTAATTGCTACTTACCCAACATAGAATTTCTGTGATGGGTAACCTTTTTTTGATAAACAGTGCAGTTGGTATGATCCCACGCACAGTGATCAGTATTTGCAATTCTAGCGTTAACACAGTTAATGCATTGTGTTTTGGAATTTGGGGGACAATCTTTAATTTGATGAGATAATGCGCATTTTGGACAAGCAATATTTCTCGTACATAGCTTTTGATGGTGATTGTAACCACAGCATTTATAGCATAGATCAAGATCAACTGCATCGAAGACAGAGCATACATCATAGCCAACAAAAAGATGCTGTAATGCAATGACTCTGTTATAAGTCTCAGAATCAAGTTCCAATATAGCCTGAAAGATTTTCTCATTCTTCTTAGTAGCCCAAATTCTCACAATCTTACAATTAGAGGACAAATGAAAAACATCATTTTGAGACCTAAGTAATGACAATAGTTCATCTGCTTCATATTTTTCAATCATCCCGACTACTCTAATTTTAGGAATATTAGCGCGTACACGTTTCACATCGTAAGATTCGGAAAGCCTAGCATTTGCAGCAGTTAGAAATTTGGCCGCATCATCAGCATTACTACAGCCAATAAGAATTCCCCCATCTCTAGTGTTTTTAACCCTAGATACGTGTATATTCAGTTGACTAGGCTTTATATTGGTCATAAGATCAGTCTTAGTTTGCAAATTGTTCTGAGTAGAGTCCTTTGGTTTAACAATCACCATGGAATGAGGAACATTGTTAACTATTTGAGTGTATGATGGTTTCTCAGAACTAAGTGGAATCATTGTTTTAATTTATCATTAGCTAAAACCATGATTTCTTCTTTAACAACAGAAAACAGTGATTCAATGTTTTTAACAACATCATTTAATTTCCCATCAATAGATTCTGAGAGATATTTGTTAAAATTAGAAGCAGCAGAATAACAATCATTGCAGTACCATAAGAGTCCATACGACTTCAAATTTTTGAAAACATCAGGTGGAATACCAACACAGCTGATATGATAACTATTCTGACCACAAAAGCCGGCACAAATAACACCTGGTTTTGAGCGGCTAATCTGGGAATCACACGTTAAACAAACCATGGTATTAAATCCCGTTCATCATTTAAATAAATTCCTATTAACGATAACGTTAGGCTAACAAATAAATGTTTGTTTAAGTTAAAGTTTACGAACACTACTAAATACAGTAAATACGCACGTTGCAGCAACCATAAAACATTTACATGACAAACCTTACTATAGGATTCACAAACAGTTCAAAGATAAATATCATTACTTCACTGAATATTTAATTTAATTTAATTACTTTCACTGCACTTAAACACGTCCGTACTCCAACACGATCAACTTATGGTTGTGTTTTTGATTGCATTAGCCTTTTTTTGCGTCCGGGTCCTATCCTATCCTTATTTGTGGCGTTCGTCAGAGCAGTGTTAGCAACAGCAAACTGAAGTTGTCGCAGCCCTCAATCAACCAGAAATTTTTAACGAATGGGTGGCATTTCCAAGGAATATACAAGAAATGTCTGCTATTCGCGATAGGTACGTGTAATCTATGATAGTAATAATACAAATATAGGTATTCGTTAATAGATTCTACACGCTATATGGAATTCCAGGGATTATTGGCATAATTGACTGCAGTCACATTGCAATAGTAGCACCCCAAGAACATGACAGATTATATCCAGAACATATTTATATAAACAGAAAAAAAAATCATTCCATTAACGTGCAACTTGTAAGTTTCCCGGTATATTTGTGGTGTTATATGTAATGTATTATTTTAGTTTTGTGATTCAACATTAAAAATCTTAAATGTTAATGCACGGTTTCCCGGAAGTACATATGACGCCTATATTTGGAGCAGATCGCAAGTTGAAGTGGCATTACGTACAGTAACACAAAATAGAGGACCTTAATTTTACCTTATAGGTACAGTACAAGTCTACTACAAACTGAACTTTTGTAATAATTTTATGTATAGCAGATTCTGGTTACCCTCTACGAGAATGGTTGCAGACACCCGTACGTAATCCAGAGCCTGATACTGCAGAATTTCGATATAATGCAGCATTTCTTACAGCTCGAAGCAGAATCGAACGCTGTAATGGATTGTTAAAGGCCCGATTTCGATGTTGATTGTGGAACCGTGTGTTACATTATTTACCATCTAGGGCTTCACTCATTGTTAATGCCTGCACTGTGCTACACAATATGTGTATCTATTTCAACGTTCCAGATCCTGAAGCAGATGATGATGTTGACGACAACGTTCTTGAATTTGGTATCATTAATGACGATGTTGAGTTTAATGATGCACAAGGCAATAATCAAGAACTAAATGAAGGTAGAAATTTACAAGCACGCATCATACGAAACTATTTTGCATAATAATGCTCTTAAACAATGCACCTGTGCATACTACCAAATTTCGCAAAAAATGTATATATAATTCGCTTCAGTAATTGTAACAATTTAATTATATTATTATACCAAAATAAAGTTTCAAATGATTGTTTTTTTAAGGATTGAAGGAAATTATAGTATACAACACATTTTACACACTTCTTAGACACTTGTTTACATTTTATTCAAATTATAAAAAAAATTATTAATGAAATAAGTATGTATATCAAACAAATAAGCTAACATAAACATAATATTAAAACTAAAACTATAAATGTATTAAACATTATTCATGTTTTTTTTTTATTTGATGCCAATGTGGTTAAGGCTGATGCAATTTTTTCTCTTGCTTCTACCTGTGCCTGCAACAAAACCTGCTTTTCATTATAGTAATTTTTTTATATTTAATTTTTCTCTAGTTAAAGCAGCAGCAAACTCGTTGCTAGCCTTAATTGACTCTGTTAGTCTACGGGTAGCAAAGTTTTTGTTTTAGGTTTGCTTAGTTTAGATGTGGTATTGGCATTGGGTGGTGGATCATTGCTGTTTTTGGACGAACCTACTATAGGAACCACTGTCGACAAAGTGGGTTTAGACACAGGGTTAATATCTATAGGTTTCATATTCACGTCCTTCACACTACTGTAATCCTCTCTGCTTGTATCAAATTGATGATCTCCAGCGTACATGTGGTTATTATCAATCTGTTACAACATAAATTAATACAAAAAGATATACTAAAAATGCATATCTACCATAACAAGTGATTCCACTATTGATGGGTCTCCTTCAACTGTTGTGGTATCTAAAACTTTCAAAACCATTTAATCGTCTTCTGTAAAGATAATTGGAGTTGGTGGACCCCTACCAGTACCTTGAGCATATCTATTCACCTCAGTGCATTTCTTCTTTGTATGTTTCTTTATGTCCTGCTAAGCCTATAAATAAATATTAGAAATGATCGTAAATTACAATTACAATAATAATGACCTCTTTATTGAGAACTTGTACATTTCTACATGTGTGCATAAAATAGAAGAAAAAAATAATAATCTAGTTACAAAGTTCACAAATGGTGAATTTATCGCCAGCTGGCGATTTCCTCCAATTTACAATTGGCGAAACCTCAAGTTAATAAACAATAGAAAAATTAACTTAGTATTCGGATTTGTATACCTATTATTAAATAGAAATGCAAAGTTATTTGTATGTTAAACGAAAAACATAGAGGGATGGGGAAGGACAGAAACGGATGGGAATGGGGAACAATAGGAAGCATATCACATGAAAGTTAGGTCTTGTTGAAGAAATACAGTTTAATTTTATTTTTGAAAATACTAATTGAATTAGATATTTTAATATCTATCGGAAGCAAATACCATTGTCGAATAGCTTTAACAGTAAATGAATCATTGTAGAAATTAGTTCTATGAATTGGAATTGTAAAACGAACATTATCAGTCGATCTTGTTGAGTACTGTCCTGACAAAAGGTGAAAATTAGTTTGTAGGTACTGAGGAGTATGTGTTTTTACCACTTTGTAAAGTAATACAGCGCAATGCATACTACGTCTGTCGTCCATGGTTAACCAACCTACTTCATTCCTGTATGGAGTAATGTGTTCAAATTTAGGTAAGTTATTAACAAATATTATTCCAACATTCTGTAACCGTTGGAGTTTGTTACGCAGATACCCAGCCATATCTGTAAATACTACATCAGCGTATTCTATTCTTGGAACTGAAAGTGCATTGACTAAACGTAAGCGAGCTTGGAACGGAAGAAAATTTTTTAATAATGCTAGCTTATGGAAGGTAAAAAAGAAATTTTGACTAATTTTATTTACATGTGGTATCCAGGATAAAGTATCATCGATATGGATACCTAGGTTTCTAACTACACTACTAAAAGGTATTACGGTGTCAATAAATTTTATATCGGTAAGGGTGTTCTTCTGTATAAGTACTTTATTATAAGGTGAGCTAATAATAATACATTGGGTTTTCTTAAGATTAATTACTAGACCATGCCTATTAATCCAATCAGCTATTTTGCTCTTCATTTATTAGACCAATTGTAGTATTAATATGCTGTACCTCTGAATGCCTGTATATTTGAAAATCATCAGCAAATAAATGATAACGACAGGTTAAACCTTTACTAATAGAGGCAATGAACAAACTAAAAAGCAACGGCCCAAGTACACTACCTTGGGGAACACCCTTGGTGACTACTACCCAATTAGAAGATCCACTTCTGGCTTGTATACGTTGTTCACGTTCGGTTAGGTAGGATTCAAACCATGTAATGACAGTCACAGATAAATTATACATTTTTAAATAAGCTAGTAGGATGTCATGATCAACTAAATTAAAGGCATTAGTGAAATCAAGTAGGGTCAAGATTGTAACCTCTTTATTGTCTAGTGCATAACGAATGTCATCAATAATCTTAATAAGCGCCGTTGATGTACTATGGTTTTTACGAAAACCTGACTGCAAAGGATTATATAAGTTATTGACTTCAAGATAATCAGACAACTGCTTGTGGACTATTTATTCGCAACAACGTGAGAGAAAAGACAACACTGATATTGGTCTAAAGTCAGACATTAAGCCCGGATTTGAAATTTTTGGAATTGGAATGACATGCACTTTCTTCCATATTTTTGGAAAGCAGCTAGTGGACAAAGAGAAATTAACAAGGTGGGTTATAATAGGAAGAATAATGTCGACAACAATTAAAATACTTTCACGATTTATGCCATCATAACCCGTACATTCATTATTAAGTTCATGCATAACACGTAGTACTTCATCATTAATTACTTCTACAAACAAAAAAGCAGAAGTTGTGGCAATTATTTCGGAACCAAGCTTTTTAATAGTAGCAGTCTTTATTTCGTGTCCCAGGATTGTTTTAGGTTGTGCAAAATGAATATTTAATTCATTTAAATCAAACATATTTATAGGTATGTCACGTTTTTGACTCCCTACACCCAACCTATTAAAAAATTTCCAATAACTCCCTATTGGGATTTCTGATAGGGAATCATTAATAAATTTCTTTTTGGCGTTCCTACATAGTTGATTACAACTGTTACGTAGAATTCTATATTCTTCCCATCGTATTTCAGTTTTTTTGCTGAAGATATTTACGTTTCGCTTTATCACGTATACTCATTAATTGTTTAATTGCATTTGTAATCCAAGGTTCCGGTTTGTTTTTAATTTTTACACATTTGAGAGGCACGTTTCTGTCAAAAATTGTGTATATTACATTTGTAAACCAGTCCACTTTTAAATCAATTGTGTCTAGTAGTAGCATATGATCCCAACAAATTGAAGCTACATCGGATCTGTACTGGTTGATATTAATGTTTTTGATATCTCGAAATGTAATGAATTTAGATCGGTGAGGGATGGATTTTACTTTATAAGCTACATAAAGAAGATCATGTTTTGAGAAATTGTGGTTACCAGTTTGACTATATGTCATAATTTTACTAAGATCCGAACAAATGGTTAGATCTAAAAGAGAGCTTGAGTGTTCGCTGTAGTGATATGTGGGATCAGAGGATTGAATGAATAAATTAAGAGAAGAAACAATATTCTTAAGTTTGACAGCGTGGTAGTCATTTTTTAGAAGGCAAGTATTAAAATCACCCATGATAATACTATTTAAATATTCAGCACTCAACTGCTCGAAGGTATCCTCAAGAACATCAAAGTAGTTTGCTTCAGGCGGACAGTAAATGACGCCCACAAGTAATTTGAACTTTGGAAACTCAATAAATAGAAACTCAAACGAATGTTCGTTATTTGCATTTGACTGAGCAATAATTTTAAATTCGTATGTATTGCGAAGATAGATAGCAACTCCTCCACCTCTACTAGATAGTCTATCAAACCTAATTATTCTTACAATTTTATACGGGTGATACATTTATATGGTGATAGTTCCTACAATTTAAAAGTCGGTAATACAGTTAAAAGTCGATAATACAGTTACCAAAGTTAATAAATACATCGCGCAAGCGCAATGAGAAAAGCGGGCTACGCCTCTAGCGGAGGGCAGCGCGAACCCCTTTTACAGGTTCCGCGTGGCCAACTACCAATGACGTACCCAATACAAAATTTATATTGCGCAATACTTCGGAAAATTTAAGAATTTAAAACAAAAGGTAATACATTAATTACTTACATAAGGAATCCGGCATCTGGCAGGATTAAGTTAAAGGTGGCCTCCGCTCCGGGGCTGTTGGCTGAGCATGGATATCCAATTCGTCTCGGGTCGTTGAGTCCGGTTAGCCGAAGGTTGCAAATTACCTACCTATGCAGGGATCGGATTAGGAACAAGGTAAAGGTCGACAAACAAAAGATAATTAAGCAAGGAAATCTACATAGGTAAAGATAAGCACGATACGATACCTCAAAGCGACCACTTCACTCGAAGAACCAAGGAAAACAGCCCCCGTTTAAGAGCGTCACGGAAACACTTCTCCCCACTCTCTTTGTCTTTTTCACGTCCGCGAAGCTATTCGTCCAACCCTCTAGAGTCGCACGATCTCTGCGCAAACTCACTATGACGTAACGGAAGTACACGCCTAGTCTATTTAAAATTCCCGCGCACCGCTTCTTTTGAAATTATGGCGCGAAACTTCCGTACATCCAACTAACCTAATAACAATGTTTAAGTGGCAATTTGGCACGTAACAATCGCGACAAAGCCACAAAAGAAAAAATTTAAAAAAAGAAAAAGTCTGTTAGCACAGTAACAGCTTAAAATCTAAGTCCTAACTACTCTATATAAAACCTAACTTAAACCTACAAAATGTTTATATAAGGCGCCACCTGGTTTTTTGACCGATAACACGTCTACCGAAGTACCAGGAAACGGAATATGTAGCCCGATAGTCTTTGACTACACTAATTATCGACAGCACAAATTTGTCGGGGAGCATGAAACACTACTTAAACTAAAACGGGTGCGACAAGTCGCCTAAACTATCTAAACCTATCTAAACTAAAGCTAACATTAAAGTTCTTATGTGCAAACACACATGAGCGTTGCATCAAAACTGTTCTTCTTTTGGCAAGAAGTGCCCAAATTTAAAAATGTTCATGGAGTGCGTCACTTTGCACTCTAGCAAATTTTGTTACTGGTACTTTGGCTTTCTAACGATGCACATTTAAAACTTGTCCATGACATAGTTGTGAATCAACAAATTTACCAAAAGTACCACCTACTAAATCCTTATATGCTAACCTAACAATTTACATTTCTATATCGGACTAGCTTGTTCACTCAAATTTCAAGAAAAATAATTCCCACGTCTGGTCATAGATACAACACGTTAGGGAGATAAAAAGATAAGACAAGATCTCAAATTGTTGTTAAAGATAGTAGATAAGATAATGATATTAAGCTTAAGTTGTTATCCTCAAAGGTAATAGACAAGATAACGGTATTAAGCTTTAGTTATTATTTGAGATACTAGATAAGATAACGCGATATTAAGCTAAAGTGATTATTAGAGATAGTAGGTAAGGTAACATGAATTTAAACAAAAGTTATTACTAAAGATAACCGGTAAGATAACGCGAAATAACTCGAAGTTATTACTAACGGTAGTCGGTAAGATAACGAGACTAAACTAAGGTTATTACTAAAGGTAATCGGTAAGATAACGATATTAAAACTAAGGGTATTATCAAAGATAATAAAGAAGACAAAAGTATTGGCCTAGTTATTACCCAAGACAATGAATAAGGTAAAGATAGAGTGACTCCAGTAGAGCCGTTTAAATGGGGATTGACTCGTGCCCTCTAAAAAGAGAAACCTGTGAAGCAGATCCGCTTGCAAGAAACAGCACGAGGGACCGGCAAAGGCATTTGGGTGCATTCCTGCACCCGGCGATAATTGATATCGGTGAAACAATCACCCGATACCCACACGGTATATAAGATATCCACATCCACTCACACATTCACACACTCATACATACCTTCACTGCCAGTGCCCATGCACTGACAGCGGCACCGCATGACCCCACAAAAGATTCGCAGAGACGAGGTCCAGGTGTCTGTGAAAACCTCCCGCGCAACCACACGGTGACTAACAGAAATGAAAAGGCAGTAGAGAAACAGGAACGGTAAAAAGAAGGAGGTTGGTTATTTGGAATGCATAAGGGCACTTCAAGGTAGAAGAAAGTAGAGGAAGGGCTCGCATTGAGCAAAAGAGACAGAAAAAGTGGATAGCAAAGCGCTACTCAACCAGCCAATGTGGCCAGTAGCTCGGAGTGAGGGAACATCACTCTTATGTGGCAGACGGGTGTTCCGGGACAAGAACAGGTCCACCGAAAGAAGAATAAGGCATAGCGGAGATAGCGGGTTAAGAAAAAAGTATAGTTTTTGGACAAGCGTCCGAGAGAAGGTAGAGAGTTGTCCCTGTTAAACACAGCGCAGTCTGAAGGACCACCTGCGATATTAATCCGACAAGATAAGGTATACACATTTTTAAAATTCACTAGGCTCCTAAGAGAACTAGTACGATCATTTTCATAACGAATGCTTCGACTGCGATAAGAAAATCAGACAAAGGTAGACACGACAACTTAAAGGTATCATTACAGATACAAACACACAAAACAAACTGTTTTAAGGTAGTATTTCAAATCGGTAGCACCCTAAACACACACAAAAGCCCAATTATAAGCAGTTAAATACAGATACACTGTCCCCATATGTTAAAACAACCGAGAATTTAATAAGATAACATTAAGAAGCAATAGCACCTCACCACAAAGTTCAATAAAAAACAATGAAAAAAAAAGTTTATAAGTTATGTTGATTTAATAGAAAAAGAAAGAAATGATGATGTAGTATAATGTGGGCGACTGCAATAATTCAGAGGAAAAACACACGGAATAGGTAGTCCTAGTTTTTGCAACTGCGAATATGAACTATTTCTTACAAAGGCATAGGTCATGACTCCTATGTTGGCCCAAAGAAAAAAATCATCCACTCAACATCAGCTAAAACCAATCATAAAAATTCAATGAGTTATTTCAACCAAAGTTACGACAATTACCACACAATTAAACCATATAAGAGAAATACTAAAGACCGAACAATATGTAGTAGGAAAAGTTGAAGGGTTAATTAAATGAAACGACAGAGTTATATTGGGGGGGTGTAGAGAATGAAGTGATATATAAGTAACGGTATGGTCAAGGAAAAGTCAACCAGAAGCAAAGGGTTTAAGGTAAATGAGTTAAACGTATAAAACGTAGGTGTATAAGAGAAGGAATAAGTAATTAAAGTTAACTAATTGATGGTGAGAACAGAAAATATTAGGTAAATAGTGAGGAGCATTGAACATGAAAACCTAAGTAGCATTTGGGTCAGCAGAGAATGGCTTAAGGTCTTTAATATGCCACCTGCCTTGGCGTTTTCCTTCAGCATCCTGAAGTTCGTAGATAAGGGACTAATGACACGAGTGACCTTACAAAGAATGAATTTAGGGGCTAATTTTGAAGAAAATTTCTTAGATGCATCCGATAAGACATAATTCTTTTTCCAAACTTGTTCGCCCAAGGCGAAGGAAATATTTCGTTTACGTAAGTTATAATAGTCCTTGCTCTTTTCGTAAGCTTTTAACAAATTTTTTCTAACGTCGTTAAAGATAGAAGGCAATGACTGTTGGTCTTTGTCCCAACGCACTTTATCGTCAAATTCAATTACGTTAGTATCGTCAGGCACTAAACCATAGTAACTCCCATGGATTGGGGTATATCTTCCAAAAACAAGAAATGACGGAGTGAATTGGGTTGCTTCGTGTTTAGATGTACGCAAAGCTTGAGCAATTTCAAAGATATGTTCATCCCATGTAGTATGGTCTGAATTAATATAGGAAGAGATAGCGGTAATCAAGACTCTATTTACTCTTTCGGTAGGGTTTACTTGGGGATGGTATTTTGCGTTAAACCAAATTTTTTGTACTTTGTAACTTTTAACGAAATTCTGAAAATCTTTAGAGATAAATTGTGCCCCATTGTCGCAAAGAATAATCTGTGGGACACCATAGATAAGAAAGACATTTTGTTCTAGGAATTTAATTATAGCAGCGGAAGTAGCTTTACGTAAGGGTTGCACCATAACAAATTTAGAAAACCAATCGGTGACAACTAAAAGATATTGGTTACCTCTTTTCGATCGGGGGAGAGGTCCTAATAAGTCAAGCGAAATTAATTGAAAGGGATAAGATACACGTTTAAAGTTACCCATTAAACCAGGGCGAGCATCTTGCGAACTCTTATGGGAACCACAAATTTTACAGTTCTTTATATAGTGACAAACAGATTGCTTAAGTGTGGGCCAGTAATATAATTCAGATATTTTAGCGAGAGTTTTTGTAACACCAAGGTGTGCAGCTATGGGATCATCGTGACATAATTTGAGCACCTCACTGCGGTTTGCAGTGGGCACGACCAGTTTCCACTCAGGGATATTCGATATTTTATGCGGGGACGAAGATACAAATTTATATAGTCTATTATTAGTTACACGAAAGGTAGGGAATTTGTCGGGGTTATCGGAAACTTTTTTAATCATATTGAGGTACCAGGTATCCAGAATTAAATTTGGAAGGTTAAGAGAAACGACATCACGAGATAAGGCATCAGGTACGATATTCAATTTGCCAGGCCTATGCCTAACGTCAAAAGTGAATTGAGATATACGCAAGTTCCATCTTGCCAAACGACCTGCGGGCTGTTTCAAGTTATTAAGCCAAGTGAGAGCTGCACAATCAGTGATTACGGTAAAGTGTGTACCTTCAACATATCCTCTAAATTTCTCGATGCCAAAGATAACGCCCAATAATTCTCGTTCGGTAGCTGAGTATTTTTGTTCGGCAGAAGTTAAAGCACGACTCGCATAAGCGATTGGATGTTCTAAACCATTGTTTACCTGGAACAACATTGCACCTAAGTCAGTAAGCGAGGCATCGGTTTGTATATAAAACTTTTCATCAAAATTTGGAGAGATTAAGATAGGTGCTGAAGTGATTAATGTTTTAATTTGTTCGAAAGCCTGTTGGGATTCTGAATTCCACTCGATAGTTTGAGATTTATTTTTATTTTTAATTAAAGCGGTAATGGGTGCAGATATAGTTGAAAGGTTGGGTAGAAAGATGCAATAATAGCTAATCATTCCAATTAAACGTTTGATTTCGGTAACGGTTTTAGGTGTTTTAAATTTAGTAATAGCGTGGACTTTAGCAGGATCTGCTCGTAGGCCAGTTCCATCGATAATAAAACCAAGAAATGTAAGGGATGAACAATAAAATTGAGACTTTTCCAAGTTTATCTTAAAACCTGCTGCGTTTAAGGGCGCGATCGCATCCCTCTATTTTCATAACACGAACTAATTTTAAAATAGCCGCGTTTGTGGTATAGCCATCGCATGATAGAGGGAACTACTTTATTTTAACTTTAGTAAATACGGCAGGATGCTATTTTCTCAATTCTCATTCCTGTAAGTATTTGTCGTAAATGACCTTCGGCAAACTCGAACGCAAGCAAAGCGTCAGATAGAATAGTGCATTCTAATAATAGCCAAGGTCGTTTTCCGAAACAAATTTGTATAGTATTTATTGTATTATTTCATTTATGTACATATATTGTATTCGCTAATTGTTATTTTTGAATGTGTAGTTTATTGTTCATAGAGTGACATTTCGTTATTATTATAAACATTTAGAGCTTTATTTAGTGTGGGTATATTTGAGTTTGGAAGTGAGTATATTTTAAATACGGAAAAAGTTACAGTATACTTACTTTCTGTTGTCGCCTGGTGTAAAGTTTCTTTTATTTACGTATTTACATTTTACAGATGGGTAAACATAAGCAGGTATATAGCCAAAATCCCAGTGGTACCAGAAAGCGATCGTTTAAGTCTAAAGCAGCTCGCTTAAGATGGCAGAAAATGCAACAATTACCGCTGTAAGTTATAATACATTCAGTAGTGTAGCTAGGATATCTTTATGAGGCTGTTTGTTTTGGAATATAAAATCCAAAAACAATGAAAATATATCTATTTAAATGTCGCATATCCAGCCACAAAAATTATACATTCTTCAGATGCCTTGAACATAGAAAACCACAAATTATCTGACTTTCCATATACATATTAATTAGATGTCCTACTAAAATCCAAACTTTTTCAGGTTGAAATCCATATCAGATAATTTTGACAAGCCTGGCCCTTCAGGTTTGCAAAGATTACCCGAGGTAGTTAGTAATCCAACTACTTTATCTGAAGAAACTTCCGACCCAGAAACAATGAATTTGCAGACTGGGACAAAGTAAGCAAATTTGTATAAATAATCCAAATTATTATATCATTGTATTTCATATTCAGAGAACTATGTGGCAAATCAACCGAGGAAAGGTCACATACACCTCCAGATAATTGGTCATTTATACCAGAAGCAGACTATAATAGGTAAGACATTGTTATTTGTATTTCATATCCATGTCGGAAACTATGTATAGGTAGGAAATTCATCTACAGGGTGATACATTTAGTATAAAACCCAAAGTGACAGACTATTACATAACCCTATGAAGATTATGTAATTGTCTGTCACTTTTGAGATGTTTGTTTTTAATCTTAAATGAAGTAATGTCCAACTTCCATAGTTGTATTCTTTTATAAACTCACATAAACATTCCTGAAGAAGATAATAAATTTATCGAAAGTTCGAATGATTAAAAGAGTGTTTAATGAATTTGACAAGTCTGACTGCTTCCTCGAAATCTATACCAAAATTATATATATATATATATATATATATATATATATATATATATGTATGTGTGTGTGTGTGTTAACTATCTAAAATATTTATATATATATATATATATATATATATATATATATATATAATTGCAACTAATAAGATGAAATAATAACTTAGACTTTTATAAGTAAAGCCCAAATGATCATTTCAAATCGAGCTAGTAATTGAAAGATGGAAAATATAAGGCCTTGGACAGGATTTGAACCTGCATCTCAGTTTTGCCGGAACTGTGCGTTTACCAATTACGCTACCGAGGCCGATGGCTATAATTGGGAAATTTACAAATTTAAATCGTGTACAGTACCATATATAAACCTAACTTTCAATTACGTTTAGCATTTTTGTCAATCATATCTGAGATTGTCAATTTTTGACATACATATATATATATATATATATATATATATATATATATATATCAACTCACCTTGTGTAAAAAACTACTTATAATATACATATATATATATATATATGTATATATATATATATATATATATTTATATTTATATTGATATAATTATGAATACCCTGTAGATATGAAACAATTTTTAAAATAATACAGGCTACAATTTGTGTAAATTGCTTTTTTTTAATTTCTACAATAAATAACCGGTATATTAAACTTTGTCACACTAGTGAGTCGTCCTGTGAATATGCTAAATTTTGGGTTTCTAAAATCTAATATTTTGTTTTGTTTTTAGAATAGAGGCTCATAAATTATATTTCGAGATAAATCACTCTCCTAAAGAACCAACTGTTAGTGGAAACCGCATTGTGGATTTGCAATATGTATTAAGTTGGTCCATAGATCTGCAATACCGACATTCCCAAATTTGTACTGGTGGAAAACTATATTTGAAAGAGGAATGTAACAGAGGATTAGGTCTAGTAAGCTGCCTTATGTTTGCATGTACAATGTGTGATAAAATATACAAGCATTACACTGAAGATATTTCACAAAACTCAAAAATTAATGATGGATTTGTTTGGGGTACTCTGGCAACTGGCAGTACATATGGCCATTCTCAGGAACTATTTGCAGTTATGGATGTACCTCCCATGACACTCTACCAATTTAAAAAAATTGAAGCCGAATTAGGCGCTGTAAGAAAATCAAATTGTTTAATACCTTACTTGACAGTTTGTTTAGGTATGGAAGGACAATCTTATGAAAGATATGGAAGAAAATGGAAAAGTAGAGTTAGAGTTGGCAAGACAAAACCTTGATGTTGATGCAGATGGAATTCCATATATTACAGTATATCTGGATGGAGGTTGGAGCAAAAGGTCATATGGCCATAGTTATGATGCTGCTTTGGGAGTGGTGAGTATCGTTACTATAACCTTTAATGCAATTATAATAAAATAATATTTTCTACTATATTTTGAAATACTTTACAGTATTTGTACTATAACAACATTTTTATGTATATCTGGACATTAGAGAATTAATTAGCAAACACTTACAAACACTTACATTATATCACAGATTTATGTATGCATAATTATTATGACTTCTATTAATTTAGCTATTAAATAAATAATAAACATAAAACTTAATATTGCTAGAACAAAAATGTTATATGCACCCTGTATATCAAGTGTTTATATTTTTGTTGTATAAGGTGTCTTTGCATGTATATTATGAACTTTCAAGTGATTGATGTTGTTATGTATAAAGTGGAGGGAGAGCATTAGGAAGTCTTATGCCAGAGTTTGGCCAAAACGGTTTTGCTCTGTTGAGCAGTTGTTCACTACATAAACACAATTTGTAATAACCTTTATCAAAATAAAGGTTATTACAAACTGTGTTTTAGTATTAATTACGTTTAATTAATAATACAAGTAATAACATAACAGATGTAAAACTCTATTTACAAATATAATAATTACATATAAAAATTTCCATTGCGTTGTTCGAATATTGCAGTAATGTTTTATATTTTTTAGGCTGCTATCATTGGAAGGCGCAACAAAAAGTTATTGTTTTTAGGAGTTCGAAACAAATATTGTTCGATTTGTGCTAGAGCCACCAACAAAAAACTTCCTCCAAGTAAACACATTTGTTATCGAAACTGGTCTGAAAGTTCATCAGCAATGGAAGCTGACATAATAACCGAAGGTTTTAAAACATCAATCGAAATGCATGGACTTCGATACAAAACCTTCATTGCCGATGGAGATTCTAACGTGTTTGCTAGTATTAGATGAAATGTGGAATATGGTACGGCTGTACAAAAAATAGAATGTGTTAACCATGTTTTAAAAATTATGGAAAAGCATTAAGGTGCATCAAAAGGATACTAGTGTAAATTTGCCTGCTAGAAACCAATTGACAAAAACATAATTGCAGAGCTGGAAAATTCTGTTCAAAGTGTGATTTACAGTAATGCAAATGGGGATGTGGAGGTGCTAAAGAAGATATTTTAAATACACCCAACCATGTTTTAATGATCATCGGAACTGCAAAGATTCATATTGTGTCAATGTTGGCGAAAGCACACGGAGCCAAGTCACAAATATTCAAGCCACTGGTCTGTTATTGCATATAAATGGTATATTATTACAGATTTTGAATGATTAATCCTAAATTGTGTCATTTTTTAGGGGTACTCGATTCAGTTGTACAAAAGCACATAAGTTGTTGGACGTTGAAACAAATAATCGAGCAGAACTGTTTATGGGTATCTTAGCACGATTTAATGCTGGGAAGAGGCTTAATCTTACCCAAAGAGGCTCCTTTGAGAGTAGATCACATCTAACAGGATTGCGATATGACAATGGCTTCGATTGGCATTCTACACCATGGAAGACTGCTCTCAATGTAAGTCCGGGTCACTATTTTAAAAAGTATCTAGCTGAACAAACACATAAAGCGCAGTTGATTGCTACAAGAAGACATATTGTAACACAAATGACCGAGAAAAAAACAAAGATCAAGTTACCAAAAATTGTAAACAATTCATATGGACCAAAAGCAGAGCAAGCA
Source organism: Platerodrilus igneus (assembly GCA_036346225.1). NCBI lineage: Eukaryota > Metazoa > Arthropoda > Insecta > Coleoptera > Lycidae > Platerodrilus > Platerodrilus igneus. The sequence continues at coordinate 6,308,534 of JARFIW010001730.1, read as the reverse complement.
GAGTTATCATCGACAGAAATGGAGTCAGAAAGAAAAGATTATTAAACGCCATGCAGGTAAGCATTTTTGAAAAACATGTATTGTGTAAGTATCATTGCTTTTAACAGATAACAAAAACAATGCAGAAAGAAATACAGTGTAAAACAATTGGGCAATTTGAAAATCCAATTTTTTTATTAAATAGAAGAAATAGGCTGACGGCGTCTCACTTTGGGTCAGTTGTTAAAAGACTGGACCATACCTCTTGCCATGGCCTTGTCAAAACTATTCTATATGAAAACTTTTCCAATAGTCGGGCTATAGAATATGGTAAAATGAAGGAACCAATGGTCAAGGAAAGATTTTCGATGGAGAGGAAAATTTTGGTAAGAGAATGTGGCCTATTTGTAGAATTAGCAAGAGGATATTTGGGAGCAACACCAGATGGTATGCATTGCTTTCAGTATAGATATACAGATATTCTTTTCTAGGACTTATAGGCAGTAATGCCATAATGGAAATTAAGTGTATGTACAAAATTGCGCAAGAACATTTATCTTTAATTGAAGGAATTGCTAAATATAAGAGAACATGCCTCCAGCTAGTCAATGGCGAAATAAAACTTAAAAGGACTCACAACTATTATTATCAGGTATGCAGGTGTGTGTGTGTGTGTGTGTGTGTGTGTGTGTGTGTGTGTGTGTGTGTGTGTGTGGTGCGTGCGTGCGTGGCGTGCGTGCGTGCGTGCGTGCGTGCGTGCGTGTATGGTGGTGTTGGTGTGGTGTGGTGTGTGTGTGTGGTGTGTGTGGTGTGGGTGTGGGTGTGTGGGTGTGTGGTGTGTGGTGTGTGGTGTGTGTGGTGTGTGGTGTGTGTGTGGTGTGTGGTGTGTGTGGGTGTGTGGGTGGGTGGGTGCGTGTGCTGTGTGCGTGGTGCGTGGTGCGTGCGTGCGTGCGTGCGTGCGTGCGTGCGTGCGTGCGTGCGTGCGTGTGTGTGTGTGTGTGTGTTATTATTATTATTATTATTATTATTATTATTATTATTATTATTTATTAAAACAATATATTTACATTACAATTGAACTCTACTTATATTGCTGTACAATTTTTTTAAAAGATTAATTCAAAAGTGGAGTATATCTAACTATATCATTTTCAATCCAGCAGAGTATTGTTCCTACACACCAAATATCCATAAATTTTTGAATGGTATTGTTGCCAATATGCCATGCAAACTCCTGAGAAATTCGTAGTTTAACTCTATGTACCAAACGTTCCTTGTATAATAAATATGTGTTAGGATATCTGTGCTTTTCCATGGTACACCAATAAATTGTGCTCTTTGCGGTAGTTATTAAAAAATTTGCTAATTTCGCACATTTGAATTCATTTGAGAAACCTCCGAGCAACTCTCTTGCGAAAATGTGTTTTCGGTGCATAATTTTTTTAAGATCGGTATAAGGAATTTCCATACTTCATCAGCTTTGATACATGAAATGATTATGTGCCATGCATCTGCCTCCGTATTGCACCAAGGACACATAGGGTTTGGTAAATATCCTGCTTTGTACAAAAATTGTGGGTCAGCGAGTCGATTTTTCGCAAATCTCCACAAAACCATAGAGTGACTACCTAATGATGGTGCTTGGAAAAAAGTCGTCCAAAGAATTTTTTCTTCCTTTAGTATACGTGTATTATTTTTTATAATATCCGTATGTTGTTCAAGAATCAAGAATTTATATATTTTGTTTCTATTGTTCTTAGTAATATTAATATATTCTCCGTTTTCAGTACATAAAACGACTTGCAGTGGAACACAATTATCAGCCAGCTTTATATTATAGTGTGATGTGACATACGTGCGAATTCGTTGATAGTGCAGTACCAAATTGTCTATCACAGTTTCGGAGGCATTTCTTAATTTAACCTTTGTGTGTTCATCACTCAGCCATTTGCCATCTTCCATAAAATCCTTCAGTTGTTGGAATCCATATTGGGTCCATGTTTTGCTAAAAAGCGGAGGTCTTACAAGGTTACCAATTAATCTATTACAAGTTATGGGTACACTACCAATATCATCTTTATGTTGTGGAAAATTAGGTATTTTAATATAATCACAATTCCAAGAAGTGAATATGTTGTACAGAAAATCGTTCTCTGATTCAAATGAATTGTATAACGTTTCCGTGAAGAGCCATTGCCAGGTGGTTTTGAATGGGTTACTTGTTTGAATAAGCTGTTTCAGTAGTGTCGCCCATATATATCTGTTTAGGTCCACTGTTAATAAGTTTTTGTCCCAAAAATAGTCTAAACATTTGTTGTTTGGTTTTTATGTGAATTAGCCCCAGACCACCGTTTTCAATTGGTAAATACAAGTCTTGTTGGATGGTCCAGTGTTTACCATTCCACAGAAAGTCGTTAAATTTTCTTTGAAGTTGATTTATTTGTTGAACACTAAATGGTAGTACTTGCAGGAAATGCCAAATTTTTGGTGCAATGAATTGGTTTAAAATAATTTTTCTTCCTTTAATAGAACTTGTAGGTAACCTTTGTCTCCATTTATTTAAAGTTTCCTCTATCGAAATTATTAGTCTTTCATATGCAACGCGCGCGTCTTCACTTATGTTCCCGGATAACTGTATACCTAAGATTTTGATGTTGTCGGATGACCAAGAAATATTCAGAGGCGTACTATTTCTATATTTCCACTTGCCAGTCCAAAATGCTTTGCTTTTTTGGATGTTTATAACCGAACCTGATTCTTGTCGATACGCGTCGTAAACATTGCGAAAGTTTGCAAAATCCTCGTCATTTGAAATAAAAAGAGACACGTCATCCGCATACGTGCTGAGCACCAGTTTATTTGGATTAGTTGTTGGAATAGGAAATCCGGTTAGGATGGTGCGGCAGTAGTTCAGGAACGGTTCCAAGGATAACACGAAAAGAGGACCGGAAAGTGGACATCCCTGACGTATTCCTCTGCCGTGATCAATTTCACTTGTTAAGAATGTACCTACTTTTATATGGGATTTAGAGTTTGCGTATAATGTTTTTATATTGTTTATAAGAGATGGTCCAAAATTATATCTTTCCAGTATCTCAAATAAATAAGTGTGATTTATAAAATCATATGCAGATTTTTGGTCGAGATGAATAACAGCCAATGGAATGCTGCATTTATTGGCGTATATCATTACATCTCTATGCAAGTGTAAAATATCAAACATTGACCTATTTGGCACAGAAGAACACTGATCTGGATTAATTAGCTTAACTATAACTTGCAGTAGTCGATTTGACATACTCTTGGATAAAATTTTATAATCGATGTTTAATATGGAAATCGCTCGCCAATTTGTAATATCTGATAGATCCTCTTCTTTTTTTGGTATAAGTCCAATTACAGCTCGGGTAGTACTACTAGGCAATTTTTGATTTAACATGGCACTGGAAAAGGTTTTGTGATAAAAAGTTTTTAAAACTTCCCAAAATTTTATATAAAATTCAATCGTTAGGCCATCCAATCCAGGAACTTTATTTTTATTAATCTGCTTGACAGATTGTGTGAATTCCTCTACTGTATATTGTTCATCTAACCTTTGTCTGTCTATATTACTTATTCTGGGTAGGTTTTGGTATAAAGGAGATTCTATATTTAAACAAATGTTGTCTGATGCGTACTTTTGAACAAAATGCTGTCTCACTTCAGCACATACTTCCAGTGGATTTTTTATAAGCTTTTCTCCTATTTGCAATTCTTTTAATTGAAGTCGTGCACGTCGTATCAATCTTCCTATTGCCGGGCGATCAGTATTGTACAACTCCTGATATTTTTCAATAGCGGCAGTGTGTGCAGCGTTTCTTTTGAAGGTGTTCCGTATTTCGTGAAGTAGATTGTATGCTTCTTTGCTACTTGAAACGGTAGTGTTTTTCGTGAGTGTAGTTACTTGTTTTAGTATCTCCTTCTGTTGCATATCCAATAATTGTTTTCGCTGTTTACAGTACTGAACAGTTATTTCTTTCACCTCCAATTTAAACGTATTCCAGCTAAATAGTAAGTCCGCGCATTTTTCATATTTATTTATGCGGGCTACCAGAAATGCGTGCATACTTTGAATGAAATCGCTATCATTTAATAATTGATTATTGAATCTCCAGTACGGAGGTGGTATATTGCTCGGTTTTATATCAATATTAATTTCAAGACCCAGATGATCTGAAAAACCGGCAAGTAATGTTGCATATTTCAATGAAGTAACGGTACTTTGGTTACAATAGAATCGATCTATTCTTGATGCCGAGGTACGTGTTATATATGTATAACCACCTTTAGTACGATTAAAAATTCTCCAGCAGTCGTCCAAATTATATTTGTACACAATATTTGCTAGCTGTTGTGAGATTGCTGGATATCTCTCGAATGAGTGCATTCGGTCTAACGATGTTGAGATAATACAGTTAAAATCACCACCTATAATAGTATTTTTTAAAGTTGATCTGGCTCGAAGCCATTGCGACAGTTTTCCAAGTATTTGATGTGCAATTTCTTGGTCATGAGGAACATAGATATTAACTATATGCCATGTTTCTGTGTGTACTTTAATACGGGCATATTGAAGGTATGAGTCAAAAAGTATATCATGTTGTTCTATATTGTGCTCTGGGCCTCGTATTAAAATTGCTGTTCCTGAGTAATCGACTGTAGCAGGATTAATAATGCATTGATATTTTGATAAGTGAGTGACTCATTGTAGGTCATTAGTTCTTAAGTTTGTTTCTTGGAGTGCAGCAATAAATGGGTTATTTTGTCGTAAAAATTCCACTAACTGGAAACATTTTTGTTCGCTTCGTATACTTTTAACATTGAGCGTAAGGATTTTTAAAATTGATGCGTTCATATTAATTATTAAATTATGTATATGTATGTGTAGACTATAAGAAAATAAAACTTTTACACGACACTTACTCACTATTGGCGGTTTATTTTACAATACGTAAGAAATTTCTAGTAGTAACTTTGGTCGCTATCAATTTCTTCTACAGATGATACTCGGTTCAGAGTCAGTTGTGAGCCAGAAATTGAAATCGGAGGCGATGATATTTCTAATCCTTCTGCTAAAAGCGCTTTTTTTATTGAAACAATTAATCTTTTACACCTCTCTTTTAACGCTCTTGTTGTAGATACATGAGCAGCCTCTTTAATTAATACTAAAAGAGAATTAACATCATTAGTGTATTTACGCACTATCCCTAGTTGGTTGTCGCTCCCTTTAACTTCAGTCAAGAAATCCGTGAAATGGACAAAATCTATACTAGACAGGTCGTTGGGCCATAACTCTTTCAACTCCTGATAATCGTCGGTAACGTTTTGAATCGTGGTATCAATTTTTAGTTTCTTTTTAGACCGCTGCGGTTTTGTCTTTGACTTTTGGGGGCTTTCGGAAGAAATCAGATTCTTCTTTAGCGTCATTTGCGCATTCAACAGCTAATTCCGTATCTTTAGTAAGGGATACCTCTATTACATCATCGATAGGTGTGCTTGGTACGCTATCTACGGTTTCTATCGTAGAAGTTGATGGTCTTTTTCGTGCCTGTTTTTCTGTTATATCATCCGCTATATCCCTTTGCAGTGGTACAGCGGATATTATATTTTGAGCAGTACACCTGGACGAAATATGCCCCAGTTCCTTACATGTATAACATCTCACCTTATCATCTGATAAAAAAATTCTATAGCTTTCGCCCTCAAAGTCTACGATGATAGTTTCAGGTACGGTTTCAGTATCTGCCACGTAAACCTGTCGCCTGAAACTCATTACGTGTCTATATTCATTTAGCCCGATTCCTGCCCCTATAAAGGAAACTGGTGACAAAATTTTAATATTATTAAGTTTCAAAAAGTTTTCTATCACTGAATGCGGAATACAGGGCGAAACATTGGAAAGAACGATTCTCTTAGACGGACTTATTAACCTTCTTACTGGAATGAATACGTTTCCAATATTAACTCCTTGATGTTGCGATACGATGGTTTCTACAGCTTCCTTATTTGTTAAGTATATACATATCCTGTTATTGGACATTCTAGACGCAAACATAACGCTTCTAGGGTTAACAAACTGCCCACAGCGATCACATAATCTTTCACTAATATTCCATCAATTGAAGGAAACACGATTGCTTGCTCTTTCCGTGGAAAAAGCGAAGCCTTAGTAACTTCAGAAAAGTAAAACTCTTGCATTTGTCGTATTTACATCAGGTAGTACGTTGCAATGGATTTCGTCTGTAGTATTTTCCTTAACGACGCCCCTGTTATCAGAAACATCGTCTACCAATCTAATTTCTTCTAACATATTGTATAAAGTTCAAGGTATGATTATACGGCATTAGAATAAATACGAGATAATTCACTTTAGGATAGCTGATAAACGGGAATGAATAAAACTGGTATAGCATATGGTCTAGCGACCAATGCTTATTGTTTATAACCTTAACTGTATTAATATATTATTTATACCTACGTATCTAATTAAAGGACCGTTCGAAATTAAATGTTCACTACACGTTTGAAAGTTTTATAACACTTATTTTTGCACCATTGTTATAACAATACTAAAGAGTACTTGTTAATCAATTGAAACAATATATATACCACGAGCACCGAAAACACGTCCGTTCGCTTCGACGACTCGTGTGTGTGTGTGTGTGTGTGTGTGTGTGTGAGGGTGCGTGCGTGCGTGCGTGCGTGCGTGCATGCATGCGTGCGTGCGTGCGTGTGTGTGTGTGCGCACGCGTGTGTATGTGTGTATGCACTAATTTTGTAATGATTATTGTTGTAGATTCAAGGGCAACTGAACATCTCAACAAAAGACGTCTGTTACTTTGTAGTGTACAGCGGCGATAACAATCCACTGTTGGTGGAAAAAATATACAGAAATATTAGCTTTTGGGAAACTATTATGGTTCCAAAATTGGACCGGTTTTATTTAAATTGCATATTGCCAGAGATTATTCAAAAAAATGTTCCTGCTGGAAAGAAATGCGTTGATCCTGCTTATATATTACAAGCACAGGCAAAGCAACAAGATAAGTCTCTCCACAAATAAAAGCAAATATTAAAAGCTGCACAACATCTTTGTTACCAAGCAATTCTAATCTATAGTCAATCGATGTTGCCGAGTTAAGCGTTACCCAAGTAGCTTGATTGACCATCTGTGTAAACCCTATATCTTCAAAAGCACATTTACTTTCCACACTACCAAAATACAACAAATCTACATTCGTATCACCCATGCAAAATACTGTATCAACCTCGAGTAAAGTATCTCATACTATCTTCTAATACATCAAAAAGTTCCTTATAATACCTCCTATGGGGATTATTTTGCTACTTGTTTGTATAATATCATATTTAATGGTATTCTTAACATATATTGCAATTCCCCCTCCCCAAGTATGTCTATCTTTACGAACAATATTATATTTCACAATACTAACTTTGTCCAGATGTAATATGTTGCTGAAGCCAAGTTGCGCTAGTTCCGAATATGTCAAAATCATTCAACAAAATCACCTCTTTAACTTGCTGAAAATGTGGCTGCAATGAGCGAACGTTTAAATGTGCTAACTTAAGTTGTTGCATAATTACAGTAACTGCTTAAATTAAATTTGTTAATTGAGTGTAAATACTGAACAACAGGAATAATCACTTGCTATAATTGGGATTGCTGTAAAACTACTTGCCGTCAATCACATGCTAAATAAATTGATTACACTATATAACCTGCCTACCCTACACCAGTAATAAACAATGATTTTTCTTAAACATTACAAACTAAATTACTATATAAAACCAATAAACAAGGAACACACAAACTGGACGTAAATCTATTCTAGTTTATTTGTGTGATATCAGTGACCTTAGTTCGTTGACCATTTTGATAACATATATTTCCATTCATTGACCATACCTCACCTTTTTGATATCTTTTAAGCATTCCTGGTAAAGCAAATATTTATGCCTAGATAAATCTTCTACTATTCGAATACTGGAACCCTTTAACAATTTTTATTACTTAAAACCTTATATTTACTTCTGTGAGCCGTGAACTTCACAATAACAGCCCGTGCCTTTCCACTGATTATTTTTCCAACCCTGTGACACACATCTATATTAGCTTCTGTAATTCTAATACCTAACTTCTCCGTATACAATTTAGGAATCATAGTTAACAGTTCCTTATCAACCTTTTCTTCCATACCAAAAATTCTTATATTATTTCGACGAGTGTAGTTTTCTAGGGCATCTAGCTTTATTTTTAAATCGACTTTTTTAAGTTCATTTATAATTTTGTGTAAACCAGCCAACTTATCTTCTAACGGTTGCATTATTCTATCGGGCACTTTTCAGTGTTAACCTCCATGAATTTGACATCTTGCATTAAGTTAGTTATGGATTGTTTAATGTTATCAGTAATATCATTCACCTGTTCTCGAGTAAAAGGCATAGTAAGATAACGGTAATAATACACACACATAAAATTATTGCAAGGTATTAAAATTGATATTAGCACAGAGCAACACCAATACGTCTCTACACCAAGCGTACATCGTGCAATTAGGTTGCGGTATCCTAACGTCTTTTGTGGGTTGCTAATTTATTTCAATACTTGAACCTGTTACCATTATTGACAGTTAGTGAAAGGTACGGTAGCTATCATACCGACTCTTGGTTGCCACATTGGAAGGAGATCTGCCTATGATAGATCTTGGTGTTTCAATTCTGATATCCTTACACTGTCAGTTATAACTTCGTTGTGTCCTGGGTTTTATAGAGAACTCCCAGTTAGCTATTGGTTGGTTTGACGTTAAGGGCATGCTAATATATTTCTATTTAAAGGAGTGCTGAAGATGTCCAGCCTCATGATTTTCGTTCGAAACTTTTTCAAAGTGGCAAATGAAGTAATCTGTACTGTTTCTAAGTGATTTCTCATTGGTCGATAATTATTACAAATATTTTAGTGTACATTTCGATATTCGAAGGTATTTGTTAGAGTAGCTTAGTAATCACTTGCAGGCTTCTGAATGCATTCTATGACGTCAGAATTTACAGTATCAGAAGGTGCATGTGTCGAGACGGTCGATCGAGTCGACAGTCGGAGCATTGTTTTGAATATGATGTTGGTATTTATTGTAAAACCATTAGTTATTTAATCATTGAACAGAATATTTATGTGTTACCTGTTGCTTTTGGCTTAGAATTTGATGCTGGTTGTTTTATGTATAAATGAGTGTGATTTTAGATTTAGAGTTGAAACTACAATTGCATTGCACTTATTGCAGAGGTACTTTTTTTTACTATAAATCAACAGGGCATTATGACTGGAATATGTCAAAAAAGAACTTACTGGGATTGTTTAACTTACAAACATTGGAATCCAGAGAAAATGTAAACGCCGTATTTTACCTGCATAAACTAGTACATGGGAAGGTAGATAACTCACATGTTTTGCAGTACATTAGCATATATGTTCCGACTTGCCCCACTCGGTTACCTAGTACCTTTTATCTAGCAGAAACCCTAGGACAAATCTTTTGATTAATTCACCACTATACACAATGTGTAGGTTGTACAATAATATAGCAAATCAGTGTGATATTTTTGGGCTGTCTTACAAGGAGTTAAGTAGCATGTTAATTAACTTGTTGTAATATTCTAGTTAGTACTATAGATATTTATTATAAAATATCTGTATGTATCGTTACTCTATAATTGGATTATTCCTGTTGAGTACGTAATAATAATAAATAATAATAATTACTGTAATTTTACGACAATTAATGATAAATACTGACATTGTATTGAATCAAATTATTAGGCAAGTTTGAATATGAACAGTGTTATATTTCTATGTTATATTTATTTTGGTTTTAAGATAGAACTTGAATTCACCACAAAATTGTTGTGTATTTTTTTTTAGTTAGAACTTGTAATGCTAGGATGTGTTTAAATTTTAAAAGGTACGTTTTAACTGATGCTATCAGAATGAATATTTTTTAACGTTCGCTTACTAGGTTTCATATATTTAACTAACATGCATTTATATAAACATTTAGTGCCTGACTCTGGGACTGTATTTGTGCTATAGAATTTTGGCATGTATTTGCTGTCAACTTATTTAATAATGTTTGATATTTTTATGTTTCATTTGTCATTTTATCATGTGTAATTGTTTTATTTCAGCTTATTAACCACATATTCCACTGCATCGCTCATATCTCGGTTTAAAGTTAATTATATTGTTTGTTGTTTTGTATATCCTATTATCTAGCCGATGTTCCTATATAATTAACTAGTATTTAACATTTGTGATAATTGTTGTGATGTAATTGAATTGAACCTCTGATTTTATCTTCCTGGTGCCCCCCCTCTTCAACTTTAGCTGGGGTAGTATTGGTTATCCAACCTCGGTACCTACCAGAAAAGACTAGCTGGTTTACAGTAACGTTTCTTCAGTTGTCATGTGTGGTATGTCTGGGTAACAGTTAACATCCCATTAAATTCAATGTTGGTGATCTGGGTACTTGTACGTTACCCGTCCTTGTCGAGATGTGCTAAATGCAGTTGGAAGTGTGAGGGCAGTTTGGGGTTTTCTCTGCCGTGCTCTTTCCCCAATCACCCAGGTTGAGTACGGCACTGTTTGCTTTGTATGTCATTTTTTTCCATGCGAATGGCCTATTTAGTGGTTATTCTTTTGATTAAACGTAAAGTTAGGAAAATACTGTAGTTTTATTTCAAACCTTCCCGCCACTGCCACTAGATGTTAGATCATGGAGCTCGGTGTACCGTTTATAGAGAGCGTTTGGGTCAGCCTTCAGGTCGGTTACACTACAAGAGTTTGTATATAATAGTGAGTCGAACGATGAATCTAGTTTCCCAAATACCCTTACCCAGGATTGCTAATATACTCTTAATGTCTCTGAAACTAATTTATCGATGAAATTAAGCAATTGGGTAACTGATCGTAACAAATCCCACTCAGCTACTACCAAGTTGCTGCGAATTGTGTCTGCATATCATTTATCCGACCTCTGGACTGCAAAACTTTGTTAAAAACTCATACTACTCAATAAATAAGGATATTGGTCAATTAGGAGTAGTAAATTTATTGCCGCACATCTCATTAAATAGCGTATTTCCTGATAAAGAAATCAAATCGAGTTTCAATATTGATGGCATACCCTTATTCCAAGTTCTCACATTCAAATTAGCTAATAATTCACTTCTTACAGATTTTGTGAAACATTGTGAAATTTTTATGGGAAAAAATTTTTTTTGCGTACAATATCCACACATTGTGTCATTTGAGTAAAGATGTAGAAAAGTATGATCCATTAGATCAATATTCAGTCTACAAAAAATTAGTAACATGTCCACATAAGCCATTACAACAGGTGTTCTGTAGAAGAAATTAATACTGCAAGTACTACCAACTGTTCATCTGATGATCATTCACAATTCATATATATTCATTATTCTGGTCCATTACTACGTGAGTGGTCTACCTGCTCCCAATTCAAAAAATTATTTGCAAAGGCTATACATTCATTATTTGTTCATATTGTATTCTGACTCGTACTTTATGATGAACGATAATACTATCGTTCAAATACACAATATATTATTAATTCTGAAACTAATGCATTTGTGGTTGGAAGATATTAAACTTCGCCTGCATGGACCTGCAAATATGTCTTATATACTAATATTGAATGTAATATTAAAAACAATAAAGTCAATTTCAATTCGAAAGCTGTTACTATATTTATTATTAAACATTTATGTATTGACCTTAAAATATGGGGTTTAACAAATATTTAGAAATGCCTGTTATTCCCTCTTCTTACGGATAGTTTTATATCATTTACATTGCTACGTATGGTGTAAAACAGTGTTCCTTTTAAATTTTTGGTTGGTAATGATTTAACGGTTAAAAATACCTATATACACATTAGTGTAAATATTACAACAATTGAACCTATTTTTATTTTGTTAGTTATTCATTAAAAATAAAACATTTGTAATAACTTTGTTTTAATAAAGCACACTTTACAGGTAACAAGTCAAAGTTTTTTGTATTGGAAATACTTTCTTCGATATTAGCATTTGATGAAAGATATTAAACCGAAGACCCCAAATATTCTATTAGTTATGAAATATTTATTGAAATAAACGTTTACTCGTTTTTGACAAAGCAATTTAATGTAACAAAATAGCTATTTTTTGACAGAATAAACCAAAAAGGAATTCTTTTATGGTTTATTTCTAATCACCTAAAGATAGGTCTAGTTTTGTAATTCATTTAATCCTAAACAAACTTTTACGCTTTTATTTTTAATTTAGCTTAATATATATTTCATGATTAGTGGGAGTTTTGAAGCCTGCTATGTGGGGTAAAGAATGGAAAGACTAATAAGTTGCCTATGTATTTAAAGCTGATTTTGACACTTTTCAAATCGAAAATATAATTACCATTGCAGACCCCTGGTAAGATACACAAGACAATGAACTTCCCCAAAGTGAAGTGTAAAATGATGTAGGAATAATTATTGTTTTTTGAGAACGTCTTCCCCCCTAGATCGTTCAAATTTGTAAATCATTTTGCTGAGTAGCAAAGGTGTAGCCTAATTTGTAACAATATGTATCCTAATTCCGTGTGATGGTTCCACTAAGATATTTTAATAAACTTCACTTTTGCTAACTGAAGCAATATTTTTCTTACATTGAATATTGTAGAATTTCTAGTCACGTTTTGGGATATGGCACACTACCCTTTTTTTTAATAGCATATTATTCAACATACGGTAATGTAGGCAATAACTCACGCAGATGAAGTTTGCGGCACGAGCCGAAGGCGAGTGCTGTAATTCATCAAGTGAGTTATTGCCATTACCGTATATTGAATACTATACTTTATCTACGACTATAAGCACAGTAACAAGTTTTAATAAACACATCTAATCAAGATTATTTTAAACAAGTTGAAAATGCAAGGCATTGTCGCAACGAACTTCCAAATGTAGACTTACTTTAAAACAATTTAAAGAAATTAAAATTATTATGTTGTAATAATTATAAGTAAGTATTCAGATAAAATACAAAAATTTATAAACAACAAAAGAGACATTTTAATATATTTTATTTTATTGAATAAATATTAAAAGCTATATATGTGTGTGTGTATGTATGTATGTATGTATGTATGTGTGTTTGTGTGTGTGTGTGTTTGTAAATAAGGGGGCATCATATTTCGATTCAGTTTTTTCAGAGGATTATAAATATGTATCGCACATTAATTTTGGACCTATTTGAAATTTTTGATAAAATTAATTCCCCGTGGGGTCGGGTATCCGTGGTCAGATTTTGTGGGGTACCATATTTCGACTCAGCTATGTTAGGGAGTCCAAATATGTATCGCACATTAATTTTGGACCTATTTGAAATTTTAATTTTCCCGACGGAATATCGCGGGGCACGGCGCCCCCGTGGCCCGATTTCAACTGACATCAAAACTTAAGCTCAGGACACCGAGCTGAATCGATTGATGTATCACACATTGATGTCCGACCATTAGAAAGGCCTCGGACGGACAGACAGACGGACGACAAATCGATTTCATAAACGAACGAAGTTCGTTGAAAAATTATAGTACAAATTTGTTTGACATTACGTAAATGTCAATGAGCATGGCTACTTTGATATTTTTGGTAGGTAATTAAATAGAAATATAAGTTGGAAGCGTGAGTTATTATAACTCACGCTCATAACTCACGGTGTTTAATTATGAACACTATTACTTGTTCAAAAGTATATGAATAATGGTATTATAACTAAATAGGAGTAGATAAAAACTATTATAACATAGTATAAGTTTCCCAAAGTAACACTGCTGTAATAATTTACTTATCGCTTGTAAACATAAACATGTTTAACAAGTTTATAAACTGTTATAAACAACCATGGATGTTGAGGTTATATCATTTTTGGCTTCATAAATATTCGCAATTAATCCAATCATTATTATATTACACTTATCAAATGGTATTTCAATGGGACAAAAACAAAGTCCAAAATAATTTAATTTGAAATATTCTGGTTTTAAACCTTATTCTACACATCATTAACAGTGCCATCTTCGGAAAAAGTCGTGAACAACTTCTATTAAAATGGCGTACAATTAATGTAATAATTCAATAAAATCCATTCAGTACACTACGGCTATCATGATCAATATTTTTGAAATTTTTTTTAACAGAACGATTATATATGTATTCTGCTATCCAACGAATGCTTTTTATATACAAATTGATTCTGTTAGATGTAGTAACTAAAATAAAGTAAGTGAATTTTTACCATTACTTTTAACAGCTATTTCTTGCGTATTACTCCACTTTAGAAAAAAAAAAAACCTTCGTTAGAAAGTACAAAGTTTTGTGAGTCTAATGGTGAAGTTACATTTTGCATATTTTCAATCCAACAAAAGTTATTTACCAAACAGAATAACCTGTTTTTTGATGGATTTTAGGCAGCCAACCATACATCCGATCGCGCCCTTAAACGTTCTGCAACCTCATTTAATGTAGCGATATGTTCATCGAAAGAACTTGAGATAACTGAGATATCATCAAAAAATACAAAGGCACGTTCCTGATGTAAGATAGGACCTAACGTTTGATCCATAGTACGTTGTAGGGTTTGTGGAGCGTTACAGAGACCAAATGGCAAAAAATTATATTCGAAAAGACCTCGGCCTGGAACACAAAAAGCAGTTTTTTGACGAGAAGAGAGGTATCTGATAAAAAGCTTGTCTGAGATCGTTAGATGAGATAAATTTTGCGTTACGAAGCCGACTTAAAATTGAGTCAGTTCTTGGTAAAGGATAAGCGTCAGAAACAGTCACGGAATTCAGCTTTCAGCCATCCAAACAGACACGCCATTCGTCATTCTTCTTCCGAACTAATAATACGGGAGACGTCCAGGGTGAATTTGAGGGAGAGATAACACCAGATTCTAACATTTTGTCTATTTCAGCATGTAAATGCTTTTGTAATGCAGGCGATAACGGATATTGACGTTGCTTAAAAGGAAGGGCATCACCTGTAGAGATAACGTGTGTTGCAATCGTAACGCAACCAAGTTCGGAGGTATTAAGTTTACGAAATTCGTCAATTGTAGCGTTAAGAGTTACATTTTGGGAATCAGTAAGAGAAATTTTGTTACATATTCCTGTAGATGCACAAGAATTTGTTTTAATAGAGGTTTGTCATGAAAAATCCTGGAAATAAAGTGACAGATTAAAAAGTTTACAGAAATCCACACCTAGTAAAAAAGGATAAGCTAATGTAGGCACAATCAAAAATAAAACGTCACGTTCAAGAGATTCTACTCGAATTTTTAACTTAAGGAACCCGTTACATGTATTTGATTATCGTCAGCTAAATTTATGGAAGTTTTTTCGGGAATAATTTGAATTTTAATATTTTGTTTAGATAATTGATGTAAACCTTCGTTATTTATAAGGGAACATGAGGAACCTGTATCCAATAAAGCAATTACATTTAAGGAACCAATCGAGATAGATAAGTGTGGACGATTATCGAAGGGTTTTTTAACAAGTTGCGAGGCAGCAGTCTTTTTATGATAAAAGGAATAGTTCTTCTAATGAAGGTAAGGCATTTTGTACATTAACAGTAGCGGTATTATTGTTAGACAAATTTAATGACGGTACAGCGTTAGAAGTAGTTTTATGATTTGAATTTATTGACGTCTGGGTCCGTTGAATGATTGGTATTGAGGACGATTTTGAATCCTTGAGATATTCACGCCCTGATTTGGAATATCTCGACGGGAGTTTCCCGATACATTAGGATTACAGTTGGTGCAGTTAGATTTGTAGATATTTGAGCGGCCACAACCGTAACAAAAAATTTTTCTGGGGTATGTGCAGACATTATAGTTATGTCCACTTCTCTTACAGTTCCAACAGGTAAGTGAGTTATTAGTTACGGTAGGAGGAACATTAAGGGTAGATACTTTATGGGAAGTTCGAGATTGACAAGCTAAATCGGGTTCTAAAAGACCAGATAGTTTCTCTGGGGGCGGGCGGTATTTGTCAATTCTTAACTTCACTTCCTGGAGGGAACGACATAGGTCTTTAAAGTGGGCTAACGAAGAGATGTGCTGTAATGCCAAACGTTCCGAGAAATACGGGTTTAAATTTCTAAGTAACTGGTCGATAATTTCGGATTCTGAAGGTTTTTTGTCGAGTCTGCTATATAAAGCTTCTAATGAGGTAATGAAAGAGACAACATTTTCGTCAGGTCCTTGGGTTCGATTACGTATCTCGTTCCAAAGGTCGGTAATATAACCATGAGGTAGGAAGTCTCGTTTTAGGCACGCAACTAACTCCTCCCAGGTAGAAATTTGGTCTCGGATGTTCCTGTACCATATCAACGCAGAGTCCGAAAACAAATCACCTGCTGAGACAAATAAGTCCTGGTCTGTACACTGCCGAGAAATTTTGAAGTCGTTAATACGGTCAAGAAAGGACGATAGAGAGACTTGCGAATCAAACCCTTGAAAAGTGAGACCCCATTTGTATACAGGTATAGATTTCCCTAATGGTTTAGGTTGAGCAAGTACGAGATTTGAAAAGGGTAACGATATATCTACGTCTGCATTTGGATTGAGTTTGTCAAGAACAATTCCTTCAAGTAATAATATTTCGGACAACAAACTTTGTTTAGCTTGGGTCGCTTGCTCATCGTCATATAAAGATAATAATTCGATACGCTGTTTGACATGCATTATTCTGGAACCTAAACGCCCTAACTCAGTATCACTGGGACGAGGATCTGTTCTATTTATTATACCAGATATATCGTCCAAAGACAGTCTAATTTCCGATACATTGTGAGGCCAATCCGAAACGATCTTCTTTAAGATAGCGACGCCCTTCATTTCCTGGGCTAAAATTGCTCTAAGTTGAGATCTCCGATCATTTTGATTTGATGCAGAGATAATATTCCTACACTCAATCTCGTAAATTAACTCGAGAGATTTTAAATGTGAAACATTCATTTTGAATTTGTTTGAGACACGATATATATATATATATATATATATATAAGGTATACAATACTGACGTTTGCGAACAAGGTTAGCACTTAATAAAGGGATATATCATTGATAAACTACAAAAAGACATTCCAAATTAAAAAAATACGTAGGTAATATGCCATCCAACAAAAGCAACACGAAGCCATAGTTTGACGTTTCATACAAAGATATTAAAAAGGCAATTTATTTCATTAGTGCTTTTAACTATAAGGTTTTCTTGTATAGGTAATTAAGATATTATTAATTGAATAGGTAAAACACTAATGCAGTTTTTTAAAACGTAACATACAAGACAGTGTGTTCAAGTTCAAAAACGGTCTTCTAAAGTTAAGAAAACAAACAAAAGTTATATTTTAATAGATAATTTTGTAATAAACTGTGTTTAAAGGTATCTAATTAAGGTAAATGCTTATTTATTTTATGTACTTACATGTATAAAAGTAGGGTTCTTTTAGTGAGAAAGCTGTTTAAACATCAGTTAATACAATGTACCCTAACCTCACACATTAAAGGCGCCATTCTTACAATTTTATACGGGTGATACATTTATATGGTGATAGTTCCTACAATTTAAAAGTCGGTAATACAGTTAAAAGTCGATAATACAGTTACCAAAGTTAATAAATACATCGCGCAAGCGCAATGAGAAAAGCGGGCTACGCCTCTAGCGGAGGGCAGCGCGAACCCCTTTTACAGGTTCCGCGTGGCCAACTACCAATGACGTACTCAATACAAAATTTATATTGCGCAATACTTCGGAAAATTTAAGAATTTAAAACAAAAGGTAATACATTAATTACTTACATAAGGAATCCGGCATCTGGCAGGATTAAGTTAAAGGTGGCCTCCGCTCCGGGGCTGTTGGCTGAGCATGGACATCCAATTCGTCTCGGGTCGTTGAGTCCGGTTAGCCGAGGGTTGCAAATTACCTACCTATGCAGGGATCGGATTAGGAACAAGGTAAAGGTCGACAAACAAAAGATAATTAAGCAAGGAAATCTACATAGGTAAAGATAAGCACGATACGATACCTCAAAGCGACCACTTCACTCGAAGAACCAAGGCAAACAGCCCCCGTTTAAGAGCGTCACGGAAACACTTCTCCCCACTCTCTTTGTCTTTTTCACGTCCGCGAAGCTATTCGTCCAACCCTCTAGAGACGCACGATCTCTGCGCAAACTCACTATGACGTAACGGAAGTACACGCCTAGTCTATTTAAAATTCCCGCGCACCGCGTCTTTTGAAATTATGGCGCGAAACTTCCGTACATCCAACTAACCTAATAACAATGTTTAAGTGCCAATTTGGCACGTAACATTATATTGAAGTTATGCACAGATATCAGCGTCTCAGTAACAAGTATTGCATCAATAGTAGAGTTCTCAAATAAGAGTTGAGAATCTACCATATGGGCAGGTAAGCTCTGAATATTTATGTGGCATAATTGTAGATAGTTTGGGAATTTTGCTAAATCAGAAAGAGGCTCAGAATTAACGCGGTGTTTAGATTCTTCATCATTAACCAAGGTAGATGTTTCATCTTCATTATGCTTAACTAGTATATTTACAGAAGAATTGGATATGGGGGTTGGACTAGGAGACGGGGGAGACCAAAATACGGATGACATTATATGCAGCGTAAAATTATAAAAGTACAAATAACAGCTAAGATATAGCAACTATATTCCGAATAAATACAAAAATAATAAAACTAAGTTCAGATTATAATAACCAACTAGGCAGAAGTTCAGCTACGTCGCTTCCAAACCAAGAAAATTAAAATTTATTTAAAAAGGAAAATGAACAATATTGTTAGGAGATATTGAGTAAATCATTTCTGACTACTGGATCTTAGACCATGACGAATCGACTCTTTTGAAGGTGCATTTTGCTGATCCATATAGACTCTATCAATATCAACAGCATTGTGGACGCAAAACCTTTTATTATCAGGGAGTTCGGCAAAAATTTTACCATTGAACGTCCACACACTTTTACTGCCAAATTTAGCTTTGGCTGCCTTATAGAGTCCATTTGAACGATTTGTTAGTGATTCAGTAATTAGAAGTTTTGTCCCTTTTAATTGCTTTTTAGCATTCCATATTAAGTTTCGGTACGAATAGGTAATAAACTTTACTGCGATCGGTCTAGGCACAGCAGAATTACGATTTTTTCTACTAATACGATGATGACAACGGTCCACCATTTGCATGGAAAATTCAGATGGGAGCTTTAAATTATTTTTAATAAATTGAGATACTACATAATTAATATCCTCTTTATTTTCTTCCACAACTCCGTGGAAAACCAAACAATTTCTTCTACTATACACCTCCAGTGCTTCAACCTTGTCAGATAAGTTATTAATATGAAGCTTTAAATCAGAAAGAAGTTCCATTATTTCAGTTTTAAATAAATAAAAATCACTGGAAAGTGCCTCAAGTGTGGTCACACTCTTCATGCTATTGCCGCTAGCAACTCCTTGCAGAGATTTTTCAAACACCGTTATTCTATTCAGGAACCTCTGTTCCAAGGAATTGATAGCAGAATCTATTTAATCCAAATAATAAAGAAGTAAATGCACAACTTAAAATACACGTATTAGCTCAGAGTAAGGTCGCAATGTGTAGAGAACGCGATAAGTAACCGGAATAGTTTGTTTAAATTGTCGCCTTTTACAAATACGATCGGGATTGTTAATAAGTTCAATATAGATGTCTAAAACTAGTATTTATCACATACCTTTTAGATAATTGGCACTATAAGTTTCACTACCACTATTGTATTTGGTTTAAAAAATTAATAATCAGTACTGTTCATGTGAAATAAAATAGTTTGCAGGAGCGATGTAGCCACGATGTTTAACCCGCCATGGTTCGAACTCGATTAACAACTGCACATACCCTTCGCCATTCATCCCAAGTAAGTTTTGTTTGCACCTGGGATAGCATTTAGCTGACCACTTTCTTTGAGCATCTTTATAGGTAAATTGTGGTCCAAACTTTCCTCTTCGTAAAACTTCATCGTTATGCATCAACTCAATTAACAACGTTTTTTGTTTGTCGGATAAGTGACCACTCTTTTTTCGCTACTCGGGCCGCTCCATAATTAAATTTAAAACAAAAACCTCAAAATTTAAATACTACTCTGACTTGAGATTAAATACTTCAAACTAATTGACACATTTAAAAACTGTGGTTAAGTTAGATTTGTTTTTGTAATGTAAATGGCCATTGCTAAAGTGCCGCGGATTTTTATCAATAAAGAATATATTAATATATACAATTTAATAGAGAAAAATTGATCTAGCCTAAAGAGAGACTTAATGTAATTTGTTTTTGATTACGGATATATTTACGACCGTTGTACCCGATTAGTCAGTTTTTGTAGTAAAATCTAACTTAAACACTATTTTCACCATGTACCCATATAAATTTTACGGCACTTTAGCAACTGCAATGTAAACTAGCAAAAGAATAAGCGCCATTGCTAAACTTATATTAACTCCCATTGGAATCTCATTTCCCAGCAGTTCAAAAATAGCATAAATACTTGTCAGTGGAGTATATACGTGTGTTGGAATTCCAATGAGAATATATTCCAATACTTTCAAAAATCGACCCCCTGGGCTGAGTTCTACAACGCAAGTGTAGGCGGACGCACGGTAATTTCTGATTGGTTCATTATATAAAAGCCCACGCCACTGAAACCTGAATATTGCAATCCCTAATTACACATAATGAACTTTCCCAAACCGATCTGTGTTTCGTGCGCATATAACGGTGGGTTCTTCTTAAAGTGATTTGCCTCTACCACCAGTAAACGAAGAGGTAGAGGCAGAAATAAGATCTACATCTACCTCATTTTTCCTATCTCTACTTGTAATATATCCCATACTATTCCCCAAAATGCTTTAGAACGTATTCCCCCGTTCTATTTCTCTTTTTCCCCAGATATCCTTGTTCCCCTACTATTTCTATAACCTATTTGTTATTATCTTTGTTTGTCCATGCTATCGTCCTCATACATCTGAAGCACAGTATTTCAAAAGGCTGCTACCGTTTTTCTGTCTGCGTTTCAGACTGCCCGTATTTCATAGGCACATTGTGCTGTGCTCCACACATATGCTTTCAACAATTTTCTTCTTGTTCTATGTTTGTTGTCTTTCCTCATAGGTGCTGTTCTTTCTTGTTAGATACAGTTCCGTCACCTTCTATTGTTTTACAGTTATATACCTTATTTTTCCCACCTTCAGTGGTTGTGAAGGGAGATAAGCAGCCCGTGGCTGCCAAGTTCCAGCAACACTTAACCATTTACCGATTTAATATATTTTCCAATATATCTTTTCGCACAGTCAACATTAGTTGCAGATATTTCGCAACCAACAACTAGTTGTTTATACTAATCATCAGATTTATCTGCGTTTATTTTTTCATCATTAGGTTTTCTGTCTCAAAACTGGTTGGACACGTACCTGCACTTATTTATATTCTGAGCTAGCCTACATAGTTCCCTGAAATTCTCACACAGCATGTGTATACAACTCGTTCCCCTTCTATTGTTTTCTAATTTTATGCCCTATTTCACCGAGATTCAGTGAAGGGGGTTAAGCAACCTGTGACTACCAAGATCCCTCAACACTTAGACGTTTGTCGAATTAATGGTTTTCCTGGTTGGATACGTACCTGCACTTATTTATATTCTGAGCTAGCCTACATAGTTCCCTGAAATTCTCACACAGCATGTGTATACAGCTCGTTCCCCTTCTATTGTTGTCTAATTTTATGTCCTATTTCACCAAGATTCAGTGAAGGGGGTTAAGCAACCTGTGGCTACCAAGATCCCCCAACACTCAGACGTTTGCCGAAATAATGGTTTTCCAGTAAATCCCTTCACACTTAACATTATTCGAGAATATTGCCCAACCAATTCTTGTAGTTACTTATAATAATCATCATGTTTAAGCACAGTTATTTTTTTCGTCATTAGTTTATCCATCTTGGGATTGGTTGGATGCGTACCTCCATTGATTTCTATTCTGGGCTAGCCTACACATCTCCCTGAAACCCCTACAGCCTACATCTTTTACTATCTGTGTGCAGTAGTCTAACCTAGGTCTGCCTCTTCTTCTCTTTTTTCCGATCTCTGCTTTTTAGAAGCACTATTCCCTCATGCCGTAGTATGTGGCCTATCATCCTATCTCTCCTATTTTTTACCGTTTTCCACATATGTCTTTCTTCCCCTACTATTTTTAGTACCTCTTCGTTCTTAACTTTGTCTGTCCATGATATCTTCATCATACGTCTGTAACACCACATTTCAAAGGCTCCTACCTTTTTCTTGTCCGCTTCTCCTACTGTCCAGGCTTCACATCCGTACAGTGCTGTGCTCCACACATATGTTTTAAGCAATCTTTTCCTTGTTTCTATGTTTGTGGTCTTTGAGCACAGTAGTTGCTTTTTCTTGTTAAATGTAGCACGACCTTGTGCTAATCTTTGTTTTATATTTTTTGTGCTTTTCCCATCTTGCGTTATTTGGCTTCCTAGGTAGCAGAAATCCGTAACCTCTTGTAAGTTCGTGTTACATACTTGTATTCTTGTTTTTGATTTATTTTCCCCACCTTTGCATACTAGAACTTTAGTTTTAGTTTTGTTAATTTTCATACCATATCTCTCTGTTAGAACCGTTTCCATTTCATTAAGAGCAGATTCTAACTCTTCTTTGCTAGACGCTAATACTGCTATATCATCTGCAAATCTAAGCATATCAATTTTTTTGTCCTTGCTTAGTAATTCCAAATGTCTTCCTGCATTTGACAGTATTCATTGCCTCTTCTATGTACAAGTTAAAAATCAATGGGGATAGGGCACATCCCTGTCTCACCCCTTTCCTAATGTTTACTTCTCAACGTTCCTGCTCTAATTCTATTACTGCTGTTTGCTCTTTGTATAAGCTATGTACTATTCGTCTATCCATATAACTCATTCCAATCTTTTTAAGTATTTCAAACATTTTTTTCCATTTTACATTGTCGAAAGCTTTTTCCAAATCTACAAACCCTATATACACGCTTTCCCCTTTTTCTATTGTTTTCTCCATTATCACTCTCAGAGCTAAAATAGCCTCCCGTGTTCCCCTGTTCCGCCTAAACCCAAATTGGTCTTCACCTAGTATTTCTTTCGCCCGTTTTTCCATTCGTCTTTGCACAATTCTAGTTAATATTTTTGACACGTGTGCTGTCAAACTTATTGTTCGAAAATTTTCACATCTATCCGTGCCTTTCTTTTTTGGTATAGTTACTATGATGCTACGTTTGAAATCTTTGGGTATCTCGCCTGTCTCATACATATAGCTTACAAGTTGGAAGAGACGTTCTGTTACTGCTTGTCCAGCGGCTTTTAGAGTTTCTGCTTGCACCTTATCTGTACCAGGCGCCTTACCATTTTTCAGACTCTTTAATGCTAATTCAAACTCATCTCTAAGTATAGGATATCCCAAGTCCTCATTTTCAATGTCTGATTCCTGTTCTAATGCAGTTAGTTGCTCTCCTGCATATAAATTCCCTATATATTCTTGCCATCTACCCACTTTCTCTACGTTTTCTATGATGATGTTTCCTTGTGCGTCCCTTATATTTTTGCTATATGGTGCATTTCGAATGGACCTGCACCTTGCCGAAGTTCTAGATTACTAGAACAGGTGAAATGGCTTGCGTGTTCTAATGAGCTAAAGAGATCCAACCATAGTAGTAGGGTCGTTAGTGAGGAACCAGACTGAGACAGGTTCCCGAAAGAGGACGGTATGAAAATTAACAAAAGTAAAACTAAAGTACTATGCAAAGGAGGGAAAAATAAATCAAAAACAAGAATACAAATATGTTACAGGAACTTACAAGAGGTTAAGGATTTCTGCTACCTAGGAAGTCAAATAACGCAAGATGGGAAAAGCACAAAAGATATAAAACAAAGATTAGCACAAGGTCGTGCTACATTTAACAAGAAAAAGCAACTACTGTGTTCAAAGACCACAAACATAGAAACAAGGAAAAGATTGCTCAAAACATATGTGTGGAGCACAGCACTGTATGGCTGTGAAGCCTGGACAATGGGAGTAGCGGACAAGAAAAAGGTAGAAGCCTTTGAAATGTGGTGCTACAGACGTATGATGAAGTTATCATGGACAGACAAAGTTAAGAACGAAGAGGTACTAAAAATGGTAGGAGAAGAAAGAAGTATGTGGAAAACGGTAAAAAATAGGAGAGATAGGATGATAGGCCACATACTACGGCATGAGGGAATAGTGCGGAATATACTAGAAGCAGAGATAGGAAAAAAGAGAAGAAGAGGTAGACCTAGGTTAGACTACTGCACACAGATAGTGAAAGATGTAGGCTGTAGGAGTTTCAGGGAAATGTGTAGGCTAGCTCAGAAGAGAAATCAATGGAGGCACGCATCCAACCAGTCCCAAGATGGATAAATTAATGACGAAGAAAGTAACTGCACTTAAACATGATATTTATTATAAGCAACTACAAGCATTGGATGGGCAATATTCTCGAATAATGGTAATTGCGTGAAAGCATTTACTGGAAAACTATTATTTCGGCAAATGTCTAAGTGTTGGGGGATCTTGGCAGCCACAGGTTGCTTAACCCTCTTCGATAAATCTCAGTGAAAAAGGGCATAATATTAGAAAACAATAGAAGAAACATGATATTTATTATAAGCAACTACAAGCATTGGATGGGCAATATTCTCGAATTATGGTAATTGCGTGAAAGCATTTACTGGAAAACCATTATTTCGGCAAATGTCTAAGTGTTGGGGGATCTTGGCAGCCACAGGTTGCTTAACCCTCTTCAATAAATCTCAGTGAAATAGGGCATAATATTAGAAAACAATATAAGGGGAAGCGAGCTGTATTGCTGTGTGAGAATTTCAGGGAACTATGTAGGTTAGTTTAGAAAAGAAATAAGTGCAGGTACATGTCCAACCAGTTTTGAGACGGGAAACCCAATGACGAAAAATAAGCGCAGATAAATCTGATGATTATTATAAACAACTAGTAGTTTGTTGTGAAATATCTGCAACTAATGTTGACTGTGCGAAAAGATATATTGGAAAAAATATTAAATCAGTAAATGTTCAAGTGCTGGGGGAACTTGGCAGCCATAGGCTGCTTACCCCCCTTCGCAACCACTGAATGTCGGAGAAATAGGGTATATAATTGTAAAACAATAGAAGGTGACCGAACTGCATCTAACAAGAAAGAACGGCGCCTATGATGAAAGACAACAAACATAGAACAAAATGTTGTTGAAAGCATATGTGTGGAGCACGACACAGACAGTATACCTACGAAATACCAGCAGTCTGAAAAGCAGACAGAAGAACAGTAGCGGCTTTTGAAATGCCGTGCTTCAGATGTTTGAGGATGGACAGACAAAGGTAATAACAAATAGGTTATAGAGACAGTAAGGGAACAAGGATATCTTTGGGGAAAAAATATGAGAAATAGTAGGGCAGAATACGTTCTAAGGCATTTTTGGGGAATAGTATGGGATATATAACAAGCAGAGATAGGAAAAAAGAGGGGATGTAGACCTAGATCAGATAGTGATAGATACAGACTATGGAAATTTCGGTGAAATCTGTAGGTTAGTTCAGAATAGGAAACAATGATGGTACGCGTCTAACCAGTTTCAGGACTGAAGACCCAATGATGATGATATGGTTTTATATCCCTAAAATTCATTCTAATTAATTTGTATGCTTCGTCTGTCTTTCCTATTTCCATCTTCGTTTGTACCTCTTTGCACTTTTCATCAATCCACTGTTCTTTAGCTTTCCTGCATTTTCGAATAATTTCCCATTTTATGGCTTTGTATCTCTGTTTTTCTGTTTCGTCTCATTTATTTTTATATTTTCGTCTTTCTTCTATTAAATTCAGAATATGCTTTGTTATCCATGGTTTCTTATTTTCTTTTTGTGTATAGCCCAGAATATCTCTGGCCGCCATGTCTAGGCTAGATTTAATGTTATTCCATTCTGTTTCTACTTCCTTAGTATCACATATTTTCCCGATATCTTTGAGCAATTCATTTGACTTTTTTTCGAATCTTTCTTGAATATCTTTATCTTTTAGTTTCTCTAAGTCCAAGTGCCTTTTTCCGCTCCTTTTTATCATATTCTTAAATTTAAGTGCGGCCTTCATAATTACGATGTTGTGGTCAGTGTCTGTATCTGCTTCTGGGTAGCTTCTACAGTCTTTTACTTGGTTCCTAATCAACATTCATTTCCATTGATAACACATATGATCAAGTTCAACTACTTAAGATATACTTTTTTATTAATCTGTATTTAATATATAACGTAATAATCACAACGTATTGTTATGTTTTTCTTCCTGTACTTCAAAAAAATAATATGTAAAGGTAATAAAACTATCCCCAAAAAAGGTATGAAGAACTGCAGAAAGTACTACGATACTCTATAGGACACATAAGATTGAAGTTTTCCATCAAAGCCTTTTTTTTTGTTCTTACATTTGATTTTCCAATGCTTCACCCAAAGGTACTACATTGACCGGGAAGCAAGTTTTCTTTTTAACTGGAAAGTTTGAATTTTGCCGGACCCCTTGCTATTCCAAACAAGGTAGGGACTTTTAACGTGCATGACAACACCCACACACGGAACGAAAACGTGTTTTTGTGAAAAATACTCGCCTAACATTTTTCAAGCAGACCGTGTAGGTAATCCTAATATAACAATACATTAGAATAGAAAATTAAAAGAACATGCTTTCTTAATTTAAATAGATATAAATACAAATACATTTAGTATTACTTAGCAGTTACTCAAGACCAAAAAGAAAAACTAAGTATCAGTAAAAGCAACTATTACTTAACTAGAAGTTTGAAAATTATAATTACTTCTACCAAGTTTGGGTCATTTGGTTTATTTTATAAAGTACTTACATTTTAGTTAGGTTTTAGTTTCTTCATTAATTTCCGTTTAAAAAATATCAATGTATTACAGTCTCGAATATCTTTTGGTAAAGTATTATATTTAATCAGACCTTTGAAGAATATTGAATTCATAGTCTTTTTCAATTTGGTCCTTACAACATATAAATTGCCTTGTGACCTAGTTTCGTGGTTATGTATTTGGTTGGCATAAACAATAAACTCATCAAAATAACTTGGCATTAATCCATTGATAATTTTAAATATAAATATTGTTAAATATTCAATTTTTTCAGTAACCGATAGCCATTCTAGGGTGCTTAACATTTTTTGAATGTTAGTTCTTTTGCTACATTCCAGTATGATTCTTAAACCTCTATTCTGTAGTTTTTGAAGAGTACTTAACTTATTTTGGTCAAATAAATATAGTATTGTTGCACAGTAGTCAAAATGTGGTTGAATGAATTTAGGTGCTAATATTGAGAAGAAATATAGTTTTTTTGTAATTTTATTTTAACATAATCAAAGTGATTCTTAAATGTTAAAGTACTGTCCAACATATTACCTAAATTCTTAGTTTGTTCAACAATTTGTAATATTTCATCACCAATCTTCAATGTAATAGCATTTCTATCGAGTTTATTTAATTTATTAGTATTTCCAACAACCATTGCTACAGTTTTGCTTGTATTAAGTTTCAACTTGTTCATTTGAAAGTACTTATACATTTTATCCAAGCTATTATTCATTTTATTTGTTGCTGTTTGTATATCAGACTCTTTGATTACAAGTAGGGTAGCATCAGCATATAAATTACCAAATCCACATTCGTGGTCAATACTCTGAAAATCATGCCCCCCCTTTTTGGTGTCCGTGGTCCAACTCGGAACTTTAACTTCAGTGACTTTTATGATACAGTGGTATTATTCGGAATATAGTTTTAGGGAAGTGCGAGATATGTTTGCAAATCTCTATCCAAATCGAGCAATTCCTACTATTGCTACAATTCAAAAAGTAATTTCTAACCAAGCTAAGTATGATTCAGTTTTTAAACCATGTAAGTCCTGCATTGGGAAAGCAACAAATCTTCAGGAACAATAGGAAGCTGTGTTGGAAGTTCAAGCAGAAAACAATAACAGCAACAAATTGAATGTTATCGCAGCAGTGTGTAATAATTCTAATATTAGCGCTAGACAAATTGATCTCGAGTTGGATATACACTATTGTTTAAGTAATATTTAGTTATTTTAGATGTAAAGGATCTACTGGCCCTTCAAGTTGCAAATATTTAGCAATTTCTTCATCAAGAAGTGTTCTAGACGACCCTTAATCAAGAAATGCAAATATACGAATACTTTTTGTAGGTCCATATAAAATAACAGGAAGAATGCGAAAATATATCTGAGCACTTGGTAAGGAATGAATAGCTACCACGTTTAAGTCTGGAGTCTTATTTGTACCTGCGATAGCAGCCTCTAAAGTTGCTTTGAAATGTTTATTGGGGTCGTGAAGTAACGCATGATGGTTGTATTCACAATTGCTTACCCCGCATATCCTATGAGTTTTACAGTTTTTCCAAAAATGTTTTGACAAGCATTTCCTGCAAAGCCCAAACGTTTTAATTAAGTTCCACGCTCGTTTACGTTGCTTTTGTTAAAGGTGGGGCATTCTGCGACATTATGCATATTAATAGAACAAATGTCACATTTCCGGTTTATTGCAGCGTACTCTTGTTTATCGTACTTTGGTCGATTCAAATTATCTGTATGTGCAGCGTGTAAGTGTTCCTTTTTGATTTCATTGGTACGGTACGATGGTTTAATTTCATGCCTTCGAAGCAGTGTGGAACCACTAGGCATTACTGTACTAGCTTTATTTGCTAATTCACTTAACCAATCATCAAACGTTGAAAGGTTTGCAGTCAGAGCTGAGTACTTCAGTACAAAATGTACTGGTAATACGGTATTCAGTACTTTTAGCTACTGTAAGTAGTTTACTGTAAGTACTTTCAAAATACATGTACTGGTACTTAAATACTGAAGTATTGTCTGCAAAGTACTGGTACTGGTACTGGTTCTCTAATTTTTGTTCAGTATTACTTGTTACTTGTTACTTACAAATGTACTGTAATATGTTGTAAGTACTTGTACTCTGTAAAACTTCCAGTAATTTATTTAAGTACATTTATGTATTTCCCATAATTTACTTGTGAAGTACAGCCCACTGCATTGCTTAGTCTACATACTTATATCTTATATTACTTCATATTACACTACTTGGTGTTCAGTGCATGTGCAGTTCTGAGTAAGTTGCAGTGTTATTTGAAATCATACAAAAAGTGAATTGGTAGACAATATATATCAGGCGAATATCAGTAGGTAGGTATGAACATAAGATAAATCATGTTAGAGTAATTATAAAGAATAGGTATCATTTTTAGCTTAGCTGTATGTCATTTGTGTTTTGTGTATATTTAAATTTAAATAGTAACAAAAATAAAACTTCAATAGTTTAATACAAACCAAGTTATCGGTTACAGCAGTCAGCAGTTAAAAAATACGGTTGACGCAACACATGCAATGCAGCCGTAGAATAGAATTTAACTAGTTGTAGAAATGCGATTAGATTACAATAATTAAAGTTAAAGGTAATACTAGGTGAAGAATTATTCAATAATTTTTCTGTATAAGTTACAAAATTTAAATGACATGGCTGCAATAATCTTATAATTATAATTCTAAATTGCAACTGATGTAATTACAATAAGCCAAGCCCATACATTTTTTTCATGTCATTATCATCAGATGACGCATCACGCATATCATAATATTTTAACTTCTGATTATTTAAGTTTAAAACTTAATGGAAATGGATTAGAGCATTAGAGGTTAGCTGGCTGCTTTAATGAAAACATAAAAAGTATACATAACAACGTTGTATATTGAATCTTTATTTTAAAATGTGTGTCCTAAATTGGATGCTGTTAATGGGTTACATATGGTTATTATTAAAAATACGATACAATAAAACTGTTTTTTCAGTCATCAGCCAACTTTTCGAGATCAATTCAATTGTGAATTCAGAAATGAGCGAACTTCTTTTGTTTTCAAATTATAACCAAAAAGTGATATTTTTTATCAATTTCATTAATTTGTATAACTCGTTTATTTGTAAAAAATATCAAAAAATGCTGTAGAAGTTTTCTTTGCAATGTTTAATATTTATAACATTTTAGAAGTTATAACAAATTTGCCATTTTTTAAGTGGAAACCGCATTTGACTGCCACTTAATTTAAAAGCTCTTTGCAATGCAAGAGCTTTTCAAAAAATCAAAAATATATAGTTTAATATAGTTATTTTGAAATGGCCGATTTTTCATGTTTTCGGTATAATAAATTAATTAATTATATCGGTAATAAATAGTTGGTCGCGAAACAAAAGATAAACACAAAATGACAATTATTTGTATTTTTGACATTTTACAAATAAACGAGTTATACGAATTAATGGAATTGTTTAAAATATCAATTTCTGGCTATAATTTGAAAACAAAAGAAGTTCACTTATTTTTGATTTTACCATTCAATTGATCTTAAAAAGTTGGCCCATGACAGCAAAATAGTTTTATCGTATCTTTAATTATAACCAAGTTGCCCATTAACAGCATCCAACTTGGGCCACACTGTACTTAGGTACAAGAAAAAGCTAATAATAGGTGAAATATTTTAGAAATTAAAATGGACGATAAATATGACTTGTTAGAATCATCCATTACTGATCCTTACGAAACATCAGGAGATGATGATCCAGATTATGAATACAATCCTCAAAAGAAATAAAGAAGCCCAAACTGCTATCAGATTATTTTCGATTAAGATGTGAAACAACTACACGAGATGCTTTGAATACGCAAACACCTTGTAAAAGTTTGTCACAATCACAAACTATTAGTAGTGGCACTGGCACAGAACAACAAGCTTTAAGTAGTCAAGATGATTTGATATTAAAGAAGAAGATACAAAACAGCTCTATTCTAGATGGAAAATTCTTTGGGGTTATTGGAAAGGTAATATTTAAAAATTTTTAATATTATAAATACATAAACATAATTTCCTTCTTGTGACGTTGTATTGCACTTTTTACTGTAATTTGATATGTTAGGTGATGTGGTAGATTAAATTTGGTAAAACTATAGTACTTAACTTTAATCTAATATTAATTACTTTACTGTTACACCAATCTATTATATTTAGTTCGAATACCGTTGATACCTCAATCAACACTAATACAATAACATTTGTTTTGTTGCTGTGAGTATCAAATACCTACACACCTCACCTATTTACTTATTTTTACTGAGATTTGCATTAATTTTTCTTTAGGTAACAGATATTAATCACATCCAAGCAGAATGCAAGATGTGCTTACCAAAGAAAACTGTTATTAAAGGATCTGTAGATATATCCACGAATTTTGTTAAGCACATTAAGAATAAACACAATGAGCAAATTGAAATCTATAGAGTATACAAAGAAGAAAAAGGCGGAATCGTATAACAAAACTAATTTTAAAACTGGAACATTGAAACTGACGATGGGAATAGCTCTACATCTACATCAACCGCATCTTCAATATCTCTGACAAAAGCCAAACGTCCATTAAAACAGGCTCAATTTTATTTTCGCAAAGTAAAGTTGCACAAAAGACTTTGATGAAAGAATAATTAGATTTATTGTGGAAAGTATGTCACCGATATCTATAATATGTCATCAAAGCTTTATTAACATTTTCAAAGGCATGAATTTAAAGGTCATGAGCCGATTTGCTGCTATTCAGAAAGTTGACAATGAGTATCAAAATATGATTACATCTATAAAACAACAACTATCCGGTTGTGACTTTGTTTGTACAACTGCAGATATTTGGTCGTCCAAAAGAAGAAGTTTTATGGGAGTAACTTGCCACTGGATAGATCAAAATTTGACACGTCATTCGGTTGCATTATCATGTAGACGATTTGAAGGAGTTCATTCTTTTGACAGAATTGGAGAACTCTTAGATGAAATTAATAAGTATTTTGGCTTAGATAATAAAAGATTCTTGCAACTATCACAGATAATGGCGCAAATTTTATAAAATGTTTTAAAGAATTTGGAATTATGTTAAATGATGGTTTGCAAGCTACAAGTAATGGGTTTGACAAAATAGAAGAAAACCACGAAGAGGAAGAATCTCCAGAGTTTATCAATGTAACGATGTCATTTGAATCTGAAACTTCCAAAAGTTTATCTTCTGAATTTAAAGTCTGTAATTTTTTACCGGATCACTTACGATGTGCATCACATACAATAAATTTAATTGCTACCACAGACTACAACAATTCTTTACAAAGCTCGCATCAACTTAGAAGTAAAATTGCCAAACTTTTAACAAATGTTCAAACCTCTGGAACAAGGCAAGAAGACCTAAATCAGCAGAGATAATTCAAGAAGTTCTGGGTTGCACGTTGAGTTATCCTGGTGTAACTCGATGGAATTCGACATATGATGCTATACAAACAATTCTAGCTTACAAGGAAAAATTATTAGAGCTTTGCAATAAATTACTTGTACCTAACTTAAGTGACAACGACTTTTCATTTTAGAAGAATACTCAAAATTATGAAACCACTCGCTGAAACACTTGATTTTCTCCAAGGGGATAAAAACACCTATTATGGGTACCTTCTTCCAAGTATTGTATCAATGCACACAAAATTGGAAAAAATTAAGCTGTCAGGAAATATTAAACAACTGTCTAAGTCTCTGGATTACATTTTAGATTCCATAGTTAAAAAACGATTTAAAGACATATTTATGTTGCAATCTCAAAAAGCTGTTATAGCTGCAGTAACACATCCTATGTTTAAAATGAGGTGGTTT
Source organism: Platerodrilus igneus (assembly GCA_036346225.1). Classification (NCBI taxonomy): domain Eukaryota; kingdom Metazoa; phylum Arthropoda; class Insecta; order Coleoptera; family Lycidae; genus Platerodrilus; species Platerodrilus igneus. The sequence goes on along the minus strand of JARFIW010001730.1, from coordinate 6,275,495 downwards.
AATGCTTTTAATGGAACAGATGTCTCTGTTACACCAAAAGACATTCAATCTTGGATAATAGATGCTGCTTTGGAGTTTAAAGATTTAGTGGAGCCCGATGTGGTAGCCAGTGAAGACATTCCAGGCACGTTTTTTGATTTTAAAGATGATAATGTAATGCTTACAACATTCAATTTCAAATGAGCTATTGCAAAATCAGTTTGAATTTGAACTGTTAAAATATTTAAATGATAAACGAACCAACCTTGAAATGTTGAATGATTATAAAGTTGTAAGGAAAATATTTATAAAATACAACACTATCTTACCATCCTCCGCACCAGTGGAACGACTATTTTCGTTTGCACAAATTATAAATGCACCAAGGCGCCATGCACTTAGTGACACTAATTTTGAAAAGTTGGTTCTATTAAAAAGCAATGTAGGTTTTAAGTAGAAATATCTTTGTTGAATGATTTTTGTATATAATGTTACATTTCCTTTTGTAAATGTAAATAATCATTTTTATTATTAAATATTAATTACACAAACAGTTGTAAAATTTTATCAGTTCCGCTCGTTTAGATAAATACAATTTGTATCGTACAGATACAAGATTTTTTATAAACTTTGCATTTGGTTATAAAAGGCCTTAACCACTAACCTCTTCTACGGTTGTTAGGTAAGGTCACTTAAACCTGCAGGTGAAGAAAATATTCTCAGAAGTGCTTCCGTGCTTCAGAATTATACAGTTTATCTGTATCTGTCTACTAATTTTGACCACTTAGTAGTTGGGAACCGCATTTAGATTATGTAAAATATTGTAGTTAAGAGTTTTTTAATTATTGGTAATTGGTATATTCATTTCACCATACAACACAGTACACAGGTTCCAAAATCATTATACCAATGTAGTATTTGATTTGGAGTAATAAGTTTGCTACAACAATTTCCACAACTTATTACTACTTCAATAGTAAAAAGATAATTATTACACATTATTGATGATGGATTTTGGAAAAGTTCTTGAAATTATTTACTGTATGCGTTCTAGTACTGGTACTGTACTGGTAGTTGCAGTACTCGAAATTACGAAATACTGAACTAAAAGTACTGGTACTTGATACTGTAAGTAAAGCAAATATTATTTAGTACTGGTTACTGGTTACTTCCAGTACTTTTATTAGGTACTGGTCACAGCTCTACTTGTACTGCAATATTTTTTTACTTTCAGTACATTACTTGAATATTGTAAGTACTTGGTAAAGAATACTGGTACTTGGTACTGTAAGTAAAACAAATATTATTTAGTACTGGTTACTGGTTACTACCAGTACTTTTTTAAGTACTGGTCACAGCTCTGTTTGCAGTTTCATAGTTGCGCTTATATGCTGCCCATTTTAATTTTTGGGCAACCGGAAGTTTATCTAACAAATCTTGAAGTAACATCGGATTACTTAAATGTTGTAACATGTTAGACGCCTTCATTGATACGCATAAGTGCTGTACAGCTATAGATAAGTCTAGAATTGTATCCAGTTTTTCAGGATTAATTTTTGGAACTGCCCTAACTTGCTCCATTATCTTTTCTAGAATTAGTTCGGGTCTTCCAAATCGCAAACGTAACGTTTCAATTGCCTTTGGAACCGCCTCTTCATACACTAGACAACTTCGTACTAACTATAATGTGTCACCTTTCAAACTCTTCTGGAGCCGGATTAAATTATCATAATTTGTTAGGTTAAACGCAGCTGTCGATCGTGTGTACCTTGAAATAAACATGGGCCATTCATTTGGAGACCCAATAAAGGTAGGGAGATCAGGCGCCTGACGAGAGATAAATGAGTTACAGCATCTCCTTTGAGGTACATTTTTTGTACTACCAATACGTAATTCTTCATTTACGTTTCTAGCGCTTGTCCCAGGAACACAGACTGAAGCGTTACGTGGAGTGTTCGTTTTCTCTAATAAGTGAGAATTGCTAGGGGATTGTTGTTTCATAGCGCATCTCGTTACTGATGCGAGTCTGAAAGCTTTATCGCTTTCCTCTTCTGAATTGAAGCTGTCGGATTCGCAAGAATCGTCAATCTTGCTTATTAGTCTGACTTTTTCTTCATAGTAGTGACAATCTTCATTGTATTGCCTGATTCTTGTTTCCTCCAGCAAATGCCTTTGTTTCTCTAGAGCTTTCAACAATTCTCTCGCCTTTGAGCGTGAAGCTTTTGTTTTCGTCTTAGACACGTGTGATTTAGGTCCCTTAAAACTTTTACCTTCAATTGCATAGCTTGCAACGCGTTCTTTATCTTTTCCAGGGATTCTGCCGTCATATTGTTTTTCACACTGCACACACATAAATGATGAATTTACTATTTCTTGAGTAACATTCACACAGCCATAATGGTACCAAGTGTCGCCTTTAACGCATTGTACCATATCCATGGTGTCTACTTTATCACAAAGTCCACAGTTAAACTCCATAATGTCCTCTTTGGCGACATTCTTCGATACAATATGGCTTCTTGAGTATAATGATCAAATGGCGTTTAGTTTCGTGTTCTTGGGTGTAGACACAATTAAAAATTTGTAAGATGTAGACACAATTAAAAATTTGTAAGATGTTGATTTGTAAACTCTCGGGCTACCCTATAGGAATCACTATTCTAAATATGCGAATAAACATGCATAACTTCTTGTGGAATTTATTTGTATGTAAAATTACAAATTTTTAATGCTTTTGAGAGTGATTTTGGTTTTCAAAATTTGTAATCTGACTTTTCTCTCCTGTTACCCCTCGTTTCCCTAACAACGCTTAATTCTGCTGCATAGAGTACATGATACATATTATTATACTAAATTAAAACATGCTAAAGAATTGACAATAATTAATTATAAACTTTAACGTCATCTAAACGTATAACGAATTAACACATGAGTAGCAGCAAATAAAATGTCTATACTCCACAGCAGTATAAAAGAATTGCGAAAATAGAAAACTGTACCTTGAGCTAGTTGGCTTCGTATCATGTCGTGGATGGAAAAATGCGACTGCATTTCCTTATTGACTGCATGCTGGAACCACTAACTTCACTCATGCTAACACCGAAAGCATTTTAGTAGCGCGACTTTACAACATGTATCTTCGATAAGAAGATGTTGTATTCAATCCTGTTTTTCAAAGCACGGTCTCTATTTTATAAGGACATAATCATGTATGGGGGTAGGGTATTTGGCTTTCAAAGATATCGCCGAAGAATCAAGTTTGCAGAATTCCCAGACAACAGCTGCCGAAATACAAACTGTAACAGCTTGCCAACAAGCAGATAACGCAATTATCAAAGGATTTTTAGACAAAGGAAAACAATCTTGTTACTTTGTAACATCTTAACAGCTGCAGAATACCAGATAACAAGTCCATTGTAAGCAGATGTAGGCAGGTGGTAAGTGGTCTTATCTTTTAGAAGAAAGCTGTGCATTTACATGCAGCTTTTAAATTAAAATGTAATCACTGCAGGTGCTAGGAAATATTGCAACTACTTTGTAACACAATGTTTCCTAAGTAGCTGTTTGATTTTATAAGGCAAACTTTTATACAGAGTAATTACTCGAGAAATTTTATAAAATAACACTAATTTAAATGGCGGGAAATCGAGCTTGTTGAGAAATTTTAGGGCGTTATAAAAATGAAAGCAGAAAAAATTACTTGAAGGGTTTTGAACGTAACAAGCTTCTAACGCTTCCTTGCTAGATGCCAATACCGCTATATCATCTGCAAATCTAAGCATATCAATTTTTTGTTCCTACATAGTAATTCCAAATGTCTTCCTGCATTTGACAGTATTCATTGCCTCTTCAATGTGCAAGTTAAAAATTAATGGGGATAGGACGCATCCCTGTTACACCCCTGTCCTATTGTTTATTTCTCTACGTTCCTGCTATATGTCTATTACTAATGTTTGCTCTTTGTATAAGCTATGTACTATCCATCTATCTCTAAAACTCATTCCAATCTTTTGCAATATTTTGAACATTTTTTTCCATTTTACATCGTCAAATGCTTTTTCCAGATCTACATACCCTATATACACGTTTTCTCCTTTTACTATTGTTTTCTCCATTATCACTCTCAGAGCTAAAATAGTCTCCCGTGTTCCCCTGTTTTGCCTAAACCCAAATTGATCTTCTCCTAGTATTTCTTCAGCTCGTTTTTCCATTCGTCTTTGTACAATTCTAGTTAATATTTTTAACACGTGTGCTGTCAAACTTATTGTTTGAAAACTTTCACATCTATCCTCGCCATTCTTTTTTGGTATAGTTGCTATGATGTTACGTTTTAAATCTTTGGGTATCTCGCTTGTCTCAAACATATAGCTTACAAGTTGGAAGAGACGTTCTGTTACTGCTTGTCCAGCGGCTTTTAAAGTTTCTGCTTGCACCTTATCTGTACCCGGCGTCTTACCATTTTTCAGACCCTTTAATGCTAATTCAAACTCATCTCTAAGTATAGGATATCCCAAGTCATCATTTTCAATGTCTGAGTCCTGTTCTATTGCTGATAGTTCTTCTGCTGCATATAAATTCCCTATATATTTTGCCATCTGCCCACTTCCTCTACATTTTCTATAATGACGTTTTCTCCCGCGTCCTTTTGTATTTTTGCTGTATAGTTTATATCCCTAAAATTGATTCTAATTAGTTTGTATGATTCATGTGGCATTCCTACTTCCATCTTAGTTTATACCTCTTTGCACTTTTCATCAATCTATTGTTCCTTAGCTTTCCTGCATTTGAGAATAATTTTCCATTTTATGGCTTTGTATCTCTGTTTTCCTGTTTCGTCTGATTTATTTTTGTATTTTCGTCTTCTATTAAATTCAGGATATCCTTTGCTATCCGTGGTTTCTTATTTTTTTGTGCATACTCCAGAATATCTCTGGCCGCCATGTCTAAGCTGGATTTAATGTTATTTCATTTTGTTTCTACTTCCTTTGTATCAAATATTTTCCCGATATCTTTGAGCAATTCATTTGACTTTTTTTCGAATCTTTCTTGAATATCTATATCTTTTAGATTTTCAAAGTCAAAGTGCCTTTTTCCGTTTATTTTTTTTCAAATTTTTAAACTTAATTGCGGCCTTCATAATTACGATGTTGTGGTTAGTGTCTATATCTGCTTCTTTTCAAGTTCTCTAGCTTACCTACTTGCTACATACGTTTGACATTCCACGCTCCGACTCGCAGAATGTTCCCGACTCTTATTCTGAACTTTCCGATTACATCCTCCGAAGTATTCCCCTCCCGGAGATCCGAATGGGTGGACCATTTTAACTCCGGAATGTTTTACCCCAGAGAATGTCATCATGTTTATTATAATTTAAGTACGCTGTGTACTTGGGAGGTAATGTGGCGGTTTCCCATTGCTTTCCACGTCGCGGTGGTGTGTCTTAGACTGTCATACCGATTTTTTAAAAAGTTCTTCATACATAGGTTTGCTATCAATGTACTCAATTGCATAAATACTCAATTATTGTGAAAGATTTTGTTTGATCGGGTTCAAGTTCTCTATAAAGAATTTTATGTAATAGTATGAAAGTGCGTTCCTTTTGTGGGAAGTCGCCTATAAAATATTTTAATTTCAGTCGTATTTTTATGAAAGCACATTAAAAATGGTGGTATTCTGCAAATAACATAAGAACATATTTATTGAACTTCTAAAATCTCCGATTAAGAAAGTGGACAAAAGGAGAATGACAGTCATAAATCAAGCGATAAAGTCGTAAAGATAATGTGCGGAGGTAAGCGGTATTAATTAAGGATAACTCGGAGCTATCCGAACGCCACATTGTGTAAAGGTTACGTCATTCAGGACGATTCTAGACACTCACGCAAGAGACCATCCACCTATATTTTAAACCAATCAAAATGTAAAAGTAGCAACTAGAGTTGATTCTAAGCTGTTGGACGTGTGACGTTCCATGGCTCAAGCTTATAAAACCCAATAGAAACCAAATACAGAGGTCAGTTGTTTATTCTCATTTTAAATGTCACCTATCAAGTCATATCTAGTAGTGAAGTATTGTAGTAAACAGATGACTTTAATTAAGGACGTTGAAAGTTTATTTCCATTCTGAAGAAAGTATAACCATAGGGTTTAGCCATTTGTTAATAGTATTTCGTGCAAATCTGAAAGAAAGCAGTAAAGTCTGTAAAGAAAATCGCCTACACCGAATATCGCAACAAAACAGGGAAAATGTAGAATAGAAATCCACAAGAATTATATTTTGGGCTAGCTCAAAATGTTTTAGAGTGGGGTGGATCCCACAGAAAGAAAAATTGAAAACCTTCGTAAACCGATTTATTATAAACCTTTTTTAAACATATTGCCAAAAGAGATATTTACAAAACAACAAAAAGCGAACATTTGCGCATTCGTCCCGCTACAACGTTATATAAACAAAGCGTCAATTGGCATATTACGTTATATAAAAATATATCTTTAAGCCAATATTAGAAAAAAATCTAAATAACAATTACATAACTACATACCAGTATACTTACATAATGTTTCCAGTCTTAAATACCTACAAAAGAAAATTATACATAAAATTTACAAAAATTCTATCTACAAGAAAAGAAGTATACATAATCTTTACAAGCTGTTTTGTGAAGTACACCTCCTCAAGAAATAATTTAACATTAAAATTTCTATAACGACCCTAATGTAAACGAACCGGGTGTTCAAATACTCTAATTTAGAATTTGGTAAGCATGTTGTTGATGTTAACATTAATGTACAAAGAAAAGGTAACAGTAGCAAGTTCTCTAATACGAGCTTTAATTTAACTAATTATGACTTTGCAAATAATTACATAATCATTCGTGCACTGTGAACGTAACTTTGTAACTGGCTGTCTGCAATTTACTGAATAATCATGAGTAAGAAAATTATGAACAGCAAACGAAGTGTCTATTTTTCACAGCAGCATCAAAAAGTAAAGAAAACAGAAAACTGAACCTTAGACCGAGCTGTCTGCCTTTCATGTACCATCTTACACGATTCGAAAAATGCAGGCTGCTTCTGCCGATGGATTGGACACTGACTCAACTAAGTTAGGACACCAAGTACAAAAAGCATTTTAATATTGCAACTCACATCTTCTTTCGCTAAAAAGATGTATTGAATGTACAGTTTTCAAAAAATGATGGAGGATGACGCGTTTAATATAAATTTAATCTATTCATACAAAGGGACATAAATGGGTGTACAGATTGTAAGATAAACTTAGATATAGGTAGAAATAGGGTAGTAGAATAGGACATAGGTATAAGATTAGTTGGGTGTAAATAGGGGATGTAAATATCTAGTATCTATCGCTTATCATAGAGTGTCTTAAGGTTTTTAATTTGCCAACGTATTATGTAACCATGATTGGTTAATAATCCTTTTTGTCGAAAATATCTTGGAGACATTATCCTAACTTATCTAACGCTTTAACCCATAGATAGTTAGGTGTTTATCGTTATATTTGCCATTATTTCTGATATGTTAAATTTAGCTTGCTTTACCGATAAGTCAATTATCGATATCTTTTTTGAAACAAAATACCTTGAGAAATTACTTTATTAATTTATTGTTCCGAATTCTTGGTATTCCTTGACCAAAAGTAAGACATTATTATTGGGTGAAAGAGCAAATTCGCACCTTAATATTATACTTGATAGAATAGCGTTACGGAATTAAAGATTATAACTTCAGTAGCATTATTAATTTGTTAGTTTAACGTTGCAGCTGTCGCATTATACTTTTCTTTATTTTGCTGAAGCTGTTTTAAATGTAGTTAGCTTTTGAAAATGTCTTTAATGAGATGAAATTTGCACGCATTCATAAATAAATGTGCAGGCAAAACTTTTGTAATTAGCTTTATTGTGTAGTAATACGTATGTGAGTCTAATGCCTTCGACGAAGTTTGTGCAGTCGGTGGTGTGACAAACAAGATCTGTGCGCGCTAAGTTCGAGCAT